>CM042843.1:4139473-4141973 GCA_023653725.1 Bungarus multicinctus
TCTAGAACCAGGCCTTGTCAGACCTGGCTCATTATGGAATTGGGGGTCAATCCCTCCCAAAATTCTTTATTTGGTTATCAAATATTCTGTCCAGTTCACCAAAGGCATCTCTAGGCCAGCAGTCGCCAACCGGTGGGCCGTGGCCCACCGGTGGGCCTTGAGAAAATTTTGGTGGGCCACAGAGAAATCTCACCCCAGAGCACCCCCACAAAGCAATTAATCCAGGCTGCACAGAAACACAAGGCTGCGTGGCCCACATGGCCTGCGGGAACCCTCCCCGCCACTCACTTCTTACCGGGTGAACTTGACCTGCCTAATTGCTATTTTCCTTTTTCTGGACCATCACTGTTTCCGCTGTGCCCGGGGAGATTTAGATAGCTAGGAAGCAGGAAATGGTTGGATTTCTGCTTTCTAGCTAGGCTTTAGATCTTCGGCTCAGCACAGCTGAACCTCCCTTAGGACTGAAGGTTTGCTTGTAAGCAAATTCAGTGCAGACTCACAGCAAGCAAATTTGAGAGACTGAGCTAGCTGATGGCAGATAGATAGATCACTGAATGATTCTGTGAGCAACTCAGTCTGCCTGCTTTGCCTGATTTTGGGTAAAAGTTGCTCTTTTTTATAAAAAAATTCAATATTTACATGCATGGTGTGTTGTGAGTTAATTTTGTGAGTTTGCTTGCTAGCAAATTTTATGTGACAGACTGAGCTAGCCGATGGCAGATAGATAGATCTCTGAATGAATCTGTGATTCTGTGAGCAACTCAATCTGCCTGCTTTGCCTGATTTTGGGTAAAAATTGCTCTTTTTTATAAAAAATTCAATATTTATATAAATATTTATAATATTTACATACAAGCCATGCCCAGCCAGTCACATGACCACCAAGCCACACCCACAAATTAGGCCATGCCCAAAGAACTGGTTAGTGGTCCCTGGGATCTAAAATTATGAGTTTGGTGGTCCCTGAGGTCCAAAAGGTTGGCGACCCCTGATCTAGGCAGTTCCAAAGGCAACTCTTGACCCCCTCCAATCGGGCTTCAGGCCCGGGCACAGCACGGAGACGGCGTTGGTCGCGTTGGTTGATGATCTCTGGAGGGCTCGGGACAGAGGTTGTTCCTCTGTCCTGGTCCTGTTAGATCTCTCAGCGGCTTTTGATACTGTCGACCACAGTATCTTATTGCAGCGGTTGGAGGGGTTGGGGGTTGGAGGCACCGTATTACGGTGGTTCTCCTCCTTCCTCTCCGACCGCTCGCAATTTGTGTTAACGGGGGGGCAGAGATCGTCCCCAAGGCCCCTGCTTTGTGGGGTGCCTCAGGGGTCGGTGCTCTCGCCCCTGCTGTTTAACATTTATGTAAAGCCGCTGGGTGAGATCATCCGTGGCTTTGGGGTGGAGTTCCATCAGTACGCTGATGATACTCAGCTGTACATCTCCACCCCGGGCCACCCCAACGAAGCCGTCGAAGTGATGGCCCGGTGCCTGGAGGCCGTGCGGGGTTGGATGGGTCGTAACAGGCTTCGTCTCAACCCGGCCAAAACCGAGTGGCTGTGGTTTCCTGCGCCCAGATACAGCCAGCTTACTCCTTCGCTGGCCGTGGGGGGAGAGGTTCTGACCCCCGTGGAAAGGTGCGCGCAACTTGGGTGTCCTCCTGGATGTACGGCTGTCTTTGGAAGAACATATTGCAGCCGTCGCCAGGGGGGCTTTTTATCAGATTCGTCTGATTTACCAGTTGCGGCCCTTTCTGGATCTGGGCGCACTTCGCACAGTCACTTCCGCCCTCGTTATCTCCCGCTTGGATTATTGCAACGCTCTCTACATGGGGCTCCCCTTGAAGAGTCTCCGGAGGTTGCAGTTAGTCCAGAATGCAGCCGCGCGGGTGATCGTGGGCGCCCCTCGAGGCGCCCACGTAACACCACTTCTCCGCAGGCTGCACTGGCTTCCTGTGGCCTACCGGATTCGATTCAAGGTGGTACTGATGGTATTTAAAGCGCTCCATGGCTCGGGACCTGGGTACTTACGGGACCGCCTGCTGCCATCAACAACCTCCCGCCGCCCAGTACGCTCCCACAGGGTGGCCCTACTTGGGGTACCGCCGCCTGACTGTTGTCGGCTGGCGGCCCCGAGAGTTCGGGCTTTCTCTGTGGGAGCTCCCTCCCTATGGAATGATCTCCCCCCGGAGATACGGGCTATGACGGATATTCTGACCTTCCGGCGTGCAGTGAAAACCCTGCTTTTCGAACAGGCCGGCCTGGCCCAGTAACTATGTTTTCTAGTTTTAACATTAATTCTTAATTGGGGTTTTATTAGTTTTAATTTTTAATTTTTAACTAAAAATTGACAGCCGGATTAAATTATTTAATTTATTTTTAATAGTATTTATTCTGTATTTAGTGTATGTTTTTTAGTAGGCTGTACACCGCCCCGAGTCCCTTTTTGGGAGAGGGAGCGGTATAAAAGTATGATAAAAAAAAAAAAAAAAAACTCTGTGCTTCTCATATCCAC
>CM042843.1:4144473-4234473 GCA_023653725.1 Bungarus multicinctus
GGTCATAAGTGTGAAAAGTGGTCATAAGTCACTTTTTCAGTGCTGTTGTAACTTGGAACAGTCACTAAATGGATGGTTATAAGTCAAGGACTACAGTATCTGTAATAAACAGTTTTAGTTTTCCCGCACGTTCCTTCTGTCCCTGTTCTCTCTCGTCAGGCCAGCCTGGATTATGGGATGTACTCACGAGAGGAGGAGCTGCTGCGGGAGAGGAAACGCATCGGCACCGTTGGGATCGCCTCCTACGATTATCACCAGGAAAGTGGCACCTTTTTATTCCAAGCCGGCAGCGGGATCTACCATGTCAAAGATGGCGGCCCAAATGGGTTTACGGTGAGTGGTTGTGTGGCAGATTCTTGTTGCGTACCAGTGAGCACTGAATCAGTGGTGGTACTACCGGTTCGGGCCAATTCAGGTGAACTGGTAGTAAAAATGCTACTGTTCGGCCAAACCGGTAGTAAAAAAACAACTACCGGTTCAGCCGAACCGGTATTTTTTTTCCTTCCGGGATCCTCCTCGTTGTCTTACTGCTTCGCCCAGGAGGCCAAAAAATGGAGCACGAGGAGGGAGGGTGCTGCAAAAAAGCCATGCCCCCCCAGTCACATGGCCACACCAGCTAGCCACTCCCACCTAGGCAACCCACAGAACTGGTAGTAAAAATATTTGCATCCCACCCCTGCACCGAACAATGTAATTAATCCTTTCATGTCTAAGGTGGGACTAGAACTCACCATCTCCTGGTGATTGGCCCAATGTCACCCACTGAGCCTTTATGCCTAGTCAGAATTACAACTCATGGTCTCCCAGTTTCTAACCTAGTGCCTTCACCATTAGATCAAACTGGCTATAATCTCTGAATTCCTTCTCTCCAGTTATTGGTTGCGCTTACTCCAGGCCTGTTGTTATGAGAGGACCCAGGTTTTTGTAAGCATTGGTATATGCCTTTTCAAAAATGATTCTGGGTAGATCAAAATTGACTGTGAAATGTTTTTATTTTGTTCCTGTTTTTATTTGTTTTAACAGAACATTTTCACAAGTTGTCTTGACATCTACATGAAGGGGCTTTGTTTTCACAGAACGGTTTATGTTCTCCAGTCTTCTGCAGGTGTCAGATGCTGGCCCATCCTGTTTAATGTTCATCCTGAGCTGCTCTTATTTCCCACAGTGACCCTGGGGAAGCAAGTACATGGTTCAAAAAAGCTATTTCCATGTTCTTTTACCATTACAGCAACAGCCTTTGCAGCCCAATCTGGTTGAGACCAGTTGCCCGAATATTCGGATGGATCCAAAGATCTGCCCTGCAGACCCCAACTGGATTGCTTTTATTCATAGCAACGACATCTGGATCTCCAATCTGGCAACCAAAGAAGAGCAGAGGTTAACCTTTGTACATAAAGGTGATGCTGGCTGATCCATGTTTTGTTGAATGATGGTTTATTGAATAAAGTAGAGTTGACTGGCTTTGCAAAAATGAATGATATTTGGGATTAGCATAGTGGGTAAACCAGACGCTCCTACCAAAGCCAGGTATCTGCGGAATTATTAACAGGAATTGATTGGACCAAACCATGGTTTATTTTCTTGACCCTGATTAGTTTCATTCTGATTTTAAATCATGATTGGGTTTTCTAAACAAAGCTCTCCTTCTCTGAATGTGTTTTTGGGAGTTACCAGCCTGAACTCTCCAATGTGTTGCCTTCGAACAACCAGTGTGTTGCATATTACTTAAAGTTTAAACTCAGTTACAAGTTGTTCTTGACTTGCAACTGTAATGGAGCCTGCACATCATCATCCTAAGTCATGTAGTCATAAATGGGGGTCACCCCACATGACCAATCTGATTTTATGACCTTTTTTGTAGCGGTCGTAAATGTTGGTTTTTGTGATGACACGGGAGATGGCACAAAAGCAACGAAGTCACAAAAGTAGATAAAGTCCTTTTAATACCACCAACTTGGCCCCCAATGTCCGGTTATCATCGGCTGGAGAAAAAACTCTCCCAAGGGAAGAAATTCAGTCCGAACCCAAAGTACATATAAATTATAAATAAAAACCAACATAAATCACTCTGCAGCAATTAACAAGACAGGACAGGATAAGGAATTGAAGATTTCAAAAGATAACGAAACACACAGTTGGGAGGACGCCAGAACCCAGATAAGACTTGACAAATAAAAATAATTCACATTTTGCTTCCAGCAAGGTGCTGCACACAGCTTCCCTTTTTAAACACTCTGTTCCCAGCTGCAGCTAATGAAGGGAATCAGGATCCTTTTTTCCCCCATAACCCACGTTGCTCCCTTCTCCGTTCCTCCCTGCGTGCCCTAGAATGAAGAAGGGATGGCCCTGGATCTTCCTCTGAATGCCCAGCCGGACTGTGCCCTTCCCCAGTTTCCTCCACAGCCACCGTAAATACCGCCTGGTTGCTACATAACACCCAACATGTGGTTTTGTGTGTGTGTGTGTGTGTGTGTGTGCGTGTGTGCGTGTGTGTAGCCATTGGAACTTTGGAACCAGGTTGTAAGTACACGCAAGGAGGTCTGTCCTAACTTCAAACATTCCTTAAGTGACCAATTATAAGTGGAGGGATACCTATATTTTAGCTTCTTGCAATGAGAGTAAGAAGGGCAATTTTATGCCGCAAAGTTTCAGCAGTCTCTTTATCACGAGGCCTTGCCTGGAAAGTTGGAAAAGTGGCTTGATGTTGCTGCGATTGCTCTGCCAAATCCATCATAGTTAACACAAGCCAGAAGCTGGAAATTCAATCCAATTGTAGCCTGTTCTTAGCCACTTGCTTAAGTCCTTGACTTACGATCCTTCATTTAGCGAACGTTTGAAATTACAACAGCTGTGAAAGTAGTGACTTAATGCAGGTAGTCCTCGACTTAAAACTGTTCGTTTAGTGATCATTCAAAGTTACAACGGCCCTGAAAAAAGTGACTTATGACTATTTTTCACACTTATGACCATCCCCATGGTCACGTGATTCAGATGCTTGACAACTGGTTCATATGTACGACGGTTGCAGTGTCCCGGGGTCACGTGATCCCCATTTGCGACCTTCTGACAAAGCAAACTCAATGGAGAAGCCAAATTCACTTAACAACCGTGTGACTAACAAGTGCAGTGATTCACTTAACAAACATTGTAAGGAAATTTTGTAAACTGGGACAAAACACACTTAACAAATTTCTCACTTGGCAACATAAATTCTGGGTTCAATTGTGCTCATAAGTTGAGGACTAGCACTTACACTTATATACTGCTTCACAGTGATTTTACAGCCCTCTCTAAATGGTTTACAGAGTCGGCCTATTGTCCCCCAACAATCTGGGTCCTCATTTTATTACTGACCTAAGAAGGATGGAAGGTTGAGTCAACTTTGAGCCGGTCAGGATTGAACTCTAGACTGTAAGAATAAGAGTAAGCCTGCAATACTGTATTCTAACCACTGGGAAGGAAGGAAGGAAGGAAGGAAGGAAGAGAGAGAGAGAGAGAGAAAATAGCAACAGCACTTAGACTTATACACCGCTGCACAGTGCTTTACAACCCTCTCTAAGTGGTTTACCGAGTCAGCCTCTTGCCCGCAACAATCTGGGTCCTCATTTTACTCACCTCAGAAGGATAGAAGGCTGAGTCAACCTTGAGCCTGGTGAGATTCGATCTGCCAAACTGCAGGCAGCCGGCAATCAGCAGAAGTAGCCTGCAGTACTGCACTCTAACCACTGCACCACCGTGGTACATAATGGACATTTTGCAGCTTGCAACAGTAGTTTATCTTCTTTTGCCTTGTCCGTTGCCTGCACAGAACATGCCAACAATGTTGAAGAGGATTCCAAGTCAGCCGGCGTTGCTACCTTTGTGCTACAGGAGGAGTTTGACAGATACACGGGCTACTGGTGGTGCCCAACAGCCGAGCCAAGTAAGTAATCAAGGTGGGGCAGCTCAAGAAGCTTCCTTTAACTTCCCTGATGTCAGCCGTCCCCCTTTGGCCTATTAGAATAGAAAGGCTCTTGAACTCATGGTTAGCAAAAATACCCTTCACTAAAGCCAAGTTGGGTTGTCTCTTGGAAGGCGAACCATCACACAGCATCTGAGGTCAGGCAGCTGTTGGGGAGAAGTCAAATGCATTGGCCTTTCCCTGGTTTCTCTCTTGATAGCTGTTGGTGGAGGGAAAATCCTTCGAATTCTGTACGAAGAAAATGACGAGTCGGAGGTGGAAGTTATTCACGTCACATCCCCCATGCTGGAAACCAGGAGGACGGATTGTTTTCGGTATCCCAAGACAGGTGAGAGAATCTGGTGGGAATTTCCAGAAAGGGCCCAGTGATGCCCTAAAACCAAAAGTAGGGATTCTACCGGTTTGGATGAACCGGATGTTAAATTTACATCTGGTTCGCTGAACTGGTAGTTGAACCAACCGGCTAGCTCTGCCCACCCCGCCCCTCTCAGGAGTCTCCACACGGCCTGTTTTGGATACAGGTAAGTGCAGGGTCCAGGTGAGGCTCTGGCAGGGCGAAAAACGGACCGAACCGGAAGTCCAGAAATGGGCCTGCTTCCGGCTTCCAGAGCCTGGGGAGGCCATTTCCACCCTCCCAGAGGCCCGAGGGAAGCCTCCAGGTCCTGGGGAAGACCAAAAATGGCCAAACCGGAAGTTCCGAAGGTCCGGAAACGGGCCTGTTTCTGGCTTCCAGAGCCTAGGGGAAGCTGTTTTCATCCTTCCAGAGGCCTGAGGGAAGCCTCTGGACACTGGGGAAGACGAAAAACAGCCCTCCCGGAAGTTCCGGTAGGCCACGCCCACCATGGCCACGCCCACCCAGCAACCAGGCAGCGAACCAGTTGCTGGGATTTTTAAATCACACCTCTGCCTAAAACAGTGTTTTTCAACCACTTCAAAATGTGTGACTGAAGAATTCTGGGAGTTGAGGTCCACACATTTTGAAGTGGCTTGAGGTTGAAAACACCACCCTAAGCATCAGGATCTGGGTACCAACCGATGTTGGAGAACAAACATAATAAGAATCCTTTAATTCCTCTGTAACCCTTAATGTGTTTTTTTCCCTCTTTATAGGCACTGCAAATCCCAAAGTCACTTTCAAGTTATCTGAAATAACCCTTGGTTCTGATGGCAGAGTAAGCCTGCTCTGTTTTTTTTTTTTTTATGTCTCGAATAAATATCTATAATGTGATTACTTCTATTGTTTGAACTGTGTCACATTGAATCAATTGTAGTGTCCCAAATCACTATAAACCATAGTTTGGTTCAAATTGCAAAAAGCCACAACGGGGTTGATTTGGGCCTTCGCACATCGCACAAGTCCAAGAGTTGGGGCTGATGACTTAAAATGAACAAGTCATGCTGGTTTATAGGGTAATTAGTGGTGATTTCAAACTAGGGCTTAGTAATGTGATGTTATGGGATGTGTCGAGTTGTGGGTTAATTTGAAAAACAGGCTTAGCTACTTGGTCGGGTCAATGGATGAGAAAGAAAAGGCTTGTTTGCAAATAGGATCAGGAAATTTTTGGAAATTTAAAAATTGGTTAGAGTCGGTTAGGCAGTCATGTGAAAAAGTTATAAAAGTGTTTTTCAGGCTTGGCAACTTGAAGATATCTGGACTTCAGTCCCAGGATTCCCCAGCCAGTCCATATATTGTGTTTTTCATTTGTTTTTCATCCATGCCTCTTAATATATTTTGGAGAAAGGTATTAGTAGTTCTTCTAATTGGTGTTCTCCCTCTCTTCCCTGAAGATTTTGGGTGCCATTGACAAAGAACTGGTCCAACCCTTTGAAATCTTATTCGATGGCATAGAATATATCGCCAGAGCAGGATGGACACGAGAGGGAAAATAGTACGTATTTTATATTTCCTCCATTTGCTCAGCTTTGGACTAGGCTGTTCTGAGCCCTGGTGGTTCATAGCATCCTCGGGTTGGAAAGGAACCTACAGATTTTCTAGTCCAGGGGTGTCGAACTCAAGGTCTGGGGGCCAGATCCAGCCCATGGGGTGCTTAGATCTTGCCCGCAGGGCCATCCTCTGCCAGCAAAAATGGAGCTTGCAAGGGCTGTGTGCATCTCTCCCACCGCAATGGCCTCCTGCAGCCCTCTCCCAGCGAAAACAGAACTCCGTTTTTGCTACAGAGGACTGCAGGAGGTTGTTGCGACTGAAAATGGAGATTGGGAGGCTGTTTTCATTGGCCGAGCACTTGGGCCACCACCGGCACCTCGAACACGAGTGACATTGAGCTGGCCATGCCCACCCCGGCCCTCCGAGATCAAACACTGGAAGCTTTCGAGAAGAGACTGGACTGCCATTTGTCAGAAATGGTGTAGGGTCTCCTGCTTGGGTGGGTGAGGTTGGACTAGATAACCTTACAAGGTCCCTTCCAAATCAAGTTGGACACTCCTGTCTAGTCCATCCCTACACCCAGTGCGATAATATCAGACCACCCTTGGCTGTCCAATCTTTTCTTGAATATTTCCACTCATTGAAGCCCCATAACTTCAAGAATTTCCTTATCCATCAGTTCAGCTCCAGGAGGTAAAAACGTCAAGTAATATTGTATCTGGTTTCTGATTCACCCTCCTTTCTCTTAGCGCCTGGGCCATCCTGCTTGACCGCTCTCAAACCCGGCTGCAGATTGCTTTCCTTCCCCCAGCCTTATTTATCCCCGTGGAAGACGACGCCATGGAAAGACAAAAACTAATCGATGCCGTGCCTGACTCCGTTACCCCCTTGGTCGTTTACGAAGAAACCACAGACGTTTGGATAAACGTAAGAATGTATTCCTTCAGGGTAGGCCTGCTGGAAGGTCTCTAGCTTTGGATGGAATTGCTGGGATGTCATGGACTATGGGTCCAGAGAGAGATGGGGGCGGGGGGAAACACCAGCTAATGGAGTTAGATAAGAAAGCTTTTTCAGTCAATAGGAAGAGTTGGTTGGCTTAGGCAGAGCCCAAGGAGTTGAATAGCAATATCCCTTAGACTTATATACCGCTTCACAGTGCTTTGACAGCCCTCTCTAAGCAGTTTACAGAGTCAGCCTCTTGCCCCCAACAATCTGGCTCCTCATTTTACCCATCTTGAAAGGATGGAAGGCTGAGTCACCCTTGAGAGGATTGAGATCGAACTCCTGGCAGTCAGCAGTCAGCCTGCAATACTGCATTCTAACTACCAGGGGGAAAAAGAGACAGAGACAGATAAGGAGAGAGAGAGAGAGCAATAGCCCTTAGACTTATATACTGCTTCACAATGCCTGTTGTCCCCAACAGTCTGGGTCCTAATTTTACTCACCTCAGAAGGATGGAAGACTGAGTCAATCTTGAGTCAGGATCTAACTGCGGGTACAGTTATGGAAGGAAGGAAAGAAGGAAGGAAGGAAGGAAGGAAGGAAGGAAGGAAGGAAGGAAGGAAGGAAGGAGGGAGGGAGGGAGGAAGATAGCAAGTAGTCCTTAGACTTATATACTGCTTCACAATGTTTTACAGCCCTCTCTAAGCAGTTTACCGAGTCAGCCTCTTTCTCCCCACAATCTGGGTCCTTATTTTATCAACCTTGGAAGGATGGAAGGCGAGTCAACCTTGAACCTGGTGGGATTCAAACTGCCAAACTGCAGGCAGCCGGCAATCAGCAGAAGTAGCCTGTAGTATTGCATTCTAACCACTGCACCACCAAGGCCCATGAATGTGGCATTGACAGAAATAGAAGGGACTTTTGAAAGTCTACATTGTTAGTCAAATCATGTAGAGAGCGCTACTTTGGTTTAGTGATGAACTTACCAGGCTAAAAACTAGGAGATTGTGAGTTCTAGTCCCACTTTAGGGTTGAAAGCCAGCAGGATAACTTTGGGTCAATCATCAGGAGACAGTGAGTTCTAGTTGTGCCTTAGGAATAAAAGCCAGTTGGGTTGAATGTTGTTTGGATGTGCACTTTGTTTTATATGTAGTTAGCTGTTGAACAAATATAATGCTTGACTTATGATGCTGGAATTATGGTTATAAATTGTGCTAATATTAAGCAAATCCACACATAATACACCCAACTGTATAATTTTTGCAGGAGTGGGTGTCATTAAGTAAATGTTGAAGTTATTAAGTGAATACGCTGTCCAACCTGGGTGTTTTTTGCCAGAAATCTCAAGTAAACACTGCTTTACATCAAAAAACCAATATAAATCACGAACCGAATTGTGTAACTTTTTGCTCTGTGTGTATGTGTGAGATTAAGTAAATGTGAAGTCATTAAGTGAATACATTGTCCACCCTAGGTGTTTTTTTGTCAGAAACTGGAAGTAAAAACTGCTTTCCATAAAAAAAAAACCCATCAAAAATCTTGGTCATATCTCTTTGGAAATGGTCATAAATGTAAACTGATTGCTGAGCACCTAACATGGGATCCCATGACCACATTTGGAGGTCATCAGAACTTCAAACTTAGGTCATAAGTAGCCTTGGGGAGGTCTGTCATAAGTTTGAACAGCCATTAATGCATCAGTAGTAAGTGGAGGATGACTAGTAAATAAAAGAATATTTTCTTTACCCGTTTGAACTGACCCTCTTCCTTATTTCCGCAGATCCATGACATCTTCCACGTTTTCCCCCAAACTCAGGAGGATGTGGTAGAATTCATCTTCGCCTCCGAGTGCAAAACGGGATTCCGACACCTGTACAGAATCTCCACCGTTTTGAAAGAGAGCAAATACAGGCGATCTTCCGGGGGACTCCCAGCTCCAAGTAACCCCGTTTTGCTTCTGTGTCTTAATCAATGGAAGACGTTTAGGCGTGCATGCAGAAGGTCTCAAATTCAGTATAGGTAGTCCTCAATGTACAACCACTTGTTACTGATCGTTCGAAGTTACAGTGGCAGTGAAACAAGTTGAGTCAGGTCACATGGTGAGCCGCTTAATGGCTGCAATAACTTGCAACCAAAATTCTGAGCTCAATTGCGGTTGTTAATTGAGAACTACCTGTAAGGCAGCAAGGCTATATAGGTGTAAGATGGAGGCCTGTCTCTTTTCTGAAAACGTCTGGCTAACTGGCAAATCTTTTATCGGCATAAGAAATAGCTTGCATGGGTTTTCCCAAAGGTGCTTTTTTCAAGAGGCAACTGGACTTTCTGGTTTTACCTTGAAGACGCTTCGCTTCTCCTCCAAGAAGCTTCTTCAGCTCTGACTGGATAGTGGGGAATGGAAGGATTTACACTCCTTGCGGACAGCTGGTCATTTGCATCCTTTTAGTGAGTCGTTGAGGCCAGCTGGAGGTTTCTCTGTGTCCTCAGGGTCACCTGAGTGGTGGAAATGGTTCCTGTAGCTGGCCATTTTTCTGGAAATCCATTCCTATTCCCACACCATTCAAAGGGTGTCCATCCCAAAATGCATAGCTAAAAATCTGTAGAGGTTCTCAACCATCCAGGTCCTGGTTGTCCCAAAGGTACCTTTTTTCAGGAGGCAACTGGACTTTCTTGTTTCGTCTTTTGAAGACATTTCACTTCTCATCTAAGAAGCTTCTTCTGCTCTGACTGGATGGTAGGGAATGGAAGGATTTATATCAGTGGTGGGATTCAAATATTTTTACCACCCGTTTGGTGGGCGTGGCTTGGTGGGCGTGCTTTGCGCGCATGCACACACTTTGCACGCACGCGTGCACCAAATGCGCACTTTGCGCAGGCGCAGAGGCATTCTAACTCACTTCCTGAAAGCCTCCCGATCGCTTCAGCAGCTACTACGTGGCACTCTTCTATGCCGCGCAAAGCAGTTGCACTTCAAATTCAGCAGATAAAAGTGAATATGGGAGCCCAGGCAGGCGGGTGGGCCCAACAGCAGAGCGGCAAAGAGAACCGATTCGGTCTCCGCTGCTCCTTGCTGCTACCGGTTCGGGAGAACCGGGCCAAACCGGTAGAATACCCACCACTGATTTATACTCCTTGCAGACAGCTGGTCATTTGCATTGTTTTAGATAAGTTGTTGGAGGTTTTTCTGTATCCTCAGGGTCACCTAAGTAGTGCAAATGGAGCTTCTTGGAACTGCTGAAAAGACTGTGTTGTAGCCTGGAGATAGAGGATGTCGTATCCCTCTCCCTCTGTTGAGAGGGGCTGTTCAGCCTTAATGTAGGTGGCCTCTTGGTCTCCTCTTTCAAAGTTTTGAAAGAGTGCTAATGACCAGGTGACTGCAAGGAGTGTAAATCCTTCCGTTCCCCATCATCCAGTCAGAGCTGGAGAAGCTTCTTGGATGAGAAGCGAAACGTCTTCAAAGAAAAACAAAGAAAGTCCAGTCGCCTCTTGAAAAAGCACTTTGGGGACAATCATGACCTGGATGATTGAGAATCCCCAAAGACAGTTCCAATTTCTTGCATGGCTCTTCTATGTTCAGAAATGATGTTGCGTAGTTGAGCTGGGGAAGAGCACTGATGGACTCCTGTAACTTTGATCTCCTTGTAGGTGACTTCTTATGTCATGTCAAAGAAGAGCTGCCTCTCACCAGCGGAGAATGGGAAGTGCTTGGCCGACACGGCTCAGACGTAAGCTGCTTGGTCTCTCTTGTCTTCGATTGATAACGTTCAACTGGACCATTCATCGTTTGCATGAGATTATTGTGGTATCTTACATGTCTCATAAACATGTGCTGTGATGACCCTGGGCGTGATACAAAAGTAACAAAGTCACCAAAATAGAATAAATTCCCTTTAATGCCTCCAACTTGGCCCCAATGTCCAATTATCCTTGGCCGGATAACAAACTCTTCAAAAAAACAGTCTACGAAGGGCAGAAATGCAGTCCAAACCCGAAGTAAGGATAATTAGAAATAAAAAAATTCAACACAAACGACACTGAAGTAATTAAGACAGCAGGCAAGGATGATAAATTGCAGACTTTCAAAGGATAATGCAACACCCACAGTTGGGAGGATACCAAAACCCAGATAAGGCTCGAGGAAGATAATGCATGCTTTGCTTCCAGTAAGGAGCCGTGTGCAAACACCCCACTTATATCCTGTTCTCCCAACCAATGAAAGGAATCAGGGCCTTTTTCTCTCCCGTAAGCCATGTTGCTCCCTTCTCTGTTCCTCCCTGCATGCCCTAGGATGAAGAGGGGATGGCCCTGGGTTTTCCTCTTAATGCCCAGCCAGACTGCCCTTCCCCCGTTTCCTCCACACCCACCAGACCCACATTCCCACTCCCTGTCAGCTGCTCAATCTCCCCCTCAGAATCAGACTCCAACAAGGGCATGATGTGGCTGGTTTTGCCATGTGCAAAAACCCCAAATTCGGGGCTCAATAGTGAGGTAATCTAGTGAGGACTTTCTGTATAGCAGCCATACCATTCTTTGCTTCCTGTGTGGATCCTGTCTCTTTTCTAAAGATGGAGCAATTTAACTGATTTATTGCTAAAATTTATTACACAGGAATCTTCTCAATTAACTGTCAGCATCTGGTTAAAGTTAGGTAAGGTTCAATGGCAATCAAGGGAGGGCTGGATTTGATTCTTAACTAGAATACTGCATCCAGTTTTGGTCACCACTGTGATGTCACAAAAATAACCAAGGCACAAGAATAGAATAAATTTCTTTTAATGCCTCCAACCTGGCCCCAATATCCAATTATCCTCTGCTGCATATCAAACTCTTAAAACAGTTTACGGAGGGAGTAAATGCAGTCCAAACCCAAAATAAAGTTAATTTAGAAATTTTAAAAACTCAACACAAACCACACTGAAGTAATTAAGATGGCAGGCAAGGATGATAAATTGCAGATTTCTATCAGATAATGCAGCAAAGTTAAGAGGAAACCAAAACCCAGGTAAGCTCTGACAAGAATAATGCACACTTTGCTTCCAGTAACTTTGCCATGCGCAGTTTGTCCTTTCAAACAGTCCTCCCAGCTGCATTCCATGAAGGGGATCAGGGCCCCTTCCTCCCCCCTAGACCACACCACTCACGTTTCTCCTTTATCCACTCCTCCCTGCGTGCCCTAGGATGAAGAGGGGATGAGCCTGAGTCTTCCTCTGAATGCCCATCTGGCCTATGCCCTTCCCCAGTTTTCTCCACAACCGCTGGAGCTACACTCCCACTCCCTGTCAGCTGTTCCATCTCTCCCTCGGAGTCAGACTCTCAACAGGGGCATGACAACCACACTAGAAAAAAGATGTTGAGACTCTAGAAAGAGTGCAAAGAAGAGCAACCAGGATGATGAGGGGACTGGAGGCTCAAACATACAAGGAACGGTTTTCCAGTGCACAACATTAATCAGATTTCTAAGATGAGACTGGACAGCCACTTGTCTAGAAAGATATAGGGCCATGATGGCAAACCTGTGGCACGCATGCCGGAAGTGGCATCAGAGCCATCTCTGCGAGTACACGACCTGTCGCCCCAGCTCAGTTCCACTGCGCATGTGCTTGGGCCTCCCGCCACCAGCTAATTTTTGGGTATCTGCCGCGCATGCTCGTAGGAGGGCAGGGCGCATGTGGGAGACACGTGTGCATGTGCAGGAGGAGTGCGTGGGGCCATGCATACATTGTATTATGGGTGCAGGCACTTGTGCGCGCACGCACACGCGACAACAAAAATATTAGCCTTCACTGATCTAGTCCAACCCTCTGCTCAAGCAGGAGGCCCTGTGCCATTTCAGACAAAAATGGCTTCGCAGAGTCAGGTGGGGGATATTCTAGCACTAGGTAATTCTGCATCCCTTTCCTTGTCAGGCAGTCAAGCTACAACTGACCTGGCTGCTTTGGTATCCTTGATGGTTGGAATGTGGATCATTTCTGTTTTGTGCTTTTGTTTTTTAATCAGATCCGGGTGGATGAAGTTAACAAACTGGTATATTTTGAAGGTACAAAAGATTCTCCCTTGGAACACCACTTGTACGTTGTTAGCTACGAGAACCCTGGAGAAATTCAGCGGCTCACCGAAAGTGGCTTCTCCCATGCTTGCTATGTTAATCAGGTACCTATTCTAATCTAGGCAGTGGTGGGATTCATATTTTTTTACTACCGGTTCTGTGGGCATGGCTTGGTGGGTGTGGCAGGGGAAGGTTACTATAAAGTCTCCATTCCCTCCCCACCCCACTAACCTGCTTTCCAGCTCCGTTCTCCTGTGCAGGGCAACCAAAGAAGACCCAGCCGATCAGCTGGGACTCGATGGGAGGCAGAGAAGAGATGGGGTTGGTGGCTCCAGTCAGAGGTGGGATTTGCCATTTCTCTGAACTACTCAAAATGTCCGCTACTGGTTCTGTAGAATCGGTCAGAACCAGCTGAATACCACTTCTGCTTGGATGCCTTCATGAAAAGGGCCGGTTTACCAGGGAACCTGTTTATCTTCTTGAGAAGGTCCTGTCCTGACCATAATGTTGGCACAGGTAGTCCTCAACATACAACGTTTCATTCAGTGACCATTTGATTATATTACCTGAGACTTCTCAGAAAACAACAACTGAATGAAAAACTGCTGGTGACCTTCACCATAGAGAGCATTTTAACTTACTGCACCTGTGTATGGTTTGCCAATTGCACAATGGCAGATAGGAAAACACTCCAGAGGGTTAACATCATTGCCCAGAGGATCCTGGGTTGCCCCCTCCCCTCTTTGGAAGAGCTTTATCCCTCCTGCTGCCTAAAGAAAGTTCAAAACATTCTCAAAGGTCCATCTCATCCTGGGAACCCTTTTTTTGAACTATTACCATCTGGCAGACGGTACAGGACAATAAAGACAAGGACAAATAGGCTGAAAAACAGCTTCTATTCCAGGGCAGTAGCTCTGTTGAATTCTGCTGTCTAGTGCAGTGTTGGTGCGGTGTTGGGGGTTTTTGGTTCAATGTGTGAAGGGTGAAGGATGTGTGTTGGTGTTTATTTTCATGGTCATGATGTGCACTGAAGATGGTGTTTGATTTCATTGTACGAGGTGCAAGGACAAAGTAAAGTAATTAATGAAGCTACAACGGCACTGAAAAAAGTCATTTATGATCATTTTTCACACTTAGCGTCCATTGCAGCATCCCAGGGGTTGCGTGATCAAAATTCAGACATTTGTCCTCCGACTTGTGTTTATGATGGTCGCAGTGTCCCGGGGGTCATGTGATCACCTTTTGCAACCTTCTGATGAGCAAAGTCAATGAGGAAGCCAAATTCACTTAACAACCAAGTTATTAACTTAACAACTGCAGTGATTTGCTTAACAACTGTGGCAGAAAAGGTCGTAAAATGGGGCAAAATTCATTTAACAACTATCTTGCTTAAAAGCTGGACTCTATTGTGGTTGTACGACGAGGGCTACCTGTAGAACAGATAGAGCTACATTGCACCAGGCAGCAATATTCTTAGATGTGTGAACTTAGCTATTGTAAGTTTATCTACCAAGTTCTACGATGTTTGGTGTGTACCAAATCAGTTATTGGAGCATGAGGTTCAGATTCAGTCTGGAGTTGGGTTGATATATCTGTGATGATCCAGGGTGGGATACAAAAGCAACAAAGCCACAAAAACAGGTGAAGTCCCTTTAATTCCTTCAACTTGGCTTTAAAGGTCCAATTATCATTGACTGGAGAAAAAACTCCCCCACAAACAGTTGCGAAAAGGAAGAAATGCCATTCAAACTCAAAATACATATAAATTATAAATAGAAAAAACAACACAAACCATACTGAAGCAATTAATGAGACAAGGCAGGATAAGGGCTTGAAGACGAAATACACACACTGGGAAGGATGCCAGAACTCAGATAAGAACTGAAAGACTATAATTATTTCACACTTTGCTTCCAGCACTGGGTCATGCGCAGTTTGTCCTTTTAACCAGTCCTCACAGCTGCAGCCCATGAAGGAGATCAGGGCCCTTTCCTTCCCCGTAGACCATGCCATTCATGTTTCTCCCTTATCCGTTCCTCCCTGTGTGTCCTAGGATGAAGAGGGGATGGGCCTGGTCTTCCTCTGAATGCCCAAACAGCCTGTGCCCTTCCCCAGCTTCCTCCACAACCTCCAGAGCCACACTCCCATTCCCTGTCAGCTGTTCCTCCTCTCCCTCAGAGTCAGACTCCAACAGGGGCATGACAATATCCCACTTTGTGGAAATAAGCAAAATCAATATCCATGTGTAGAATCCAAGTTATAAAGCATTGTTTATAGTAGTTAGATTCTACAGCACACAAATCAAAAGTAAGAAAATTGATAGAACTTGGAACAACTTTATTGTCACTTTGAATGCATACTCATCGGCATACATTAAAATGATAATCTGTTGCATGCGGCTCTCAAAATATACATCACAATCTCCAATATACATCACATAAACATGACAACATAAATAAATAAAAATAAATATAAAAGTATCCATATATTCATATATATTATATGACACAGAGAAACAATATATACACATATGTATATATGTGCATGGCAAGAAAAACGAATCTTGCGAGTTTGCCAGATGGATGGCCTAGGCAACAGAGCTGTTACAGAATCTGGTGGTCCTCTTACAAATACTTTGAAACCTTCTCCAAGAGGTGAGCAATGGAAACAGACCGTGAAGTAGGTGTGTAGGGTCTCTAACAATGCTTTGAGCTCTAAGCACACAGCTCTTATAAGCAGCATCCTGCATAATGGGAAGCGAGCTTCCTATAATCTTCTCCTCTGTCCTCACCACTCTCTGTAGGGACTTTCTATCGGAGGCACTGCTGCCATCAAACCATGTTATAATTTGTTAAAACACTCTCAAATCTTGCCTCTGTAAAAAGTGTCCAGGACAGAAGGAGAGAAGTGGGCTGTCCTCATCCCATGCAGGAAATGCAGGTGCTGGTTTGCACGATAGCTTTGCAGGAAGATAGATTTGACTATTGATAACAACCTTCTCCAATTTGCCAGCATCTCTATTTGCACTGGGGACTGGAAGTCCCTTCATTTGAAGTCAGTGGCAGGATATGTAAGTCAGTCTTTCTTAGCTTGAAAATGTGTGGACTTCAACTCCCAGAATTCCCCAGCCAGGGAGTCAGAAACCCTCCACCTTGCTGCTGTTCATTCTCTTCTTCTCTCCCCTTCCACCTTTCCCAGCTTTTTAGAGCCATTTCCCGAGAGCTGAGTCTTCACACATGTCCATGCTGGCTGAGGAATTCTGGGAGTTGAAGTCAATACATCTTCAAGTTGCCATGGTTGAGTAACAACTATCTTCATGATGGAGCAAATCTCCAATGCTTGTTCGGAGGTTTTCTCGATCATGAAGAAATGGCAGTCCAGCTGTAGTAGAGTTGACCTTGTTCTTGAGGAAAAGTGAAGAAGGAACCGGAATGCAAGCCAACATTGGTGTGTGGGTCTATATGATTTATCTTTCTTTTTGCAGGACTGCGACATGGTTATATGTAAATTCAGTAACCAGAAATGCCCCCACCAGGTCTCCCTCTACAAGCTGACTGGTCTGGAAGAAGGGATTGCTCAAAGGGCCAAGGAATTCTGGGCCACCATTTTGCATTCTTCAGGTAGGCGATTTTCTCTCGGAGGCCAGGCATGTTTCCGATCTAGGGGGACTGCTCTGGGTGGTGTGAGGCTTGCGATGCTCAGGGGCATTTTGGTTTTATGTAGGAAACCCAGAAGGGGGGAGAGGGAGGGAGGGAGGGAAGAGGAAGGAAGGAAGGAAGGAAGGAAGGAAGGAAGGAAGGAAGGAAGGAAGGAAGGAAGGAAGGAAGGAAGGAAAAATTGTTTTGTGCCAGAAGTCAGAAACTTCTGGCTTCTTTTATGGGAAATTGGGTGTTCCAAAAAAAGGGAATGGAATGGAATGGAAAGGAAAAGAAAAAGGGAAAGGAAAGGAAGAAGGGGAAAGGGGAAAAGAAAAGAGAAGAAGGGAAAGGAAAGAGGGAAAGGAAGG
The DNA here is from genome assembly GCA_023653725.1 of Bungarus multicinctus. Lineage (NCBI taxonomy): Eukaryota > Metazoa > Chordata > Lepidosauria > Squamata > Elapidae > Bungarus > Bungarus multicinctus. Next base: position 4,161,311 of record CM042843.1, read on the forward strand.
AAGAAGGGAAAAGGAGAAAAAGAGGGAACAGAAAAGAAAGGAAGAAGGGAAAAGAGGAAGAAATAAGGGAAGGGAAGGAAGGAATTTGGGTGCCCCATTTGTCCTATGCCCCATACTTCAGCCTTTTGCAGCCAGTTACTCCCAATTTAAACGTGACTTCCGGCAGATAGGTTTGGGATATTAGACCAACAAGAAAGCTGTTCAAAATCCAACCTAAGGCCAGCTTCCTTCCCTCCCTCCCTCCCTCCCTCCCTCCCTCCTTTCTTTCTTTCTTTCTTTCTTTCTTTCTTTCTTTCTTTCTTTCTTTCTTTCTTTCTTTCTTTCTTTCTTTCTTTCTTTCTTTCTTTCTTTCTTTCTTTCTTTCTTTCTTTCTCCTTGACAACGCCTTCTCTGCTTCCTGCAGGATCTCTCCCAGATTACGTCCCACCGGAGATCTTCTCTTTTGAGAGCTCCTCGGGGTTTGTGCTCTATGGGATGATGTACAAGCCCCATGATTTACAACCTGGGAAGAAATATCCCACGGTGCTTTTCATCTATGGGGGGCCGCAGGTGAGTCTCCATCTTTGTATTTCAGCCCCATTTTGGGGGGAGAGGGAGAATCAACGAAGTCTGCATTGAGTAGATCCGATTGCTGGTGCCCAGAAGGGGCTCAGTTTGGGACTTGCAGGAATGGCTGTATTTGCAAAAATTGTTTATGTCCCATAAAGGATTTAGTGTTTTAGAACTTTATTTAAAAGGGTAAATTTAAAAGAGTAAATGGAAACCACTAGAGTACAGGCAGTCCTTCACTTACGACCATAATGGAGGCCAAAATTTCCGTTGCTAAGCAGAGCAATTGTTTACTGAGTTTTGCTCCATTTTATGACCTTCTTTGCCACCGTTGTTAAGTGAGCCACTGCAGTTGTTCAGTTAATAACATGGTTGTTAAGGACAAGCTTCCCTATTGACTTTGCTTGTCAAGGTCACTGAAACTGTCGTAAGTACATGCCAGTTGCCAATCCTCCAAATTTTGATCATGTGACTATGGGGATGCTGCCATGGTTGTTAAGTGTGAAAAATGGCCATATTTTTGAATGCCACTGTAACTTTGAATGGTCACTAAATGAAAAATTGTACCTCTTACAAGACTACCTGTAATAACAATCATAATCATGATAATATGATGGAGGTCATCATCTTATTTACTTAAGTTCTCTGAAACTAAATTTAGAGGTGCCACTTTGGATCCAGATGAAAGATAACAAAATCTATTCTTGATGTCAAGTCAAGCAGATAAAGATGGGGAAAGCTGTATTTGGTTATTTTTCACATAAATGAAAGAATAGGAATAAGAATAGGAATAGAATACAGTGGAATGGAATGGAATGGAATAGATTAGGGAATGGAATAGAAAAAGAAGGAAGGAGAATAGAATAGAATAGAATAGAATAGAATAGAATAGAATAGAATAGAATAGAATAGAATAGAATAGACAAGAGTTGGAAGGGACCTTGGAGGTCTTCTAGTCCAACCCCCTGATTAGGCAGAAAAACCTACACCACTTCAGAGAAATGGTTATCCAATCTCTTCTTAAAAACTTCCAGTGTTGGAGCATTCACAACTTCTAGGGATAAGCTGTTCCACAGGTTAATTGTTCTAACTGTCAGGAAATTTCTCCTTAGTTCTAGGTTGCTTCTCTCCTTGATTGGTTTCCACCCGTTGCTGCTTCTCCTACCCTCAGGTGCTTTGGAGAATAGCTTGACTCCCTCTTGTATCCATTTCAGGAAGGCAAAAAACATTCTGTTTGGACATTAACTGTGGGTTTACTCAGCATGTCGTAATTTCCAGGAATATTTGAATATTTCCTAAGTTCTTGGCTGGAATCTGAATTTCCAAAGAATACCAGTCCAAGATGAAGTGATTATTTGTGTCTTTTATTGTTCCTTGATGAATAAGAACAACATCAACAACAAGGATGATGATCCTTTGATGCCTCCTTCCAGGTGCAGCTTGTCAACAACTGCTTTAAAGGGGTCAAATATTTCCGACTGAACACGCTGGCTTCGCTGGGCTATGTAGTCGTGGTGTTGGACAACCGAGGTTCCTGCCACCGAGGCCTGGCCTTTGAAGGTGCCTTCAAATATAGGATGGTAAATTTATTTATTTTATTTGTTTGCCAAGCATGTATGAAAAAACATATATTTATTGTATTGCCATGCCCCTGTCAGAATCTGATTCAGAGGGGCAGGCCAAGCAGCTGACAGGGAGTGGGAGTGGGGCTCCGTTGGCTGTGGAAGAAACTGGGGAAGGGCAAAATCCGGCTGGGATTTTGCAGGGGAGAGGTAGAGCAAGGGAGAGGGAATTCAGAGGAAGACCCAGGCCCACCCCCTCTTCATCCTAGGGCACGCAGGGAGGAACGGAGAAGGGAGCAACATGAGTTGCATGGCTTACGGGGCAGGAAAGGGCCCTGATTCCCTTCATTAGCAGCAGCTGGGAACACAGTGTTTAAAAAGCGCCCAGCAACTTGTGGGAAGCAAATCGTGAATTATCTGATATCATCAAGGCTTATCTGTGTTCCTGGCGTCTTCCCAACTGTGTGTGTTTTGCTGGCCTTTCAAGTCTGCAATTCCTTCTCCTGTCCTGTCAAGTTAATTACTGCAGGGTGGTTTGTGTGGATTTTTAGTTACAGTTTGTATGTACTTTGTTTTCGGACTGAATTTCCTCCACTTAAACACTGCTCTAGAGAGATTTTTCTCCAGCCGAAGGTAACCTGGACATTGGGGGCAAAGTTGGAGGTACTAAAGGGACACTTCTTGCTTATTTGCCTTTGTGCCACGCCCCTTTGGGTCATCACATGTATGAAGATAACATATAAACATATAAGTATAAACAGGTATAAGTATATACATAATAAATGAGTACAAATAAATGGGAACAGTAGGACAGGGATGATGGGCATGCTGGTGTGCTTATGCACGCCCCCTTACAGACCTCTTAGGAATGGAGTGAGGTCAATAGTGGATATTTTGAGGGGAAAGGAATGGGGGGTTAGAGGATGTAACAACAGAGTCAGGTAGTGCGTTCCAGGCATTGACCCCTCTGTTGCTGAAGTCGTATTTTCTGCAATTGAGTTGGGAGTGGTATACATTGAGTTTGTATCAGTTGTTTGCCCGTGTGTTATTGCAGTTGAAGCTGAAGTAGTTGTTGACAGGTAGGACAATTTTGTGGACTAAGCTTAGGTCAGACCATAGGTGGCATAATTCTAGGTTGTCCAGGTCCAAAATTTCAAGCCTGGTAACATAAGGTATTCTATTATAATAGAATAGAATTCTTTATTGGCCAAATGTGATTGGACACACAAGGAATTTGTCTTGGTGCAAATGCTCTTGTGAGCAGAGGAGTGGAGGACTCTTCTTGTGAAATATCTCTGGACTCGCTCAATTGTATTAATGTCCGTTATACAGTGTGGATTCCAGGCAGATGAGATGTATTCGAGAATTGGTCTGGCAAAGATTTTGTATGCCAAATTGGAAATTGTCTCATGAATGGAGGTAGCAAATGCTGAAATGGCCCTTATATATGGGTTTTTTTTTTTTTTGGGTAATTTTGGGTGTCCTCTGGACAACACTGAGATGCTGGCTGGGGAATTCTGGGAGGTGAAGTCCTAACCTGTTTTCTGTTTCTCTGTTCTCATTTTTAGTTGGGGGAGAGAGCAGAGGCTCAAAAGTGATGGTAAACATTAACATAGAATCAACATACAAGCTAGAGTGAAGTTTTTCCAAGTTTTTTTTTTACTGGGAATGTGAATAGAATAGAATAGAATTCTTTATTGGCCAAGTGTGATTGGAAACACAAGGAATTTGTCTTGGTGCAAATGCTCTCAGTGTACATAAAAGAAAAGAAACATTCGTCAAGAGTCAAGAATCATCAGGTACTACACTTAATAATAGTCATAGGGTACAATAAGCAATCAAATCATACTAGGAAACAGTCAATATAAATCGTAAGGATACAAGTGACAAGGTTACAGTCATACAGTCACAAGTGGGAGGGGATGGGTGAAAGGAAGGATGGGAGTATTAATAGTAATAGTAATACAATCTTAGTAAATAGTTGGACAGTGTGAAGGGGATTATTTGTTTAGCAGAGTGATGGCATTCGGGGAAAAACTGTCCTTGTGTCTACTTGTTCTGGGGTGCAGTGCTCTGTAGTGTCATTTTGAGGGAAGGAGTTGAAACAGTTTATGTCCAGGATGTGAAGGGTCTGTAAAAAAAATGCTGTGAAGAGTTCAATATCCTTTCGGTACTTGAGTAAGGACACTGGCCTAATCCTAAAAGCAGGACAAGAAGTTATGGATTGAAATTTATGAAGGAGAGATCTAACATAGAACTAAGGAGAAATTTCTTGATAGTGGGAATAATTAAACAGTGGAACAGCTTTGCCTTCAGAAATAGCAGTGTTCCAATACTTGAGTGTTCCAATACTGCCACAGAGATGAGGGGGCCAAGCTATTTTCCAAGGCACCCGAAGGCCAGACAAGGAATAATGGATGGAAACTGATCCAGGAGAGATTCAACCTGGAAATAAGGAGGAATTTTCTGACAGGGAGAACAATCAACCCATGGAACAGAAGCTTCCTTCGGAAGTTGCGGGAGCTTCATCACTGGAGGCTTTCAAGGGGAGATTGGACTTCCATTTGTTGGCGATGGTGTAGGGTCTCCTGCTTGGGTGGGGGGTTGGACTAGATGACCTACAAGGTCCCTTCCAACTCTGTTATTCTATTCTATATTTAAATGTTGTGGATGCTCAGCACTGGAGTCTTTTAAGAAAAGATAGGACAGGTATTTGTCCAGAATAGTATAGGGTGACCTGCTTGAGCAAGGGTGTGGACTAGAAGACTTCCAAGGTCCCTTCTAACGCTATTATTCTGTAATTTATACACTTGGTGATATTTTCCTCCATGCCTGTTTTGTTTTCTCCCTCCCAACAGGGACAAATTGAAATCAGTGACCAAGTGGAGGGCTTACAGTATTTGGCTTCCCAATACGAGTTCATTGATTTAGACCGGGTTGGCATTCATGGTTGGTCCTATGGTGGATTTCTTTCGCTGATAGCCTTGCTTCAGAAGCCAGAGATCTTCAAGGTTGGTTCCCCTGCCATGGCCCATTCACTTCCTTTGGGCACATGTGATGTGGATGTACATAAGAACCAGGGGTGACACGATAGCAATATTCCCGTATTTGAGGGGAAGAAGAGAGAGGGGTCACCCTATTCTCCAAAGCACCAGAAGGCAGGACAAGAAGCAATGGATATGGTTAGGCTTTGATCAGAGGTGGGATGCAAATATTTTTACTACCAGTTCTATGGGCATGGCTAGGTGGGTGTGGCCATGTGACTGGGTGGCCATGTGACTGGGCAGGGCCAGCCAGGGGCACGGTTTGCCGGTTCTCCAAAGTGGGCAGAATCGTAACAACCGGTTCTATAGAACCAGTCTGAACCGGTAAAATCCCACCCCTGGCTTTCATCTAGTCGAGATAATTCTTCCAAAGGCTTACAGCCAATTTGCCTTTTTGTGTGTGTGTAGGTTGCAGTTGCGGGTGCTCCAGTCACATTGTGGCTTTTCTACGACACGGGTTACACCGAACGTTACATGGGACACCCAGACAACAACGAACAGGCCTATTATTTGGGCTCTGTAGCTATGCAGGCAGAGAAGTTCCCTTCACAGTAAGTATACGTGACACTTAAATAAAGAATATAAAAATGTTTTTTTTTATTAAAAAAAAAAAGGAAACAGTACATATCTCTAATATAGGTAGTCTTCAACTTACAATGGTTCACAGTGACCATTCAAAGTTACAACAGCACTGAAAAAAGTGACTTATGACCATTTTACACACTTATGACCATTGCAGCATCAGAAGTGGTGAATTCAGCCGGTTCTGACCAGTTCTGGAGAAATTTTGAGTCGTTTGAGAACCAGCAAATCCCACCTCTGACTGACCCCGCCAACCCCATCTCTTCTCTGCCTCCTGAATCCCAGATGATCAGTTGGGTCTCCTTTGGTTGCCCTGCCCAGGAGAACGGAGATGGAAAGTAGATTAGCAGGGTGGGAAGGGAATGGAGATCTTGCAGTAACCTTCCCCTGCCACGCCCACCAAACCACGCCCACCAAGCCACGCCCACAGAACCGGGAGTAAAAAAAGTTGAATCCCACCACTGATTCCCATGGTCACATGGTCAAAATTCAGATGCTTGGCCACTGGTTCATCTTTATGACAGTAATAGTTGCAGTGTCCCAGGATCATCTGATCCACTTTTGCGACCTTCTGAAAGCAAAGTCAATGGGAAACTTAACAATTGTGTTCCTAACTTAACAACTGTAATGATTCACTTAACACCTGTGGCAAGAAAGGTCGTAAAATGAGACAAAGCTGACTTAACAAATATTTCACTTAGCAACATACAGTTTGGTCTCAGTTGCGGCCGTACGTTGAGGACTACCTGAAATGAGATTTTTTTTTCAGTGATGGCTTTGACAAATTTATTTATTTATTTATTTAATCAAACTTTTATACCGCTCCCTCTCCCAAAAAGGGACTCGGGGCGGTGTACAGCCTACTAAAAAAACATACAATAAATATAATAAATACGATTAAAAATAGATTAAATAATTAGATCCGGCTGTCTATTCAAAATTCAATTAAAAATTAAAAGCTAATAAAACCCCAATTAAAATTAATTAAAAACCAAAAACACAGTTACTGGGCCAGGCCAGCCTGTTTAAAAAATAGGGTTTTCACTGCGCGCCGGAAGGTCAGAATATCCGTCATAGCCCGTATCTCCGGGGGGAGATCATTCCATAGGGAGGGAGCTCCCACAGCGAAAGCCCGAACTCTTGGGGCCGTCAGCCGACAACGGCCAGGCGGCGGTACCCCAAGTAGGGCAACCCTGTGGGAGCGTACTGGGCGGCGGGAGGTTGACAATGGCAGTAGGCGGTCCCGTAAGTACCCAGGTCCCGAGCCATGGGGCACTTCAAATACCATCAGTACCACCTTGAATCGAATCCGGTAGGCCACAGGAAGCCAGTGCAGCCTGCGGAGAAGCGGTGTAACGTGGGAGCTCCGAGGGGCACCCACAATCACCCGCGCGGCTGCTTTCTGGACCAACTGTAACCTCCGGAGACTCTTCAAGGGGAGCCCCATGTAGAGGGGCTCCCCTTGAAGAGTCTCCGGAGATTGATGATTAATCTGAGTATGCCTTAGAAACTGAGGCCCAAATATATGTGCTTGAGCAATTAAATTATTGGAAAAGAACCAGTTCTAGTATTGTTGCTGGATTTAGCTTTTTTGATTTTCATCCCAGTTGCTCATTTGACTAGCTTTTGTTTGTTTTTTTGAGTCATTCAGTGGTTTTATAAAATACTGCATTCCTAGAACGGATGAAAAATTCTGCAGGAAAATCTAATAGATAATTTGTATGAAGGATTGTCTTTCTAATTACATTTTCCTCCTTTTTTGTCGGTTTCTTCAGGCCCAACCGATTATTGCTACTACATGGATTCCTGGATGAAAATGTTCATTTTGCACATACTAGTATTTTGCTGAGCTTCCTGGTCAGGGCTGGAAAACCCTATGACCTCCAGGTAGCAGAGAAATTTGTAAAGCTCTAAAATGCAAGGGCTAAAATGCAGTTGGGTCTGGTTTGGGCTGGGTGTCAAGGAGGGGGCAAGGTTGAGGCAGGATCAGGACCATGGAGAGCTCCTGGCTAACTCTCATGAGAGATGTTGTTCTTCTACCCCTGATAAAATGAATCCAGCCAGGTCAACCTTTTTCCTCCTGCAGCTCTTTCAGACTCTTAGAATCTTGTAGAACTGAGAAAATACAAAAGGAATTTAGGATGAATAAAGTTGTTGTACAGGTAGTCCTTACCACTGTTTCTTTTTGAAGTTGTGATGTACCTGGAACAAGGGAGTTACCACCCAGCCTGAGGGTTATTTCCTCATGGTCACCTGACCACTCTTCTTACGTCCCTGTTCTGACCTAGGCTTCCCCCAACGGCACAAAGCTGAGTCCCCATCCCAATAAACCCCTTTTATTTAATGTACAATGAATTCCTCTCCAGCAAAGTGCTGGCCAACAGTCTTTCAAGATAGTTCCCAATTACAGACTTTTATCAGACTTGGAAAGTGGCCAGGCCGATATCTTTCATAAGTGCAATACTTGGCAAGAATGCAGGAATGAACTAATTGTCTCCTGCAAACACCCCTCCCCTTTTTTTTATTCCCTATGGGAGGCGCCATTCACCATCAACCTGTGATTTTACTCCCAAGTTGACCCTTGTTCCTTAGTTGTTCTCTTCATCTGACAGCTCTGCGCAAGTGCACACTGGGAACAGGCAGCTGTTCTTCTGCCTCACTGATCTCCGACTCCGAGGGCAGCTGATAACTGTCAGACGGCCCTGTCCCCATTTCTGCCTCAGACGCAGAGCCCTCGTCAGCACCTTCCTCAGACTCCAGGACTGGGCCATGCTCCTCCCCAACCTCCTCACTGTCCGAATCTGCTGCCAGCTCATCTGGCTGCTGGTGGGCCACAACAGTCCCTCGGGGGTCATGTTACCACACTTCAAGTGCTAGGCAACACAGCCATGTTTAGTGGCATTTGCAGAGTCCCTCAGTGTTCTGACCCAAACCCTTGTGCAATAAAATAAACAATAACCAAAGGGAACAGAAACCTTTTAATGATTCTTACAAATCCCCGGTTAAAAGGCTGCTGCAAACTAATTAACTTTGATAAGCACGAGCCTCATCAAAACTGTGCGAGGCTGCTGAGAATAATAGCTAAGATTACCTAGAAATATTTTACAACACAAGAATCTTCAAATACCAACTAAGATACTGCAATGGCCAAGAGGCTCAAGTTGCAAAACGTCTTTGCTTCCTGCAAAGAACATCCAATTCACAGCTGGCTTTTATCTTCTTGAAGGAGGGGCCATTACCTTGCAGCCTTACTCCCAAGTCACCTGTGCTGCTGCAGCTGCTCTTTCCTGTGAGCAGCCCTGCACACACGCGCACTTGGCACAGGCTCCTCGGGAACCTCCTCATCGCTGCTGCCAGCCCCCACAATCTCTGAAGGCAGCAGTCCACTCCCTAATGGTCCTGGCCCCTCATCTGAGTCCTCGCTCTCCTTAGCCGTCCGCACCTGCAACCGGCTAACCACAACACTTGGTCACGTAACCAGATTTTACGACAGTTTTGGGGGAAAGCAGGCATTGTTTTCCCTCCTTTTCAAAAATTGGCCTCCAACAGCTCGGTTTTCCTTAGCTCCAGGTGCAAAGAAACAGTCTAAATTTCCTTGACGGTGAACACCTGGCACCCTCTTCCCCAGAGATCCTGAGAATTGGATCCCAGCCTTCTGCATCCCAATCACAGCTGGATTTCTTTCGCTTTCTTCCTCCCCCAGATTTATCCGCAGGAGAGGCACAGTATCCGGGTCCCTGAATCTGGAGAACACTACGAACTCCACCTCTTGTACTACCTCCAGGAGAATCTGGGATCGCACATGGCCGCGCTGAAGGCAATGCCCTGATGGCAGGCTCTGGACGTCTCAGCATGATTCACCCACAGCTGCTTAACCAAATACGAGTGCTTGAATGGTGCCTTCCTTCCTGGGGCCTGCTTCTAACTGAAAGAGGAATCAATTCGCTGCCCAGCTTGATTGGTGATCCTCCTCCTTTTTCAGGAACCCACCCATCCACCCCGATGCCATACAGGAGATTGCTGTACAGCAAATGAATAATTTTAAATGTAAATAATAAAATGGATTGTTGTATGGTCTCTTGGATTCTAGGTTTCCTCCCTAACCAGTGTAATGTTGCTTACAGAACAATAGCAATAGCCCTTAGTGCTTTACAGCCTTCTCTAAGTGGATTACAGAGTCAGCCTGCTGCCCCCAACAATCTGGGTCTTCATTTAACCGATTTCAAAATGATTAAAGGTTGAGTCAACCTTGAGCCAGTCAGGATCGAATTGCTGGCAGTGAGCAGAGCCAGCCTGCAGTACTGCATTCTGATAGATGATAGAGATAGATAATGGACAGACAGACAGACACAGTGAGAGACAGAGAGATAAGACATAGAGAGCACTAGCACTTAGACTTATAGACCACTTCACAGTGCTTTTACAGACCTCTCTAAGCGGTTTACAGAGTCAGCCTATTACCCCCAACATTCTGGATTCTTATTCTGAACCTCAGAAGGATGGGAGGCTGAGTCCACCTTGAGCTGGTTGGGATCGAACTCCTGGCAGTCAGCAGAATTAGCCTGCAATACTGCATTCTTACCACTGCACCACCACAGTGACCAAGATTAACTGGAGGTTAAATCGAACGATGAACGATTGAGAGAATTCGGCATGTCTCGCTTACCAAAGAGAAGGCATAGGGGCAAGGGTGGGATTCCCCAGGTTCAACAACCAGTTCAGTCATCGCATGATTCAGGGGACCCTACACCCATTTCTGACAAATGGCAGTCCAATCTCTTCTTGAAAGCCTCCAGGGATGAAGCACCATGTATCGTAATTGAATGCCACTTTCAAATGAGATTATACAACAACAAGAACATAACCAGTACTTGTTTCTTTTATTGTCTCATTGTCAATACAGCTAGTATTACAATTAGTCATATCCAAGAGCTTTCACACACAGTGAAAATGAAATAATCTTAAGTACACACATTGATGCTTACACTGTGACTGAAATCAAGCCAAAGTCAACATAGACATCTGATTGCAGTTCTCGTATCAGTTAAGTCACTTCTCGCACTAATTCAGAAGCAGGTTGGCTGAAATAGGGATGGAGCAGTTGATTTCCAGCAGAGTGCCAATTCATAAAATATTTCTCTGGTCTTTTTAGAGTTGCCAACAGAAAGGGAGGGAGGAGCAGTGTGGCAGCTTGCATTCCATAAATGTTTTCAAAGATAGTTTTTAGGTGACTGAAGTTTCTGCCGGTAAAATTCTAACTGGAGAGCACGATTGATGACTCTTGGCTATGGATGTGTCCCATTGGAGAATATGAATTATGATACACCCAGGGGGTGGGGGGGGAAAACCAGGGTCAGGGCTTCAACAAATCCACCCTCATTCAAAAATTTCTAAACACATCTCAGAAAAAGTAAACTAGTTTATTAGAAGTTGCCATGTTGGCGCATGGCTGGGTGCAGCCGATACTAAATCACATCATACATTTCTCCCTTGACCCTGATGTTCCCCCCAGCCCCTGGATGTGGCTTCTCCAATGGGACACATCCATCTCCAAGAGTCATCCATCATGCTCTCCAATAACCTTCTTATGCTCCAATAACTTTGAGCTGCCGAGTTGATTATCTAGGCATTTCAAGAATGCCCTCTTTTCCTCCACTCCCTTTTTCTGGCAGCCTAAAAGACTAAAGGACTATCTTTTTAATTGACAACCAAGGTCAAGGGTGACAATGAATGATATGTCTCAGAGTCAGCTACACCCAGGCAGTGCTGGCATGTTTACTCCTAATAAATCTTTAAGTTTTGTAAGTTTGGCAAGAGCTCATGATTTAAAAAGGGCTAACTGCCAGAGCCCTGACACAGAGCTTTTGGAGTTTTCCAAAAATTATGGGAAAAGTACAGGTACTCCTCGACTTACGACCACAACTGAGCCCAAAATTTATGCTGCTAAGGGAGACATTTTGCTCCATTTTTACAGCCTTTCTTGCCACCGTTGTTGAGTGAATCACTGCAGTTGTTAAGTCATTCACACGATTGTTAACTTAATCTGGCTTCCCCATTGATTTTGCATGTCAGAAGGTCGCAAAGGGCTCACAAGACCCTGGAATTCTCCAACCGTCATAAATATGAGTCAATCAATTGCCAAGCATCTGAATTTTGATCACATGACCGTGGAGATGCAGCAACGGTCAGAAGTGTGAAAAATGGTCATACGTCACTTTTTTCAGTGCTGTTGTAACTCTGAACGGTCACTAAATGAACTGTTGTAAGGACTACCTGTGCTATGACACTCTTAAACTTGGTCTACAGCAAATGAGGAAATCAGAAACATTTTTTCTAATACTTCTGCTTAACAAAAAAATTTCTCATGTTTTCTTCACTCTTCAGACATTATGCTTTAACCTTAACAAAATGCAAGGGGGTTCTTCCGGTTTGGGCTTCCTTGGCGACCGACCGAAATCCACGATCGTGCATGGTTTCGATCTGTGCTCACCGCTGGAACTCCCCGAACCTTTGGATACGGTGCTGAAGCCACCCCATAGAGTGGGGAAGAGGGGGGAGACCGCCCCATAGAGGTGGCGAAGAGGGGGGAGACCGCCAGCTGAGTCGAGGGGAGTCGCATCTCTCCTCCTCGGTTGGCCATTGCTCCCTTTCCTGAAGGCAGTTGCAGCGGTGGTCAGAAATGGCCACCTCAAAGAGGAACCCAACCGGACAAGAATGAGCAGGAGGAAGACAAAGGAGAGAGCTTGACAGACCGGGCTAAGCAGAGATAAAATCTATGCAAGGTACCCTGGAAATTAAGTTACCAAGAGTGTTATTCCTAAAAGATCTTTAAAGCAGCAGAGGAGAGCAGGAAAGGGGAAAAAAGATTTTTTTTTCTTTCTCATATGGACAGCTGCATTGGCTCTGAATGTTAAAAAGAAGAGACTTAAGCAAAAAAAATTGTGTTAATCTACTTTGACATGAACAGGCAATTTTAAGCTGAAATTAAAGTGTCAAAGGAAAAATAAAGACTTTTTGAATATTCTAAAGCCTTTAAAAGGAGGAAAATAGAGGAAAAAAGAAAGGGTGAGACTTGGAAACAGCAGAGTATCACCTGAAAATAAAAAGAATTAACACTGGAATTTTAACAAGATCTCCAAAGGATACATTGCAACTGATAAAACAACCCCCGGAAAGGGAAAGTGGAAAAAAGAAGCAAGAAGAAACAGTTTTGGATTATCTGCTGATTTTTGGAATTTTGGGTGTTGGATTTCTAGTGGTTTGTTTATGTTTGTTTATGTTTATTAGATTTTTATACCGCCCCCTCTCCCAAAAAAGGGACTCGGGGTGGTGTACAGCCAGCTAAAACAGAAACAGTATAAAGTTATAAAATTAAAAACAATTTAAAATGATTAAATTGGAAGCCGAATATAAAATTAACAAGTATAAAAACTGATAAAAATTTAAAAATACCAAATTTAAAAACCCCACAAATTGTTACTGGGCCAGGCCGGCCTGTTGAAAAAAGTGGGTCTTTACTGTGCGCCAGAAGGTCTGAATGTCGGTAATGGCCCGTATCTCCGGGAGCAAGTCGTTCCAAAGGGAGGGAGCCCCCGCAGAGAAGGCCCACACCCTCAGGGCCGCCAACTGGCAACGCCCAGCCGGCGGAACCCCGAGGAGGCCAACCCTGTGGGAGCGCACTGGGCAGCGGGAGGCTGTTGGTGGCAGCAGGTGGTCCCATAAGTACCCAGGTCCCGAGCCATGGAGCACTTTAAAGATGATCACTACCACCTTGAATCAGATCCGGAAGGCCACAGGAAGCCAATGCAGCACGCGCAGGAGCGGTGTAACATGGGAGCTCCGAGGGGCTCCCAAGATCACCCGCGCGGCCGCATTCTGCACCAACTGCAGCCTCCGGACACTCTTCATGATGATGGAAAACGAATGTATGAAATTGTAAGTAGGACAGACAAAAGCACAAATATAATGACTAGAAAGTTATAGAAATTTAGGAAAAGATATGTTTATAGAACATATCTAAATAAGAAAGGAATGAGGTAACCATAAATAAGGTTGAGGAAAGTAAGGGAAGGGGAAAATTATTGAGAAAATGATAAAATAGTGACGAGACATGAATTAGAATATAAAGATGTAATTGAGATTATTTCTGTGTGGAGATGTGATAACCTGGAATCATGCTGCTCTCAAAAAAGATATTTTATTTGTATTATGTTTTGTGAAAACCCAAATAAAACTTTTACAAAAAAAGATTGCAAGGGGGCTATTTCATTTAAACAAGAAACTGGTGTTACTTTATGAAGAGTCCTAATTGTATTTCCTAACCAAGCACATGAAGACAAAGTGTAACTAAAGGCTTTGGGAATGTTCCACTCCATCGTACAATCTGGTTTTAAAAGACTTATTACTTCCAAAATAGTTCTGGAATGGGGCACAATTTCTCTTTGGTGCCTGGAACGATTTACGAGGTGCTCTGGATCTTGACGTATAAGGTAGTCCTTGACATATGACCATAATTGGAACTGGAAACTAGATTGTAAGTGATGTGGTCATCCGGAAGCTATAGCTAGATTGGAGAAGGAATCCGTATGATTCCCCAGAAGAGGAAACATGAAGACAGCATTGGAATAAGAATGTAATGTGGCTTGTTGGCCACCGGCCCCTCCAGCAACCAAATCAGAGGAGGAGGAGGAGACGTGGAGTCAGGGCTAGGAGCAAGGCAACCTGGGAGCTCTGAGGAGGAAGAGGGAGAGACAGAGAGACAGAAAGAGACAGAGGCAGAGCCTGGACCATCCGTCAGCCCTCAGGTGGAGAGTCAACAGCCCCCAGTTCTGGAGGTGGCTGATGAAGAAGAGGGGGAACAGCTGGGTCCAGTGCCTGACGCGTGGATGAGCAGAAGGCAGGGGAGAAGAGAGCAGTGGAAATCTATGAGCTGGTCCTTGGGATGGAAGAGCCATCACTGCTAGCGAGGCCCCACCCTAGCTCTGGGGATAACAGGCAGGGGGCGGAGATGAATAGATGTGGCAGACAATTATTCATCTCCCAGCTGGATGGACTTGTTAGCCTGCGGTGAGAGAGGAACTTTTTTCCAGGGCTTTTGGTGCTCCTAATAAAGGCATCTTTTGAGTTCACTTCAAAGGGCTGATCATGTTTGAGGAGCTGGGTGAGAACAGAATGCATGTTTTGGCTCTTGTTGAAGCGACACTGAAGGAGGGAAGATTTAAATTTGCTGAAAAGGGAATCTCATCACATGGGTTGGGCAATCTATTGCTGCGCTCTTTGATGGGCTTCTGCTTCTATTACTCGTAGTTCTCTTCTCTTGGTACCTTCATATGTATCTGTCACATCCAGATTATTTTGTTAACCAATGCAAGATGGTTGAAGTGTGCATAATAGGGGGCATGCATAAGCGCACCAACGTGCCTACCGTCCCTGTCCTATTGTTTCTTTTATATTTTATTTTTCTTATATGTATCCATGTATTCATAACTATGTTTTACTTATACCTATTATCTTGTAAGCAATAGACAAATAAATAAATAAAAATAATAATTTTTAAAAAAAGATCAAACTATCAAAGCTGATGTTTTCACTGATTCCTGCATGTCTTTCTTAAAGGTTCAGAAAGCATTTGACGCTGTCCAGGAGAGGCCGCTCTTGTATATCTAATAGCCGGCACCCGGCAATTGGAGCTCACTTGCAGTGTTGTGGGTCTTCACAATTTAAAGCTGAGTGGACTTCAACTCCCAGAATTCCACAGGGTGCTGTCTGGGGAATGTTGGGTTGAAACCCAAATAGCTTTAAAGCTGCCAAGATTGAGAAACTTTGAAATGGAGGGTTGACAGTCAGATGAAAACCTTAAAGAACCATTAGATATAATGACTAGGGATATGGGATAGGGATTAGATATAAGGAGTACGGGAGACATAATAGCAGTGTTCCAATATTTGAGGTGCTATCACAAAGAAGAGGGGGTCAACCTATTTTCAAAGCATCAGAAGGCAAGACAAGAAGCAACGGATGGAAACTAATCAAGGAGAGAAGCAACCTGGAATTAAGAAGAAACTTCCTAATTGTGAGAACAATCAGCCAGTGGAAACTGTGGGTGCTTCATCACCCACATGGTGATCATGGTAAAATTAGTTTGTTTTTTTGGCTGTCCCCAGTCTTCTCAGGAGTCTTCCCCAACATCAAAATTCAAAGACATCAATACTCTTCCTGTCCTACTTCTTGGATCAACACAGGAATGGCTGGCTGGGGAATTCTGGGAGTTGAAGTCCACAAGCCTTAAAGTTGTCACATTTGAAGGCCCCTGGATTAACACATAGCAAATGTGAATCTGATAATATTTCTGAAGAAAAAAAATGCTGTAGTTTGCCATTTGACACAGTTGATATTTTTCTCAGGTTGCCTACTCAAACTTCCTAAAAATATTCTGTCCATGCCATTCTCATGTTCTAAAGAGTAGTGCGGTGGCCTAGAGGTGAAGCTCCCGTCTCAGAATCAGGAGGCTGTGAGTTTGATCCTAGGTAGAGGCAAATATTTCTTTCTCCCTGGGCACACAGAATACTATCTGCCAAACAAAACTCTGCACTAGTGACTGGAAGGGCATCCGGTCATTAAAACATGCTCATTCAGTTGCCTAGACTCCACCTTGCAAGGGATGCAGAGGTGGCATTCAGCTGGTTCTGACCAGTTCTCGAGAACTGATAGCGGAAATTTTGAGTAGTTTGGAGAACCGGCAAATCCCACCTCTAATTGGAGCCACCAACCCCATCTCTTCTCTGCCTCCCATTGAGTCCCAGCTGATCGGCTGGGTCTTCTTTGGTTGCCCTGCACAGGAGAACGGAGTTGGAAAGCAGGTTAGTGGGGTGGGGAGGGAATGCAGATTTTGCAGTAACCTTCCCCTGTCACGCCCACCAAGCCACACCCACCAAGCTACACTCACAGAACGGGTAGTAAAAATTTTTGAATCCCACCACTGAAAGGATGGGGTCATTAAAAGGAGATGATTCTCATGTTCTAAATTTTAAAAACTTATTCATATGATTTGATCATTCTTTTCCTACTGATTGTTTCCTACTTTCAAGTCTACTTTGTACAATCTATTATTGCCTCTAGTTATAATAAACCACGGTTTGTTTGATTTCCACTAAGGAACAAAAACTGTTATTAGCAAACTACACTGGTTAGATTCAGAGATCACACTAAGAGCCATGATCAACATTTTGTTTGAACAACATGTATAAATGCAATCCATGGAATTTATTTATTAAAAGGGCTTGCATTAAGAATGCATTCCAGGGGCCCTTCAGTAATTCCTGATTAACTTGTTGGTTGCAAAAGGAAAATAATTTTCAAGCTCTGTGAACTTGAAAAAACAGTTACTATCGGTTCTATGCTAACATTTCCCCCCATCACAGAAGAAGCATGTGAGACATTCAGTTTTGTTTACAGATGATGCATAAATTATATTCAGACAGAATCTCTTTGAACGGCAGCAGTAAAAACCTTTAAAGGGCAACATTTAAAATGGAATGGAAATTGGCAGCCTTGTTAGGAATTGTTTTGCTCTCTGCAGTCCACAGCTTTCATGGCTGACTGCTATTAAAAATATCTGAATATGAACTCCACAGTGAAAAGTGGAAGGATCTTTATCTAACAGCACGTTCCTACCATCCTTTGCAGGAGTAATAATAGAGTTGACGATAAATTATTATTCTAAATACTTTATATTTATTTTCTAGGACTCATTTTGCCACTGCTAAAGAGTAGTTCTTGATTGGTCCAGATGTAAGACCAATTTCCAGATTTATTTTTACTTTCTTTTTCTTTTCTTTTCTTTCTTTTTCTTTTCTTTTCTTTCTTCTTTTTTCTTCTTTCTTCCTTTTTCTTTCTTTTTTCTTTTTCTTTCTTTCTTTCTTCTTTCCTTCTCCTTTCTTCCTTTTTTTTTCTTGCCTTTATTATTTTTATAAATAACTCAAGGCAATGAATATACGAGCTGTGGTGGCGCGGTGGTTAGAATGCAGTATTACAGGCTACTTCTGCTGCCTGCTGGCTGCCTGCAATTTGGCAATTCAAATCTCAGTGGCTCAAGGTTGACTCAGCCTTCCATCCTTCTGAGATGGGTAAAAAGAGGACCCAGATTGTTGGGGGCAAGAAGCTGACTCTGTAAACCATTTAGAGAGGGTTATAAAGCACTGTGAAGCAGTATATAAGTCTAAGTGCTATTGCTAGTCCTATATCTCTTTTCCCCACAACAACAACCCTGTGAGGTGGGTTGGGCTGAGAGGGTGTGACTGGCTTCAAATCACCCAGGAGACTTTCCTGCCTAAGGCGAGACTAGAACTCACCAACTCTGTCTGATTGGCCCAAAGTCACCCTATTATCTTTTATGGTAAAGGCAGGACTTGAACTCATGTTCTTTTGTTTTCTAGCCTGGTCCAGTGGTGGGTTTCCAATTTTTTTCCTACTGGTTCTATGCGCGTTAGTCTGGTCAAAATTTCCGCTACCAGTATGCCAGAACCAGTCCAAAGTGGCTGAATACCACCTCTGGCCTGGTTTTTACTGAACCAAAACTATGAAATCAAGACTAAAGGATTTGTGCACAAATAAAATAAGCACAAATGTAAGCTTAGTTGAGTTCATATTTGCAGGCCCAAGGGTCAACTGATTTCATCGGAGAAATGCCTGCAAAACTACCCTCCCTTTCTGGTAATAAGTTCCAAGAATGTTATCTCTCATAGAATACATAAAGAATATTTTTATAACGAGCAATTAATTCTCTTCTGCAGGATGGGTGATGTACATTTTTCCCAAGACCTTGCAAAAAAAAAAGCACAATGAGACAAACACTACAGTTGTGTTAGAAGAGGGCAGCTTGTGATACAGCATAAGCTTTGCAACTGAAAATTTTACACGTGCCACAAAATGTAACATTAGCTCAAAGGCCAGATGGGGTCTTTGATGTACGGAGACCCCCAACTGAAAAACGTGAAGAGGCTGCTATATCAGCTCCATTACACTCCTATTTTGAGGGCAGCGTTAGCAATTTCTTATTAAATGGGATATTCTGGATGTATTAGATGAAATGTGCTAATTGTCCTTGCTTGGATCTTTCAGTTACTAAATTAACCCATGACCTTTTATTGAAAATATGGAGCAACAGATGGAAGCTCCTAAGTGAAACTGTCCTAAAGACCAGAGTCCAACGCAACGTTCATTTCGTGCTGATTTACAAGGTAAAGATGACAGCCAAGTTATGCTTTGCACAAAATGAATGGAATTAAATTAAATAACAGGATAACAGAGTTGGAAGGGACCTCAGAGGTCTTCTAGTCAAACCCCTTGCTCAAGCAGGAGATCCTATACTATTCCAGACAAATCAAACATCAAACATCCATATCAGCATATCCCAAGTCCTTGGGAAAGACTCGATAGGTGAATAAAAATGACAAATCCAATTTAAACATTTTGCTGACTGTGTGACCAAGCATAATAATATTTATTTTTTCCCTTGTCACCTATCAATCATTAATCATCTATCTTAGGTACATATTATCTACTTCTATCTATCTATCTATCTATCTATCTATCTATCTATCTATCTATCTATCTACCTACCTACCTACCTACCTACCTACCTACCTATCTACGTATCTATCATCTAGCTAGCTATCATCTACTATATCTATCTACCATTTATCATATCTATCTATCTATCTATCTATCTATCTATCTATCTATCTATCTACCTATCATCTATCATATCTAGCTATCATCATTATCATCTATCTACTTTCTATCTATCTATATCTATCTTTCATCTATCATATCTATCTAGCTATCATCATTATCTATCATCTATCTATCTATCTATCTATCTATCTATCTATCTATCTATCTATCTATCTATCTATCTATCTATCATCTATCTATTTAGCTATCTACTATATCTATCTACCATCTACCATATCTATCTATCTATCTATCTATCTATCTATCTATCTATCTATCTATCTATCTATCTATCTATCTAGCTATCTATCTATCTATCTAGCTATCATCTAGCTATCTACCATCTAGCTAGCTAGCTGTCATCAACTATATCTATTTACTATCTATCTATCATCTATATCTATCTATATAGCTATCTTCCATCTATCTATCATATCTAGCTAGCTACTGGTAGCTATCATCTATCTATCTATCTATCTATCTATCTATCTATCTATCTATCTATCTATCTATCTATCTAATCTATTTAATTAATCAATTTAATCAAATGGCTGTCCAGTCTCTTCTTAAAAATCTCCAGTGATAAAGCACAACTTCCAAAGGCAAGTGGTTCCACTGTTTGCTCTCACTGTCATGAAATTTCTCCTTATTCTAGGTTGGATCCCTCTTGGACAAACTCCCTCCCATCTGTTATGTCTTCTTCTGCCCTCAGCTACTTCGGAGAATAGTTCGATCCCTCCTCTTTGTGATAGTCCCTCAAATACTGGAAGTCTGCTATCATGCCACCCCTAGTCCTTTTTATTAAACTACATAGCTAATTCCTGCAATTGGTCTTTATTATGTTTTAGCCTCCAGCCCCTAATCATCTTTGTTGCTCTTCTCTGCACTCTTTCTAGAGCCTCGATGTCTTTTTTATATTGCAGTGACCAAAATTGGATGCAGTATTCTAGTTGTAGTCTCACTAAAATGTCATCGGCTTACAGTATAGACAAGGGTCTTCAAACTTGGCAAGGTTAAGACTTGTGGACTTCAACTCCCAGAATTCCTGAGCTAACATGACTGGAGGAGGAATTCTGGGAGTTGAAGTCCACAAGTCTTAAAGCTGTCAAGCTTGAAGACTACTAGACTAGAGATTTACAGGCTGCAGAAAGGGGAAAAGATTGCTGTTAGAGATGCAAATGTTGGCACCCAAGATATTTAAGTAGTTAAAACTCCACCTATGCCTGGCAGAACTGGGTGGAAAACATCTTTATGGAGATAAATTACATTCAGAGAGAGTTGCTTGGTGAGCAGAAGCATTTCTATAAAATGAGGCAAGTGAGGAAATACCCCAAATTCCCAGAAGTGATGTGCCTGAAAATATTTAATTGTGTCACTTCAAAATTCTTCTTCCTAATGTTAGAAAAGTGTTTAGCATTTAATGCTTCATTTGTTCTTAAAACATGTCTGAAAACCAGTTAAATCCCTCATTATCCATTGAATCCCATGAAATTTTTTTAAAAAAGTAATTATATGTATGCCTGTTTAAAAAAACAGAAGATTGAGGAAATTCAATACAGGCATTCCATGACTTGTAACTATTCATTTAGTGAATGTTCGAAGGTACAATATCCCTGAAAAAAATGACTTATGACCATTATTCACACTTACGACCATTGCAGCATCCCCACAGTCACGTCTTCAAAATCCAAATGGTTCATATTTATGACGGTCACATTGATTCCTTTTTGCAACTTTCTGACAAGCAAAAATCAATGGGGAAGCCAGATTCACTTAACAACTGTGTTACAAACTTAACAACTGTGGCAAGAAAGGTCATAAAATGAGGCAAAACTAACTTAACAATTGTTTCACTTAGGAACAAAAATGTGGGGCTCAATTGTAAGCCGAGGGCTTCTGGTACTTGGGAATCAGCTGTAAAACTAAATTTGTGCAAGACAGCTACCATTCCAGTGGTATTTTTGAAGCCTGCCCTTATCCAGTAGTTCAAAAATGTTGCCTCGCATTGCTTCTCATAAGAAAAGAAAGGGTGGAATTCGCAGGGCAGTTTGCCTAAAGCAGAGTAAACTTGGTTGCTTGGAAAGCCTTTTAAAGTATTAAGCTGTCTGTGCAGCTCCCTTGTCAGAATTTACTCTTCTGGAGCTGCGTGCCTATTTTTATATTCTTCTCCTTGTTTCCCATCCTAAAAACTTCTGCAAAATGAAGTTAGGCCTCTTTCTGCTGTTTAAGGGTAAGAATTTTGGGTGGTACAATTTATTTATTTGATTTATTTATGTGTCAAGCAAGTATTAGATAACAGTTATAAGTATAAACATGGTTATGAATACATGAAATGGATACGAATAAAAAAACAACAACAGGCACATCCCCTACAGACCTCTTAGGGAAGTCAGTAGTAGACAGTCTAAGGTTCAAGTTTTTGGGGTTTGGGGAATAGGAAATTCCCCAAATAATAAATAGGAATAGAAATAATAGGAATAATAATAGAAATAGAAATAAATAGGAAGAGACATGATTTCTAAAGCGCATTGCATATTAAAATTGCCCTTCCTTTTTTATAATAATGTACTGTTTTTTTAAAGCATTGTTTTTTTAAAAAAAGCTTTTCAAAAGTGCATTGCATATTAAAATTGCCCTTTTTTAAAAATAATAATATACTATGTTTTTAAAAAAACAGATGGAAGTTGAAGGGAAGTGAATTGCTTTATCCTCATTTTGACTTAGGGTTTTCTTCTTAAGCTGGTCTATCATCGTAATAAAAGTTTTGATAGGATTAATCACTGCACTCTATGTATACCGACCCCTGCTGTTTCTCCAGATGTGATGATCTCAAATTGCTTTCTATGGCAAGCTCTTGGTTCTAATTTTAATCACCCAAGATCTCAATTTACACCCAAAACAGATCTGTTCTAGTAAGCCTCTTTGCCATGAAACTGGCTTTGGCGTCAAAAAAATGAATCTTTTCTAGTAGGAGTCGCTTTGGACATTAGAACCCTTCCCAACATACATATTAGTCCTCAACCTATAACCACAAGTGAGCTCCAAATTTGTTGCTAAGTAAGATGCTTGTTTGTTGTGTTTTGCCTCATTTTACCACCTTTTTTGCCATACTTGTTAATGGATCACTGCAGTCGTTTAAGTGAGTCATTTGGTCATTAAGCAGATTCCCCCCATTGACTTTGCTTGTCAGAAACTAGCTGGGAAGGTAACCAATGGGGATCACGTGACCTTGGGACAGTGCAACTGTCATAAGAATATGCCAGTTGCCAACCATCCAAATTTGGATCACATGACAACAGAGGATGCAGAAAGGGTCATAATGGTTGTAAGCTGAGGACTACCTGTATGGATTATATTGCTCATAGGTAATTGATCAAATCCACAAAAGAAACTTCATTTAACGATGCAATGTGTAGGACATAATTGGAAGAACGGTTGCAGGAACTGGGCCTGGCTGGTCTAGTGAAGAGAAGGACCAGGGGAGACAGGATAACAGTCTTCCAATATTGGAGGGGCTGACCCAGAGAGGAAGAAGGGGTCAAGCTATTCTCCAAGGCACCTGAAGGGCAGGCAAAGAACAATGGATGGAAACTGAACAAGGAGAGATTCAACCTGGAAACGAAGAGGAATTTTCTGACAGTGAGAACAATCAACCAGTGGAACAGAAGTTGTCTTCGGAAGTTGTGGAAGCTTCATCACTCAAAGCTGTGATGACCCGGGGCATGGCACAAAGGCAACACAGTCAGATAAGCAATAAGAGTCCCTTTATTATCTCCAACTTTGCCCCAGTGTCCAGGTTACCTTCAGGTTGGAAAAAAATTCTCCCAGGAACAGCCTTTTGACTACAAAGAATCAAGTCCAAAACATGGTCAACACAAACTCTAATTATAAGTCCAAACAAGCCAAATTGAAGTAATTAGTTTGGCAGGGCAGGAGCAAGAATTTCAGACTAGGAGGCATGGCAAAACTCACATGGTTGGGAAGATGCCAGGAACACAGACAACACAGGATAAAGTAACATTTGCTTCCAGCAGCCTGCCACATGCAGCCTGCCTTTCTTATCAACTGTCTTCCCAGCTGTGGCTAAAGAAGGGAATCAGGGCCCTTTCCTCCCCCATAAGCCACGCAACCCATGTTGTTCTCTTCTCCGTTCCTGTTTGCCCTAGGATGAAGAGGGGGTGGGCCTGGGTCTTCCTCTGAACTTCCTCTTCCTTGTTCTATCTCTCCCTGCTCTGCCCAGTTGGACTGTGCCCTTCCGCAGCCTCCTCCACAGCCAATGGAATCACACTCCCACTCTCTGTCAGCTGTTTGGCTTCCTCCTCAGATTCAAACTCCAACAGGGGCATTACAGAACCTTTCAAAAAGAAGCTGGACTGCCATCTGTTAAAAATGGTGTAAGGTCTCCTGCTTGGGCGGGGGCAGGGACGGAATACAAATAAAGTTGCCACCGGTTCGGTGGGCATGGCTTGGTGGACACGCTTTGCGTGCATGCACACACTTTGCGTGCACACGCACACCAAACACGCACTTTGTGCAGGCGCAGAGGCATTTGCGCAGGCGCAGAGGCATTTGCGCAGTCGCAGAGTTGTTCTACCTCTCCTCCTGCAAGCCTGCACGATGCCGGTTGCTGCAGCAGCTGCTGCGTGGCGCTATTCTGAGCCACGCAAAGCAGCTGCGCTTCGAATTCTGGCCATAAAAGTGAGTATAGGAGGCTGGGTGGGCGATGGAGAGAACCGGTTCTCTCTCTGCTGCTCATCGCCGCTACCGGCTCTCCAGAACCGGGCAAAACCGGTCGCATTTCACCTCTGGGCGGGGGGTTAGTCTAGACCTACAAGATCACTTCCAACTCTGTTAATTTTGTAGTTTGTGGAAGCGTAAATGCAGCAGAGACCAAGGTGTTGTTTTTTTGAGATCTAGCTGTACAGTTGTCCTTGTCAATTTAAGATGTTCCCAAACAAGAGTGACAGGCGACTTATGTCACAAAACCACTGTACGAAATATACATGAGTCATGGTCCTGAAATCAGTCCAAGATTACCAACTTGTACTGTTAATAGATAACTTTTGAATTTTCCCTTTCTCCAACAGCGGCACTGGTCTTCTAATTCTGGCCTTGGTGACATTTGAAGAATCCCTGGGCAGTTTGACACTTGATAGTATTATCAGTCTTACCAAAAGCTGAGATGTAAGTAATAAGAGGCAAAATGAGCCAATTGTCCAGATTGCTAAAAACACTTCAGTATATTCAGAGTGTCAGGATTCTAGCAATCGCCCTATTTAAAGCATGATCCTCGAGCCAAACTTCAAAAAACTTCAAAGGACTCACTAAAGGAGACCTACTTGCACTGCACTGTATGAAGCCAACTCTGTCATACGTAATTTACACTCACCTGTGACCCCGTTTCCCCCCCTCCCCTCAGCACTCCTTCAGGGCAGGTATAAGAAAACACCAATAGCAGAAAAGGTATGTAGATGTGGTAAAGGAGAAATCAAAGATATCTCACATGTTTTATTGTACTGGGAGTTATACAGAGTTTATAGGTTATTGTATATTCTCCCCTTACTAGAGAGATTGCCAGGGAGGGCAGACCATTTTTATGGAGGCTTCCTCCTCCAGGACTCAGACCCGGCTATTACGTGTACGCCTAGACTATGCTAATGCTCTCTACATGGGACTCGCCTTGAAGAGCACCTGGAGGCTCTAGTTGGTGCAAAGTGCAGCCGCGCGGGTGGTTTTGGGGGCTCCTCGGAGCTCCCATGTTACACCACTTTTGTGGGAGTTGCATTGGCTCCCGGTGGTCTTCCGGGTGCAATTCAAGATTTTAGTGACCATCTTTAAAGCGCTCCATGGCTTGGGACCTGGGTACTTACGGGACCGCTTTCTGCCACCATCGGTCTCCTGTGCGCTCCCATAGGGTGGGCCTCCTCGGGGTGCTGCCAGCTGGACGGCTGGTGACCCCGAGGGTGCGGGCCTTCTCTCTGGGAGCACCTTCCCTCTGGAACGAATTACCCCCAGAAATGAGGACCAACCCTGACCTTTTGACCTTCCGGCGTGCTTTGAAAACCCACTTATTTCACCAAGCCGGTCTGGCCTAGAGTTCTGCGCAGGGTTTTTAATTGGTTTTAATCGGTTTTTAATTTTTACAACTTTTAACCTTGTTTTTTATCTATCAGTTATTTATCAGCCACCTAATTTAATCTTTTTAAATTGCTTTTAAATATTGTATTTTCTATTTCATTTTATTTGGCTGTACACCGCCCCGAGTCCTGTCGGGAGAGGGGGCGGTATAAAAGACTAAATAAATAAATACTCACGTTTAAGACTGTTGCATCACCCTCATAATCGTGTGACCGCAATTTGGGCACATGGTAAGTGGCTCAAATTTGTGAGCATCTGAAGCATCCTGCTGTACATGATTGCAATTGGTTACCTTTTTTGGGGGAGGGCAATTTCCAGCAAAAAGAGCCCATGGGATAAACTGGATTCCTTTAACAGCGGATTTGCTTCACAACTACTGTAAAAATTGTAGTAAAATCAGGTCTAACTCGGCTTATGTCTTCCATGACCTACAATGGAATTCAAGTACCATTGTTGTTTCAGTTGAAAACTACCCGAGTATGGTTTTGCAGCTGTATCCAATCATTATAGATGAAACCCTCTCCATTGCTTCCAGTGGATCCAAATTAAGAAGAAAGTTAAGGTTTGAAAAATATTTCTGGGATATTTTCTTGTTCCACAGCAGACCTTTGGCAATAGAACAGAACGGAACGGAATAGAGAAAGAAGGAAGGAGAATAGAATGGAATAGAATGGAATAGAATGGAATAGAATGGAATAGAATAGAATAAGGAATGGAATAGAATGGAATAGAGAAAGAAGGAAGGAGAATAGAATAGAATAAAGAAGGAAGGAGAATAGGATGGGATGGGATGGAATTGGGAATGGAAATAGGAATGGAAATAGGAATAAAATACCATTTTAGATAGGGAACTGTCCAGTCTCTTCTTAAAAACTTCCAGTAATGGAACACCCATGATTTCTGAAGACAAGCTGTTCCATTGTTACGAAGTTTCTCCTTATTTCCAGGTTGCTTGTCTCCTTGGTTAGTTTCCATCCGTTGTTTCTTGTCCTGCCTTCTGGTGCTTTGGAGAATAAGTTGACCCCCCTCTTCTTTGTGGCAGCCCCTCAAATACTGAAGTACTTCTATCCTGTCACCCCTAATTCTTCTTTTCTTCAGACTAACCAAACTAGCCAAATTAAAAAGGAGAAAGAGACACGTTCCTTTTCAATGTTTAATGCTCAACAGAAAAAAAATAGTGCGAAGTTCTAACAGTTAAACCATCACCAACATTACAATTGTGATTATTTCCAGAGCAAAATAGACCATCAAATCCCATCTGACATTACACACAAGTTAAACATCTACTACAGCCTTTGTGTTCACTTACTACAGCCTTTGTCAGCCTACAATTGTACAGAGCTCACACTGTAGCTCAAATGTGTTTTCCTCTTAATTTTACTGACGTAACTACAACACCAAGCTTACTAGAATTAAAACCGATAAAACAAGTTAGTTACAAGTGCCTCTATTCTTGTTGCTGTCAATTAACTTAAATCCTGGCACATTTATTAGTTTCAGATCCTGCATTTTATTGAGAAGTAAAGGCACATTCTTATGTGAAAAGTTGTGTTGAAAAGAAATTTGCTTCCAAATTATGTTTGTAATTATAAAAGTGGAAGACTCTTCCACCCTTTAGAAAAAAATAATCAAGCAAGCCTATATATGTATTAAATAAAATATTTCCCTCCAAAACATTATATTGCATACTTTCTTCTGAAAAAAAAAAGTTTTAAATAAGACCTACTACTGTTGAGGTAATAGTAATATTTTCTTTAGTGATCAAAGTACACTTTTCAATGGAATAGATTTGTCCTAAGTGCATATTTATATAAAGATAATCAATAAACTTTTCATCTGTTTTGCTCTTTGTGGACAAAAACTCAAACATTAACCCAAATCTAATTCAGCTGTTGATGTACAAAAGAAAAGTGAAATCAGATTAAATTATAAGTGCAAATCCGTTCAGTTGTGTCTCAATGTAAGCATTCATTGAAAAAAATCTGCTGGGTTAAAATCCTGGGTTAAAATCCTGGCA
Source organism: Bungarus multicinctus (assembly GCA_023653725.1). Taxonomy (NCBI): domain Eukaryota; kingdom Metazoa; phylum Chordata; class Lepidosauria; order Squamata; family Elapidae; genus Bungarus; species Bungarus multicinctus. The sequence continues at coordinate 4,188,937 of CM042843.1, forward strand.
ATGCCACCAACAGATACCCAATACGTTGTCTAAGATAGCACAAAAAATGACCTAAAACTTGCACATATTAAGCTTGTACATAAATATTCAAAAATAATTACTGTGACTTGCAGAAATCGTGTCTATCATACCATGACTGCAAGACTGTGGTTGGTGAGCTATGTGCCTAGCCACTGAATCAATTTCTCAACCTTAGCAACTTTAACATGAATGGACTTCAACTCCCAGAATTCCCCACCCAGTCACATATAAAGACCAATAGGGGCTCTGCATGGCTGGCTGAAGAATTCTGGGAGTTGAAGTCCACCCATCTTAAAGTTGCCACGGTTGAGAAACACTGCTCTAGATGCCTACAGTAGATGGACATTGGGTGTCTCTACTCTTCCTTAAGGTTCTTTTTCTTTAAACCCAATTTGAATTACGTCTAAAGTAAGACCACAAGACTCTTTATTAATATAGGTAGTCCTCGACTTACAACAGTTCATTTAGTGACTGTACAATGGCACTGAAGCAAAAGACTTATGATCGTTTTTCACACTTATGACCATTGCAGCATCCCCGTGGTCACTAGATCAACATTCGGATGCTTGGCAACTGGTTCATATTTATGACGGTTGAGTGTCCCGGGGTCATGTGGTTCCCTTTTGTGACCTTCTGCCAAGGGGGAAGCCAGATTCACTTAACAACTGCATTGATTCACTTAACAACGGTGGCAAGACAAGAGCGTTAAATGAGGCAAAACTCACTTAGCAAATGTTTCCGTCAGCAACAGAAATGTTGGGCTCAATTGTCATCATAAGTCGAGGACTACCTGTATATTGTGATTTTATTCTTCTGTTTGGAGGATTTCATAAACTGCTCCCATCTAGGGAGGTGTCTGTGCCATCGTATGATCTGCAGCAAGGAGGTTATTTTGATCCTGAGCTTGTGGGTTTCCCGAAGGCATTGGATTGGTTGCTATTAAAATAAGCATTGTGGGTTGATGGACACTTCTTAATTTAGATTCAAAGCTGTAGGAGGGCTGGCTTTTCTTCACACTGCACAAGTTGTAAGTCATGTAACTGACTCCATTCTAAATCATCCATAGCTTATACTAGGAATGTATCTCAATATCGTCTGCATATGATGATATGTGAGGAAAATTGCTAGTAGAAAATCGTCTCCTTTTAATGCAGTTTCTCTCTTCATATTTATCTGCCAGCACCCTAGGCTGGTACTTTAATTTAATGTGTTGAACAATATTCCAACCTCTAGCACCTTTATTTATTTATTTTTTTTAAAGGAGCTTAGGGTCACTGGCTCCCAAAACTTTGCAGTCCAGATTCAAGGTGATTTCCTTTTTCTTTGGGACCCAGCCAGTTCCAAAGAAATGCAGTGGGCAAGAATGGTGCTCCAGGTAGATCCTGTGAAACACAATAGGGATCTGCTCTGGTGGATTTAATTAAAGCACAACACGTTAATTTAGCAACTGAAGCTTCCCCCATGCTTGTTACCCCGTTAAATATGGCAATGCATCAAAGATGAGAACCTAAATCCTTACAAAAGTGGCATCATTAGTATCTTCACTGCATTTTCCACTTTGCAGCAAGAGTGTAGTGTGACTGTGTATGTTTGTGTATGTTTCTGTGTTGTAAGACAAGAGAAAGAGAGAGAGGGAGGGAGAGGGAAAGAGAGAGAGGAGAGGGAGAGGAAAGAGGGAGGGAGAGAAAGGAGGGAGGGGGAGAGAGGGGGAGGAGAGGGAGGGAGAGAGGGAGAGACGGGGAAGGGGGGAGAAAGAGAGAGAGATGGAGGGTGGGGAGGGAGAAAGAGGGGGAGAGAGAGAGGGAGAAGGAGAGAGGGAGGAAGGGAGAGGAAGAAGGAGAGAGAGAGAGAAAGAGAGATAACAAACAGCAATGAACTGAAAAGGCCAATGATCTGATATAAGTCTCTTTTGTTCCTATTTGGTCACTTATTTTTGAAAAATGTAGCTGGATAAGAGTTTAGAATGAGATTATCTGGCAAATTAGCCACAGATTTTTTGCTAATAGTGTCCACAGTTTAGACGTGTTTTCCATAAATTGCGATCACAACAAGCTTTATTCTTTAGATTGTTACTACAGGTAGTCCTTGTCATTTGTTGAACGATAGTTTGGAATTACAGGAGGACTGAAAAAAGTGACTTGTTACTTAGGACAGTAGTACCACACCCGTGGTCTGGTGATCACAATTTGCGTCCTTCCCAGCTTCCAACAAGCAGACCCAACAGGGGGAAAGCTAGATTCACTTAATAACCACAGTAAAAATGGTCATAAAATCAAATGTTATCAAGTAATGCCTCACTTAAAACAAACCGTTGCGTTGAATGAGGAATTTTTCAGTCCTAGTTGTGATTGTAAGTCAAGGGCTATCTGTATGTTTCTTCAGGGCCATCCACGTGAATCAGTATGATTTTGACTTAAATGTCATTTTTTTTAAAAAAAAATGGCTACTCTTTTTAAATGGAGTGAAAATGGTATTTTTCCTATATATCCATTAAATCCTTTCTCAAACAGAAACAAGAAAACTACAAAAAAATAATCACTTTGAGTCCACAGCATCAGTACAATGAAACCTTACATAATTTAAGCGAAGAATGGTGCTAAAATATTACTGCATCAGAAAATGTACTAAGTTCCTTGTTAAGGGCAAAATGATGAGATATCATCCCAAGGTTTAAAACTCAATGATGCAGCTATTAAGTGTCAGGGTATATAAAGTGTATTTTAGTGTCGGATGGCTGTCAGGGCTCCAACAAATCCACCCCCATTCAAATCATAAGTTTCTAGCCGCATCTCTCAGAGTAAAAAAAATTGATTTATTAGGAGCAGTCACTTTGGCATTTGCTGGGTGCAGCCGACACTAAAATACATCATTCATTTCACCCTTGACCCTGGTCTTCCCACCACCCCATAGATGTGTATTCTCCAATGGGATACATCCATAGCCAAGAGTCATCAATCATGCTCTCCAGTAATATTCTTGCACACTGACAGCTTTGGGCTGCCAAGGCGATTATCTAAGGCATTTGAGGAATGAACTGCTTTCTCCCACTCCCTTTCTACTGGCAACTAAAAAGACCAAAGGAGTATTTTCTTTTTAGTTGACATTAAGCTTCTAGGCCAGGGATCCCCAAACTTGGCAACTTTAAGACTTGTGGAGTTGAAGTCCACAAGTCTTAAAGTTGCCAAGTTTGGGGACCCCTGTTCTAAGCTTTTAAAAACCAAACTTGGAAATGTTACTTTTTAAAACCAGGGTCCCTCATCTTCCTCTTCCCCCTCATTTTCGTTCAGGTAGAGAAGGGCGATTTTCTTTTCATCGGAAATCACCGATCGTTGGTCAACCATTCTTTGCAGTTGCACGGTTTGGTCAAACGTGGACTCCTCTGACTTCTGTTCACTTTCTGGGTCTTTCCAAAGCTCTTCCGTGCCACTTTCAGGTTGACTGTTGCCTGCTTCTTGCCTACTTGATACCACTAGGGTAGCTTGTGGTTCTCTCCCACCCGTTTTGCTAATGTCCATCTGGAAAGTAAAGGATGTTTCTTTCTGTCCGATTCGGATTTGCCCAACAGATTTGCTGTTATCTGAGGGCCCATCTGTGTGGGAAAATTCCATAGGACTACGGAGCCCTTGCCCAATCTGAATGTGATGTGTTGATCGGCTGGTCTCTGCAGGACTTATTTTTTCCAAGATGTCTTCTTGTGAAGAACCGATTCCTGGAGATTCCAAAACAAAATCTTGGGACATGAAGTCATGGCTCTGGACTTCTTTCTGCCCTAATTTAATATGATGGACCGATCCTTCAGAAGAAAACATCTGCCCCAATTCACTGTCCTTTTGGTGCTGTTCAGAAATGGGCTCTGTAAAAACAATTTGCTCGCTTACAAATTCCTTCGGGCTTAATTTGATATGTCTGATTGTGGTGTTAACATCCTCACCAAACTTGACTGAACCATCATCTGATGTCTTGGTGAAGGAACCTTCATAAATGTTTTGGTCGGATGTTGGTGTGTCCTTCTGTTCGAAGGTCATCTTTTTTACTGCTTCTTCAAACAGATTGTGGTCTCCAGGGGAAAAAGGCACTTCATATATTTCTCGTTCAACATGTATCTCTTTGGGATCTATTTGGATGTGTCTTATTGATGTGCTGATTGCTGTGGGATCTTTCATCTGTGAAAAGATATCCCTTCTATTATCTGATGACAATTCTGAAGCTGATCCCTCAAACATGATTTCTTCAACAGTTTGTTTTGAATCCAATGTGATATGCTTGGAAGATCTAATATCACTCGAAACCTGGATCTGAGTAGAATTTTCAGGATTACTCACTTCTTCAAATGTATAGATAGGACTTCTATAAATTATTTTTTCTGTCGTTTCTGTCGTTTCGGGACTCAACTTCATTTCCTTCAGGAATTGACCTGCGTCTGCTGATACTCCTGTTGTAAAGTCCACTGTTCCAAACTCCAGAGTAGGACCTTCATAAAAGACATGTTCCGTCTTACGAATTTCAGTTGGACCAACTACAACATGACGGATGTGTCTGTTGATATCAAATGACTCCTTAACAGGAAAGGCATCTTCGCTCTTACTGGTTTCTTCCGTGGTCCAATGTGTGGAGGAAACATCTACATGATGTTTTTCATCCTGCCAAGTTTCTGGTTGTTGTTTTATGTATTGATCAAAGCCACCTTCATTTGGTGACTGTTTGGACAATTTTATCTGATCGGTCACAGCTTCCCCAAGCCATTCTGTACCCAACTGGTCAGAGTCTATTGTCTGGGATAAATTAACTTCTGCAACAATAGTAAATACACCCTCTTTTTCAGGGTGCTCTACTTTTTTAATATCCACCTCCAAGGTACTAGAGTCAGTTTTGTCCTCTTTGGTGAGTTCACTGATTTCCTGTTTCACAAGTTCTGGAAGAGTTGCTTCAAGCTTTCCTAGTGCCTCTTTCAACTGGTGTTTAGGGTCCTTTGACTGGTGAGAAAAAACCTCCTTTATTGACTCTTGAAATTCATGTGGGATTTTAATTTCCTTCTCAATAACTACAGATTCAGCATGGGCCACCTGTTCTTTGGGGGGTTCGGCCTTTGAAATAAAGGGCCCAGCATCTGCACCCATTACTTGATAAATCAATTCTGGTGAAGCCATACCCTCCTTTATGTTGGTTTGAGACCCTTCCATAAATTCATCTTGCCAAGAATATTTCACTGTTGATTCTTCCTCAAAATGGATTTGACCGTAGGTAGAACCTTCTCCTTCCTCATGTCCAAACGGGTATTCATCTGGAGTGGAAACAAAGTACTTTTCTTCATCCACAACGTCATCTCCCTCAGATACTTCTTCCACACGAGACACAATCTCATCGAGTTGTTTTTCCTTAAGGTCTCCAGAAACACCTGTGGTGGCTTTCTCTTTATCACTGTAATACGGATGTTCTCTCATATTGAGAAACATATCTTCTGCTTCCTCTACTTCGAATGGGGTTGAAAACTCCACCCTTTCGTCAACTATAGTTGCAGGCTCTTCAATGATCTCAACTTTAATAGTCCTCTTCGTCTTGTCTTCCATCCCTTTCATTCCAGCATTAATTATATCGTCTAGGACATTTTCATCTAAACTTCCTTTCGTATCCTCCAATACCTTTTTAATATCTTTCTCTAAGAAACTTCCCAATTCAGATTTATTAGTCATATCAAGCTCATCTTTTTGAACTGTGGACTCTATGCTGATCTCGGTTTTCACTTTTCCATCCTCAGAAATTTCCTTCTTTTCGAAGGAAGTTATTTTAGCTTCGGGAGGAAGTCCTTCCCCTGAAGATTTTTGTACAAAACCTTTAAGGATATCAGAAATGATGTTCTCTGCTATGCTCTCCGTGAGCGAAGCATCTCTTTCAGAATTCTCTTCTTTGCTTCTATTATCTGGAGTCATTTCATTGCTGAGTTTAAATTCAGCTTCACCTTTTGATTTTTCTGCAGAAGTTTTGAAGTCTTGCAATGTTATCTCTATGTTGTGATTCTTCTGTAGGATTTCGCCTTCAGTATGTCCTGAATGAATGGGGATTTCAACAGTTTCCTGGCTTTTTGAAGACATGCTCATGATTTTCTCCCTTTCAAATGTTGCTGTACCTTTTGGAATTGTCTTTCCTTCTGCCTCCACTTTAATCTGTTCCTCCCATCCTCTAGAAGGCATCTTATCTTTCATTAATTTATCTTCCTGTTTCTTATATTTAAAGATACTCTCTTCCACTGTATCCTCTTTGTTCTCCACGGCTTCCTTCATTTCAGTCTTCTTTTGAACAGTTTTTTCTACCCCATACAATTTCTCAAAGTTCTTCATGGAAGAACCTGTTGCTTCATGGGCCAATTTTTCCTTCTGCTCAACTCCTTCAACCAAAACATGTTTTTCTTCTTTTCTTGGTTTGCCTTTTTTGATTAGTTCGTTGATGTGACCCAAAATTCCTTCCCTCGTCTCATATTGGCTTCCTTTAGAAGAAGACGTTGAGCTGTAAGATAATGGTGGAGAGATAATCATTGTGGCTCTGATGCCTTCAGAACTCATTGGCCTTTTCGTTTGCTTCTGAAGGATGGTGGACTCTTTCAAAGCAGATGCCATACTTCCCATTTCGGTTGTCTTCCTTTCGGGTCTTGGCTGACTGTCACCTTCTCTGCTCATCTGATAAGGCGACGTAAAGCTTTGTCTTTCTCTCTGTCCTATCAGGCTTCTTTCGTGAGTCATGTACCTTTCGGTAGCAGTTGAAGGATGCTGCCCCAACCTGAAGGGTTCTTTTGGTAGCACTTTTTTCTCAGGGAGAACGGTTTGTCTTCCAGCACTTTCTCTCCTGGATGAAGAAACCACAGAGCGGCTAATGTTTGTTTGTGGGAATTTATATTTTAGGTCAACATTTGGGATTGCAGGAAGAGCTCTCCTTCCTTTCTCCTGTTGATATCGGTTGCTATACTCGTAACGCAGATTTCGGTCACCTGCCAGGAGATAAACAAAAATGGCTATTAATGCCATGTACTTACTTATTTATTCATTTATTTTGTAAGACACCTTTATTATTTTTAGAAATAACTCAAGGCAGCAAACATATCCAACACACCTTCCTCCTGCTATTTTGCCCACAACAATAATTCTGTGAGGTGAGTTGGACAGAGAGAGAGAGAGAGTGATTGGTTCAAATTCCCCAACTGGCTCTAAGGGCTAAGGCGGAACTAGAACTCTCAGTCTCCTGTGATAGGCCCAAATCACCCAACCAGCTTTCATGCCTGAGAAGGAACTAGATCTCACAGTCTCCTGTGAATGGTCCAAAGTCACCCAGCTGTCTTTCATAGTTAAGGCAGAACTAGAACTCTCAGTCTCCTGGTGATAGACCCAAATTATCCAACAGCTTGCATTCCTAAGCCAGGACTAGAACTCTCCATCTCCTATAATTGGCTCAAAGTTACCAAGCTGCCTTTCATGCCTAAGGTAAAGCTAGAACTCACAGTCTCCAGCTTTCTAGTCTGGTGCCTTAACCACTAGACCACACAGCAGTAAGTTTTAGGCTTAACTCTAATTATAGTCTGAACCTATTAAAAATAGTTCTCATTTGCTATCAATTCTATTCATTATTGCATCTCTTTGCAAAACAAGAGGTGATCATTTGGACTATAGGGCTTTATAACTGCTTCAGATTTTATATTCTTTATTACGATACATCGCCAAAGCAAATGAAATTTGTCCTGCCTAACAAGCAAACTATTTTATTTATTAAATTTAAATGGTGCCCGCTTTACTCTGAAAAGTGTCTGATTTTGTCACACGAAATGAAATGCAAACCCATGGCACAGATTCAGGGTGTAACTACTGCAAGAAATTTACAAAGAAGCCAAAATAAAGTTTTAATTTCTTTTAATCAGCTAATTTGAAATCCACTAGACAAAGCAATATTTATTTTTATTTATTTTATTTTATTTATTTATTTGATTTGTCAATCGCTTACAAGATACAGGTATAAGAATAGCTATACTTGCACTACACTTATTTACGCAACCCAAATATAACAATAATTTTATAAATTGCTAGGATCTTTTCTTATTTTGCAGGATGAATCCTACAACTCTTAGTCCTCGACTTACAACCACAATTGGGAGCAGAATTTCCATTACTAAGCAAGGTGGTTAAGTAAGTTGGGCCTGATTTCAGGACCTTTTTGGCCACCGTTGTTAAGGAAATCACTGCAGCTGTTAAGTGAATCACAACTTCCCCCATTGATTTTGAATGTCAGGATTTTGCAACCTGGGGCAAAGCTGATGTAACAACTGTCTTGCTTAATAGCGGAAATATCATAAGTTGAGGGCTACCTGTATACAGTATATCTAATTATACAGGCTCCATATAGTTTGGAACAAAGCAAGAATGAATGTTGACTTATCCCTTCTACTTTTAAATGCATTTATATATTTTCATATATTTCAAGTTTCTAGGTCCTATCATGTCTCATATATGATATCATATCATAGAACCTCTATCATATCTCATATGATGGAACCTATCTCATGTGATATCATATAATATTTCAAGTTTCTAGGTTCTACTATATCACATGACCTAAAAGGGACACCTAACATCTAAAACGTCATCGAAAAAGCACAAGATTCTTGTGCTTTCTGCACCAACTCAGAAACCTCAAACCGCCCAAGAAGCTGCTGATCCAATTCTGTAATTCTACAGAGGAATTACAGAGTCTGTCATCTTCACCTCTATAACTGTCTGGTTTGGTTCTGCAATCCAACAGGACAGACACAGACTCCAGAAGATAATTAGGACTGCAGAAAAAACAATTACTACCAACCTGCCTTCCATCAAGGACCTGTATACTGCACGAGTCAAAAAAGTGGTCTGTGAAAATATCTACCCCTCACATCCAGGACATAAACCATTTCAACTCCGACCCTCAAAATGACACTATAGAGCCCTGTACACCAGAACAACTAGACACAAGGGGAGTTTTTTCCTGAACGCCATCACTCTGCTAAACAAATAATTCCCTCAACACTGTCCAACTATTTACAAAGTCTGCACTACTATTATTCTTCTCATCCTTCCTATTACCTATCTCTTCCCACTTATGACTATAACCATGTTGCTTGTATCTCTACAATTTATACTGTTTTATTTGTTTCCTAGTCTGGTTTGATTGCTTATTAGTAACCTATGACTATCACTAAATGTTGTGTCTTATGATTCTTGATGAATGTATTTTATTTTCCTTTTATATACACTGAGAGCTTATGCACCAAAGACAAATTCCTTGTGTGTCCAATCACACTTGGCCAATAATGAATTCTATTCTATTTTGTAAAAAATTCTATTCCATTCATCTTTCATACCTTGGGGGAATCTTCTTCTATGTTCTTCATTCCACATGACAATCCATTGGTTCCTCTCTGCTTCTAGCAAAGCTCTGCCATACAGAAAAAACAAAATTGAATTAATAACAAATTTAATTGAGTATGTCCAGTCCAAATTAAAATGTATATTTGTTCAGTACAGTGTTTCTCAATCAGAAATATGAATATGAACCAAGCAACCATCCTGGCAGTGTTTCTCAACTGTGGCCACTTTAAGATGGTGGACTTCAACTCCCAGAATTCCCCAGCCAGCCGTGCTGCCATGCTGGCTGGGGAATTCTGGGAGTTGAAGTCCACCCATCTTAAAGTGGCTGAGGTAAGGGCAACATCCACTTTACTTAATTTCCACATTAATACTTATGAAAGCAAGACTGCTACGAGTTCATATTTCCTCTTCATATTTCTTACACTTCCTTCCTCACCTAAAATTTTTCATCTCTTTTCCCTTTGGGAAATTATTTGTTTTGCCTGGCCCATGAATAGAATCAGTCTTGATTAACTTTAACCAAGGTTTCTAAATAACTTTGGCTAATTGCATTTTTTAACTGATTTAAATCAAGAACATTCAAGTTAAAGCTTTCACACTATAACATTTGCAGAACCAGAAGGGAATGCATATTACATGTCTATCTACTGACTGAATTAACATGGCATGTAATTGAAATTCAGTCTTCTATGTTCAATTTTTTAAAAATAGAATTGGAAAGATAGGAGAATTTTGCATACTGGGATAATATCATTGAAAAAAAAGATGGCTAACCTTTTTGTTGTTGTGTGCACCCATAATGCAATGCATGTGTGACCCACCCCATGCTCTCCCCACCCCCTGCACATGTGTGCACTCCCCCCACCCTCCTGCACATACACGCATGACCCCTGTGCTCCCCTGCACCTCTGCGCATGCATCTCCCGCATGTGTCCTGCCCCCTGGCGCATGCACAGCAGATACCCATCAGCTAGCTGGTGGGAGGTGTGCGCGCATGCGCAGTGGAAGTGAGCTGGGGCAACCGCTCATGTGCTGGCAGAGATGGCTCACCATCACGGCTCTATGGCATAAAAATTAAGCTTCATGTCATTATTGCAAACAGGGTTAATCTTTGACTTAAGACCACTACTGAGTTCAGAATTTCCGATGATGAGAAGGTGGTTAAGTAAGTTGTACTTGTTTTTATGAACATTTTTGCTATCATTGTAAAGGAAATCACTGCACTTTTAAAGTGAATCATATGGCTGTTAACTGCCAATTGTCATAAATACACCCAAAGCTTGATCATGTGACTGATCATGCTGTGACGGTCGTATTTTGGGCACTGGTCATAAGTCCCTTTTTTCAGTGCCATTGTGACTTCAAACGGTTGCTAAACAAATGATTTGAGGACTATCAGTATAGGAATTGCCACATGGATTCTACGGAAGGCTTCCTGTTCAATCTACTGCATCTTCAAAGTAGGTGTAGGAGATGACCAGGCTGAGCTGGAGGAAGGGGTCAAATGCAACATCAGTCATGAGTCTCTGCGCCCAAGCAAGAGATCTAAATCCAACCCAGCTTGAATGTCTCTCTTATCTCCTGCTTATTTCCCTTAACCGTTAGTTGGCCAGATTCTTGTAGACAGCTTCGGCTTGCAATAAATCTTTATACCCATATGAGCTGCCTGGATCTCCTGTTTTTCCCTGGCGCTTGACAATAGGATTGGAAAAAGTCACCAGATTCTTCAAGCAGTTCAGGTGATTGGTAATGTTAAATAAGAAAATTCAATAGCTCTAATTGACCATAAGGCAGCTGCCTCTATTGTTAGGATATCCTTTTCAGTATAATTGTTAACTGACAATTGGCTCCTACTCTGAAACAGAATTTTTGAAAAATATATCCTTTCAGACTTTTTAAAAATATATTAAATAGCTAATATAGATATAAATAATATCTATACAGTAATTAATAAATACATAAAAGGGTGTTTAACATAGTTAAGGTACAATAAATCAGTTTTAATTGCTGGTAAAAACCTCTCGGTAAGAAATGCTGAAGTTAAAACTATACCAGTAACAATATGGACATTATCCTACAGCTGCTACTAAATGCTGGGTTCATTAAGGGCAACAAGTACAATATTTTAAAGTGTGTAATCTGTCAAAACAACATTTTCAGTTTTGCTCTGCCAACTGCTTTCAGCTGATAATGCAGGACGACTATCTACCCTCTATAAGGAGTTTATTTGGAAACACTTGATAGCAAAGATTCCTGGAAAAAAAATATGAAATTTAAGTCATTTGCCTTTAAAGACCTACAATATTTAAACACCAAGGAAATCTTACTTATTCTGTTCATTCTGAGTTATAAAACAGTAATGCAGCCAAGGAATTCTAGAGATATGTAATCAGTTTAAGTATTGCTACGCGAATTGAAATGTCCCATAAGTAAAATACAGTGAATGTAAATAAATGAAGGGATATAATTCTGTGTTGAATACAGTATTTTATTTGTCCTCTGGGAATATATATATATACACACACACACATACATATATACATTTATACATATATACATACATATATATATATATATATATATTATTGTCAGCCTTCAAGATTTCTTCCTTTATTTCTTTTTCTCTGCTTTGCATCTTTCGGCTGCCATAAGTAACGGGAGGGGGGAAATGGGCTATGAGATATTTGGGAAGCGTGCTGGAGTGTGTAGGAAACGAAACTGTATATCTAGGGGAGGGGGAGTTTTACTTAAGTTTCTATTCCTTGCTTTTCTATTCCTTGCTATGCGCAACTGCGACTCCTTATCAAACTATGCCAAGGTCAACGGACAGAGGCCTCATCACCACCTGAAGATGCCCACATGATGCTATGCATACTTCCTCATTGGAGGAGCAATATGGACTGTTGGGGGTGGGAACGTTGCCATCACTTTGTATATGTGTTTTTCGCGCTCATTTCTTCAGATTCAGAATTCCTTTGTTGCTACCACTTTGATTTCCAGTAAAAGATATCTTTACTCTAACAAAATGGAGTTTAAGTGTTTCTTTCTTGGATATTGAATGGAGCACCAGCTGACAATTATAGTGCATTTATTTTTAAAGCATTGAACTTTTTTAAAAAAAATATTTATTTAGAAGCGTTGTGATCATGGAAAATAACTCTATTCTGTTCCAATCAGACTGCATCTGATATATTACGAGAACCGCTAATACCAAGGACTTAGACAAACTATACCACAAGACTTATAAAAATATTTGAAGGAAGATGTAAAATGTGCAACAGATGTGATCTCTGTTGCTCTAGAATCAGTGGATGAAAATGGCAGGGAAGTAGCGTTTGATTAAATGTTAGGAGCAAATTCTCAGTATTTAAAAAATGGCCAATAATAAAACAATGTCTTGGACAATAAACCTTTACTCTCTGGACATGATTCAGAATGTAAGAGCTTCCAACAGAAGCTTGCAAACGGGACAAGACCAACTAAGTTAATTTACTGCAGACAAGACAGAAGCTGTATAAACACTGATCTACCAAAGTTACAACACAGAAATGAATTCCTGGGTGTGTTTGCTCCAAGGTTTAAATTTTAGGCCTTTTCCTCCTGGCTTTTCTAATTAAAGAATAATTTCTTTTCACTTCACAGGCTTGAGAAAATTACCCCTGTAATGTAGGCATAATTATTTTATCTGCCCTGGGAATCACTAGGACCAGCCTTGGACCAGCTCGTATTTGAGATGTGATGGATTTCCCTCTCACTGGAGAGAAATTTTGTAGAATAACAGAATGGGAAGAAACCTTGCAGGTCTTTATCTAGTCCAACCCCCTGCTCAAGCTATACCAGGAGACCCCAAACGTGACAACTTTAAGACTTGTTGAAGTCCACAAGTTTTAAAGTTGCCAAGTTTGGAGACCTCTGCCCTATACCATTCCAGACAAATAGCCGTCCAGTTTTTCCTTGGAAGCCTCCAGTAATGGAGGGCCCACAACTTCTGAAGGCAAATCATTCCACTGATTAATTATTCTCATTATCAAGAAATTTCTCCTTAGTTCTAGGTTGGTTCGCTCCTTGATTAGTTTCCATCCATTGCTTCTTATTTCGTTCTTTCTCTGAACAAAGTCTGTGCCAAGACACTTACTTTCTGTTAATTTAACAGCAGGATGAACTAGTAAAATGACAGTTCCAAAGCAGTCTTTACATGCAAGTTTCTACAACCAATTCTGAAATAACTTTTCCTCTTATCTTTGCACTTTTCTTCTCAAATTACAAGAGAGTCCTGGTAATATTTGCAAATAACCTACAGGCTTTGGAATAAGCTTGTTTAAGAGTCTGTGTTTCTATTTTTTCTTTCACATCTGATTTTTGTTTCCATTCTAGAAGGATAGAGAGAAAACTTACAGGTGCGGGCTGGTTAGCACAGGCAAACCACAGCCAATGACTGACTAGCCATCAACCCACCCCAATCAACATCTAAAAAGCCACTCACAGCAGGCTATACCACACACAGAACAGCACACACACTGCTAGAGAGAAGTTCCCTGCAAATGGTTCTACCATGAGTTTGAAAGCTCGTAAGACAAAACCTGTGTTCCTCGTGACCGACTCACATTGGATCCTGCAACATTATCCTGGGACACGTATATTTGCCTTCATTTGTAAGAAATATCTGTAGGAGCTGTGGTGGCGCAGGGATTAGAATGCAGTATTGCAGGCAAACTCTGCCCACTGCCAGGAGTTCAATCCTGACCAACTCAGGATTGACTCAGTTGACTCAGCTTTCCATCCTTCCGAGGTCAGTAAAATGAGGACCTGGATTGTTGGGGACAATATGCAAATAATGCTTCTACATACTAAACCACCCAGAGAGTGTTGTAAGAGCGCTATAGGTTGGTAAGGTAAAAGTAAAGGTTCCCCTCGCACATCCGTGCTAGTCATTTCCGGCTCTAGGGAGCAGTGCTCATCTCCGTTACAAAGCCGAAGAGCTAGTGCTGTCCGAAGACGACTCCGTGGTCATGTGGCCGGCATGACTAAATGCCGAAGGTGCATGGAGCACTGTTACTTTCCCACCAAAGGGGTCCCTATTTTTCTACTTGCATTTTTTATGTGCTTTCGAACTACTAGGTTGGCAAAAACTGCAGTCTATTCCTATTTCTCCATATAAGAAGTATTACAATCCAGAAAAACAAATCTGAAGGTCTTATCTAACTCCTTCACAACTGAAGTCTTTGAAAGCTTTAACTATGATGACAGAAAGCAGGAATGCAGGAAGTTTGACTAATGATTGTTGGCTACTGATAAAGCAACAGTTTGCAGCAGTTTCCAGAGCAACACAGAAGTCACTAAAAATAAAACCCAAGCTGAAGCACTCACTGTATATGGCAAAAGGCACTTCTTTAAATGTGAGATCTCACAGCATGAACTGCTAGAAACAAACCATTAAATATTGCAAATAAAAAACACTTGACCAACACAGAAAAGATAAAAGCAGTGGCTGCATTGCTTCTGATCTGTCTTTGGTCCAATTTATGAAACGGACAATTTTAACATTTATAATCTTGGAGAAAAGCACAAAGGAAATCAGCAATGGTTTGGGGTGGCTTGAAGCAACATTTTGAATCATCGTCTCCCGGTAGTTTTTTTGGGCGTGTAAGAAAGAGTGGATAGAAGAGCAAAAAGATGATAAGGAATCCAGAGGCGAAACCATACAGTTGTGGGAACTAAGCGTATCTAGCCTAATGAAGAGAAGGACTAGGGTTGACCTGACAGCAGTCTTCCAGTATTTGGAGCTGTCATAAAGAAGAGGGGACAATTTATTCTCCCAAGGAACTGAGGGCTAGACAAGAAGTTAACGGGCAGAAAACTTATCAAACAGAGATTCAACCTAGAACTAAGGAGAACTTTTTTGCAGCATCCCGGTGGTCACATGATCAAAATTCAGATGCTTGACCCGTATTTATGATGATTGCTGTGTCCTGGGGGTCATGTGATCCCCTTTTGTGACTTTCTGACAAGTCAATGGGGAAGCCAGATTCACTTAACAACCGTCCCAAAGGGGCTTTTTTCAAGAGGCAACTGGACTTTCTAGTTTTTCTCTGAAGACGTTCTGCTTCTCATCCTAGAAACTTCTTCAGCTCTTCAGACTGGATGGTGGCAAAGGGAATTCAACTTCCCACCATTCAATCAAAGCTGAAGAAGTTTCTTGGATGATTAACAGATTAACAGAGTTGGAAGGGACCTTGTAGGTCATCTAGTCCAACCCCCCCACCCAGGCAGGAGACTCTACACCATTTCTGACAAATGGCAGTCTAGTCTCTTCTTGAAGGTCTCAAGTGATGAAGCTCCCACAACTTCCGAAGGCAACTTCTATTCCATTGGCTGAATGCTCTCATTGTCAGAAAATTCCTCCTTATTTCCAGGTTGAATCTCTCCTTGTTCAGTTTCCACCCATTGTTCCTTGTCTGGCTTTCGGGTCCCTTGGAAAATAGCTTGACCCCCTCCTCTCTGGGACAACACCTCAAGT
The DNA here is from genome assembly GCA_023653725.1 of Bungarus multicinctus. NCBI lineage: Eukaryota > Metazoa > Chordata > Lepidosauria > Squamata > Elapidae > Bungarus > Bungarus multicinctus. Next base: position 4,204,855 of record CM042843.1, read on the forward strand.
ATTGGAAGACTGTTCTCCTATCTCCCCTGGTCCTTCTCTTCCCTAGACTAGCCAGGCCCAGTTCCTGCAACTGTTCATCGTATGTTTGAGCCTCCAGTCCCCTCACCATCCTGGTTGCTCTTCTCTGCACTCTTTCTAGATGAATAGGGAAACGTCTTAAAAGAAAAACAAGATAGTCTGGTGGCCTCTTGAAAAAAGCACCTTTGCAACAACCATAACCTGGATTAGAGGTGGTACTCAGCTGGTTCTGACCAGTTCTGGAGAACCAGTAGCAGAAATTTTGAGTAGTTTGGAGAATCAACAAATACCGCCTCTAACTGGTCCTGCCCCCTTCTATTCTCTGCCTCCCATTGAGTCTCAACTGATTGGCTGGGTCTTCTTATGTTGCCCTGCACAGGAGAATGGAGCTGGAAGCAGGTTAGGGGGTGGGAAGGGAATGGGGATTTTGCAGTAACCTTCCCCTGCCACGCCCACCAAGCCACGGCCACAGAACTGGTACTAAAACAATTTGAATCCCACCACTGACCTGGATGACTGAGAATCTCCACAGACACTTAACAATCATGTTACTAACCTCATAACCTGCAGTAATTCATTGAACCACAAAGGCAAGAAAGTGTGGCAAACCTCATTTAATGACTGTCTCACTCAACAACAAGAATTTTGGGCTCAATTGTGATCGTCAAGGTCTAATTATATTGTTGAACTGGACTTCTAGCCTCTTGTTCTTTTTTTTCTTCACCAATAAGGTTTGGCAGCTTACTGCAACCATCTCTTATGTGCTTTGAACATGAGTTTTATCACTACTGGCAGGCAAAACAGGAAGAAGAACTAAATTCTGGGCTTTCCTTGTTTTGCTCCCCGTGATGTAATCAGGATTGCTGAAATTTATTCTTTTGAAAAAGTGAAAGTATTCCAGAGCTGCATTCAGTTTGTTCAAAAGGATTAATTGTATTATGAACTCACAGCCAGTCGAGGAATTCATTCAATTCAAAGTTATCATTCAAACAAGGGAAAGCATTAGGACTCTTACGCAAAAGGAAACATGAAAAAAATTTATTGGTTGTTTCAAAGGGAGCCGAGATATTTTTAAAATCCCTTTTTTTATAATTGAATGTTTGCAGAGATCATGTTAAGATGTACCACTGAGCAGAATTAAATCTGGCAATTTTAACAGGATGATCAACTAGGTTTTGGATTTTTTTTTCTTTCATTAGTGAAGCCAAAAAAACACCCCTTCCATTGGGTCAAATTTGATTGGCAAATTAACTTTAACTAGAAATATCATAATTTAACATATTTAAGTGTATAAGAATTCCAAGTTAACAGGATCAGTTGATTGCCAATCAAGAAACAGATGGATATACCTGGACAACTTTTAAAGAAAATACTTTATTCAAATTTCCTAATCCTAATCCCATACTAAACCTAATTCTATACTAATCTCTTCAATATAGGTAATGGTTGACATATGACAACATATGACCACAATACAGGTAGTCTTTGTCATACAACCCAAATTTCTGTTGTTAGGTGAGACCATTGTTAAGTGAGTTTAATTTTCTTAAATAAACCCCTAATAAATGTAACAGAAAGAGTGAAATTTTGTTTTCTGTGCTTTGAGCACCAACTAATATATGGCACAACTAAATAACAACCTAGATAACAATTGAGGCCTTTGGGAGCCCTAACTAGGGTCTACATGCTCCAGAAAAGACCTAGCCAACTTTCTCAGCATCTCCGCTATTAATATACTGTACTATACTTAGATCGGACTGGCGGCGGTGTAGTTCTAGGTTTTCTAGGTCTAGAATTTCGAGTCTGTTGGCATAAGGTATTCTGCAACGAGTAGAGGAATCAAGAACTCTTCTTGTAAAATATTTCTGGACTTTCTCAACTGTGTTAATATCAGATACGTAATGTGGGTTCCAGACTGATGAGCTATATTCGAGTATTGGTCTAGCAAAGGTTTTGTATACTCTAGTTATTAGTGTAATATTATCAGAGAAAAAGCTACGTAAGATTAGGTTAACAACTCTTAATGCCTTTTTGGCTATGTAGTTACAGTGGGCACTAGCACTTAGGTCATTTGAGATAACTACTCCAAGATCTTTGACAGAGTTTGGATAATCAACAAGGTCTTGACTATTCAGCCTGTATTTTATTTTCTGATTTTTTTTGCCAATATGTAGGACAGAGCATTTATTTGTTGAGTGTCAGATCCGTGTATCTGTCATTTCTTCAGTGAAAGAAGAAAAAAAAAAAAAGGGGGGGGGGGGGGACTGATAAAGAAATCCTTTCTTGAAGTAACCTGAATATATTTAACCTTATATCGAATTTTTATACCCACATATGATACAATGGAGGGAGAAAAGCCAGATGGCCAGAACTATCACCTCCAAGAGGCACAGCCAGGAGATGAGAAGATCATAAAAATTCCACAGTGAGGTGTTTCTGGGGAATCTCCAAAAAAGTCAGTTCTAAAAAGGGGGTGGGGGGGAAATTAGGTATGCCCTCGGAAACTGTGAGAAAGATCGTTCCTACAGAAGGGCTATTAACATATTGGCTTTTGATTTTGTTAAATCGGGGTTTGAGAATCGGTTTTGTATTTTAATTATTGGGGTTTTAAGGTATAATGTTAGTAGCAGCCTTGAATTTAATCTATTTTTAACTTTTGTAATTTTATATTGTGTTTTTATTTGGCTGTACGCCGCCCTGAGTCCTTCGGGAGAAGGGCGGTATATAAATCTGATAAAATAAATAAATAAGGGGAGGGGTTCTAAACTCCCTTACCTATCACTGTATGCCTGAGGGACCTCAAGACGCTGCTTTGAACTCCTACATGAATTGTCTCATCTCAATAAAGGATTCCTTTTGATACGTTTGGTTCTCAGAAGTTCATTCTTGCTAATTGAATGGGAAAAAGTTCTGTAGCCCGACATTGAGATTTGAAGTTGCCATTTGTTTGACCATTCTGATACATACTCAAGGTCTTTTTGAAGGGTAGCAGTATTGTCTGTGGTGTTGAATAGCTTTACATCTTATTTATTTATTTATTTTTAGGTTTTATATACCGCCCTTCTCCCGAAGGACTCAGGGCGGTGAACAGCCAACTAAAATACATATAGACAAATATAAATTGTTAAAAAAGAATTAAATCCTAGGCTGTCCCTATAAAAATCTAAAAAACCCCAATTAAAATAAATTAAAACTTTGTACCTCATCCCAACTAATCTAAAAACCCCATTTAAAAATCCCATTTGAGTCAGCTCAGGCCGGCCTGCTCGAAGAGCCAAGTCTTCAGGTCACGTCTGAAGGCCCTCAGGTCACTGGTCGTTCATAGTCCAGGGGGCATCCCGTTCCAAAGGGTGGGTGCCCCCACAGAGAAGGCCCTGTTCCTCGGGGTCACCAGGAGGCACATAGAAGGCGTCGGGACCCGGAGGAGACCCTCTCTGTGGGAGCGCACCGGTCGGTGGGAGACTACTGGCAGAATGCGGTCTTGTAAGTATCCTGGTCCGATGCCATGGAGCGCTTTAAAGACCAAAACCAGTACTTTAAAGCGAACCCAGAAGGCCACCGGCAACCAATGCAGCTCGCGCAGGAGGGGCGTCACGTGGGAGTATCTCGACGCCCCCATAACTACCCGCGCGGCTGCATTTTGTACCAGTTGAAGCCTCCGGGTGCTCCCCGCAGGGAGCCCCATGTAGAGGGCATTACAGTAGTCCAGACGGGAGGTGACCAGGGCATGAGTGACTGTGCGTAAGGCGTCCCGATCAAGAAAGGGCCGCATCTGGCGTATCAGGCGAACCTGATAAAAAGCCCCCCTGGAGACGGCCGTAATATGATCTTCCAAAGACAGCCGTATATCCAGGAGGACACCAAGATTGCGGGCCCCTTCTGTGGGGGGTCAAGATCTTATCCCCAATAGCCAGCGACGGAGTCAGCTGACTATATCGGGCCGCCGGAAACCACAGCCACTCGGTCTTGGAAGGGTTGAGAATGCAGTTACTCTTGATATGATCTCAGAGGTCATTTATGTAGAGTATAAAAAGAGTTGCTCCTAGAACACTGCCTTGGGGGACACCACTGTTGACAGTTACAGAATTTGATAGGACGCTCCCAATTTTGACCATTTGTTGTCTGTTTGACAGGAATGCTTCTATCCAGTTATGCAAGTGTCCAGAGATACTGTGAGATTTTAGTTTTAGGAATAGTTTGTCGTGTACCACTGAATCAAGGGCTTTACAGAAGTCTATGTAGATTGCGTCTATTGCTTTGCCCTGATCGAGTTGTGTAGTCCATATGTTTTTGCAGTGTAAGAGTTGCAGATTACATGATAGTTTTTTCCTGAAACCAAATTGTTTATTAGACAGTAGGTTGTTTGTTTCTAAGTGGAGGATGATTGATTGGTTAATAATTGATTCCATGACTTTACAGGTGATGCAGCATAAAGAGATTGGTTTGTAATTTTCAACTAGGCTGGGGTCTCACTTTTTGAAGATGGGGATGACCGTGGCTTGTGACCATAGGTTTGGCAAGGATCTGGTCCTGAAAGGTTTTTCAAAGAATATGCTTAGAGGTTCGGCTATGGCAGTGGATATCTTTTTTAAGAAGCAGGCACATATTCCATCCGGCCCAACAGATAGAGATGGTTTTAGATTGCGTAATGCTTTTTCAACACTGTCTTCTGTAAAGTCGATATGTATTAGATCATTGTAGTTCTCTATGGTTCGACTAGGAAATACTGGGCATGATCCATTGCTGTTTACAAATACTGAGCCAAAGAATGTGTTAAAGAGGTTGGCTTTAATGGTGTCATCGTTGCAGTCTTTACCATTAGGTACTTTCAGGAGTGGGATGGACCTTGAATCTTTTAGTTTGTGATTTACAGAACTGTAGAAAGTGCGGGTGGAATTGGTGCGTAGAAGGTTTTCTTTTTGTTTAATGTGATAATTGGTGCATTCAGTTTTTATCTGGTGGCATAAATTTTTGTATTGGCTTTTGAAGTTGGCAATGTGACCATATTTGTTTTTCCGCCAAAGTGATTTCTTTTTGGACTGAAGCTTCCTTATTGTTATGGGTAATTTGTTTTTTCTGGTTTGGGGAGTTGTTAATGGTACATACAGTTTGATGACTCTTTTGACTTCAAGTAAAAAATGTTGTAATTGTCTTCAACAGTATTGCATCCAGAGAATAGAAATTGCCAATCAAGGGATCAGAGATTGTTGTTTATAAGATCACAGTTGCCTTTTTTGAAGTTATAATTGGGGATTCCGTCGTTGTGATGATTTTTGTGTGGTTGGAATAGAGGTAGTTAGGGCCATGCATGCCTAGTTTTGAGTGATGTTCGATTGGATGGGGTGGGGTTGGATGCGGAGTTGTGGGTTATGTGACTTTCTTTTGATGCAATCAGCTCTGTAGTCAATGTATAGGTCCTTTTCTCCATTGTCTAGACAGTTTTTGGATTCTGTGTGTTCACAGGAGTGGATTCTTTGCAGTATGGATAAGTCTGGTCTTGAGCGAAGTTTTTTGTGGTTGGGATTGGTTTTTGCAATGGCATTTATTGTATGAATGAATATGCATTTGCTGGACTCATTTTTGCATGCAACTCTACAAAATCTTGGGGCCACAGAGCCGTCATTGTATTTGTACCCATGGCCGTCTCTGGTTATTTCAATGGTATCTTCAGGAGAGATGTTTGTTGTATTTGAGTTGCTTATGATATCACGAACTTTGGTGATGTCATCTGATTCGTTGGTGTCTTCGAGACCAAATAAGATGGCATTTGGACCTTCAGCAGCCCTTGTCTAAATTGCTTTCATGTTTATTCTTAACGATAAGACGTTCTGTTACTCAGCAAGGCATTTTATCTTTCCTTCCAATTCTGCAGAAATTTCATTCCAGCAGGAACTTCAAAAACTTGTTCTGGAATTTGGCCAAGTGTAAAATGAGGTTAAATGTCATGCCCCTGTCTGAATCTGATTCCGGAGGGGGAGGCCGAACAGCTGTCAGGGAGTGGGAGTGTGACTCCATTGGCTGTGGAGGAAACTGGGGAAGGACAATGTCCAGCTGGGCAGAGCAGGGGAGAGGTAGAGCAAGGCAGAGAGAATTCAGAGGAAGACCTCTTCATCCTAGGGCACACAGGGTGGAATGGAGAAGGGAGCAATGTGAGTTGCGCGGCTTACTAAGGAGGGAAGGGCCCTGATTCCCTTCATTAGCTGCAGCTGGGAACACAGTGTTTAAAGAGGAAGCTGCGCACAGCAAGCTGTTGGGAGAAAATCGTGAATTTATTTGGTATCTTCGAGGTTTATCTGTGTTCTTGGAGTCTTCCCAGCTTTGTGTGTTTTGCTGGCCTTTCAAGTCTGCAATTCCTTCTCCTGCCCTGTCAATTTAATTACTGCAGTATGGTTTGTGTGGATTTTTAGTTACAGTTTGTATGTACTTTGTTTTCAGACTGAATTTCCTCCACTTAAAGGCTGTTCCTGGGAGAGTTTTTCTCCAACCCAGAAGGTAACCTGGACATTGGGGGCAAAACTGGAGATAATAAAGGGACTTTTCTTACTTATGTGACTGTGTTGCCTTTGTGCCACGCCCCTTTGGTTCATCACACATTTTTTTCCTTATTCTTACCTGTAAGTTTCAATTTCAAGGCTAAGGCTGGCTTTCACCTGCAGGAGTTCATGGTAATCCTTCAGGTACTCTGCAATGGCCATGGTTAAGTAATTCTTCTCTTCTTGAAGAGCTTCAATTATCATCTGGACCAAAACACAGAAATAATCGTGAGTATTGGGTAGTACAAGTCGTCCTCGACTTACAACCACAATGGAACCCAAAATTTCCTGATGCTAAGCAAGACAGTTGTTAAGACAAGCTTTTCCCCGTTTTGCGAGCTTTCTTGCCACAGTGAATGACTACAGTTGTTAAGTTGGTCACATGTCTGTTAAGCGAACCTGGATTCCCCATTGACTTTGCATGGCAGAAGGTCGCAAAAGTGGATCTCAACCGTCATGAATTGACCACACGACCATGGGGAAGTGGCACCAATCGTAAGTGTGTGAAAAAGCCACTTGTTTCATTGCCCTTTTAACTTTGTCACTAAACCTAAGATTGTAAATTGAGGACACCTGTAGATATGTGACCAAAAGCCCAGCTTTATCAATTCTTAATTTGCAGTGAGGGGGCCTTTCCACACTACAGCTTTAAATTGCTTAACACCTGTGCATAGGTTACCTGGAAATGACTCTTTAGAGATTTGCAGATTTCAAATCTCTTTGCAGATTTCAATCTTTTCTTCCATTGTGATAGCCAGGTAGTCGGTTGCTTGATCACAGCCCCTGATCAGTTGATCCCACCAAGTTCTTTACATCTCCCACCCATTCCAAAAAAGTGAGCATCAATGTCCTTCCTTCCTTCCTTCCTTCCTTCCTTCCTTCCTTCCTTCCTTCCTTCCTTCCTTCCCTATTCTTTCCTTCCTTCCTTCCTTCCACTCTCCCTCTCAAACAATTCTCAATTTCCTTCCTCCCTCCCTTATTCTTTCCTTCCTTCCCTATTCTTTCCTTTCCTTTCTTACCTATTCCTTCCTTCCCTGTTCTTTCCTTCGTTCTTTCCCTATTCTTTCCTTCTTTGCTTCCTTCCTCTATTCTTTCCTTTCTTCCTCTGTTGTTCCTTCCTTCCTTCCTCCCTGCCTCCCTCCCTCCCTCCCTCCCTAACTGCTGCCTCTTTAATGCTGCAGATAATACAGGATGTTGAATAGAATTTGGTCAATTTCCCAATCCTTGTCGATTCCATTTAAATCATTTCATTTCGCCCCTTCCCCATGTTTATTCAGCTAATCCAGGGGTTGGGCAACTATGGACCCTTTGCGACCATGCTGACTCAGGAATTCTGGGAACTGAAGTCCACAGCTCGGAATGGGGGCCTGCATTGATACCCAGCCCTGAGCCAGCCAGTTTCGCTTATCCTGCCTCTCTCCTCCTGGGCATGTTTTATCTCCTGCTGTTGATGTGTTTTTCTGGTTCCCCATTATTTCAACTTGGAAGAATGCCCCAACAGAGGGTTAGGGTGGGCAGGAGGAGGAGCAGATTATTAGTAAAACCCTGGAGCCAGGCTGGCTCCCTCCGCTGCAGGATTCTACCTGGTGGATGGCTGGTGAGCTCAACAGCAAAGCCAGGGAAGGAAAGTCATCATGTTGCCCAGAACAACTGGCACACTCGTAAATCAACACCGTTGAGTAGCGACTGGGAAAGTCGCAACAGAGGGCAGGGTAGAAACAGACAGGAAGGCTGGCTAACATCTTGCCAACCTTTTGCTGACAAGAGAGAGGTGCCCGGTACTTTAACTCAAGAGCAGAGAAAGTGTTTTGGCTCCCTTACTACTGTTGAAAAGGCTCGGAGAGTTTAGCTAGGGAAATATTAAGTGGAGACCGAATGGAGGTCTTCAAATATCTGAATATCTCCTGCAGAGAGTAAGAGAAAGAAAAGACAGGATTGCAACCATCGGCAGTCTGCCATGTCACTTATATAAAAGGTATTCTGACAACCCAAACAGATATAATTCTGCCTCTTGTCATTGCAGTGGGTTCTCAGAATTGGCCATTACTTTTGCTCATCATGCACCTATGGGCAGTCCTTGTTCAGCAACTGTGTCATTTAATGACCATTCCTAGTTCTGATAGCAATGAAAAGATCACTTTACAACTAATTTTTGTATTTACAACCTTTACTTTATAGTTGTGGCTTCATTTAGTGACCACTTAATGACTAAAATGCCAGTACCAACTGTGCTTGCTAAATAAGGATGATCAGTATTAGTACTTAACGTGAGTAAAAGTATTATTCACTTAATACTTTTTAAGTTTGAGAACTCATTTAAGTTAAAAGATTCTGAGAATTCTGACTCAAACCTTGTTCTAAGGAAACAAACACGAAACGGAAATAACAGCAAAACCTTTTAATGATTCTTTATGAATTCTGTTCCTTCACGGTTAAAAGGCTGTTTCAAACTAATTGTCTCTGATAAGAATGAGCCTTGCCAAGGTGGTGCAAGGCTGCCAAGAACACTAGATAAAGTTGCCAAGAAATAGTTCAAACACAAAGAGTCTCCAAACACCAATCAAGTTACTCCAAATGTCCACAAGGCTTGACTGCAAAAACTTATTTGCTTCCTGCAAAGAACTCCGGTTTCTCGGCTGGCTTTTATCTCTTAAGGGAGGGGCCATTACCTTGCAGCCTTACTCCCAAGTCACTGATGCTGCTGCAGCTGCTCTTTCCTTCGAGCAGCCCTGCATGCATGCGCACTGGGCACAGGCTCCTCAGGGGCCTCTTCATCATTGCTGCCAGCCTCCACCATCTCTGAAGGCAGCACTCCACTCCCTGATGGTCCTGGCCCTATCCCTGCCTCACATGCAGGCCCCTCATCTGAGTCCTCGCTCTCCGAGACCTCAGCCGTCCACACCTGCTGCCGGCGAACCACAACAGAGAACATAAAATAATAGGATTGGAAGGGACCTTGGAAGTCTTTTAGTTCAACCCCCTCTCAAGCAGGAGACTATACCAGTTCAGACAAAAAACTCCAGTGATGGAGCACCCACAGCTTCTGGAAGGAAGCCGTTCCACTGATTAGTCAGGAAATCTCTCCATAATTCTAGGTTGGAACTCTCTTTAATAATCTTCCACCCATTGTTTTTTATCCTGCCTTCAGGCACTTTGGAAAATACGCCGACACCCTTTTCTCTATGACAGACCTTCAAATATTGGAAAACAGCTATCATACCCCGCTTTCTCTTCCCTAGATTAGCCATGCCCAGTTCCTGCAACCGTTCATCATGTTTTAGCTTCCAGTCCCCTAATCATCTTGGTTGCTCTTCTCTGCACTCTTTCTAGAGCAAGGGTCTTCAAACTTGGCCAGTTTAAGACTTATAGACCTAAATTCCCAGAATCCCTGAGCTAACATGATTGGAGAAGGACTTCTGGGAGTTGAAGTCCACAAGTCTTAAAGCTGTCAAGTTTGAAGACCCCTGTTCTAGAGTCTCAATATCTTTTTAATAGTGCGGTGACCAAAACTGGTTGCAATATTCCAAATGTGGTCGTACGAAGGCATTATAAAGCGGTACTAACACTTCTCGTGATCTTGATGCTATCCCTATGTTGATGAAGCCGAGGGCTGCATTGGCTTCCTTCCTTCCTTCCTTCCTTCCTTCCTTCTCTCCCTCCCTCCCTCCTTCCTTTCTTCTTGGCTTCCCTCTTCTGTACTGACACAGTGATTAGAATGCAGGATTTCAGGCTGACTCTGCTCACTGCCAAGAGTTCGATCCTGACTGGCTCAAGGTTGACTCAGCCTTCCGTCCTTCCGAGGCCAGTAAAATGAGGACCCAGATGGTTGAGGGCAATAGGCTGATTCTGTAACCCGCTTAAAGGGCTGTAAAGCATTGTGAAGCGGTATATAAGTCTAAGTGCTATTGCTATTAGTGGAACAAAATATTTGCCACTGGAATTTGATAGGGAGCTGAATTAATTAACTTTCACCTAAGCCTTATTAAAAACAGCAGCCACAGGAGGGGAAAGGTCTTACTCACTATAGTAAGGATATCATAAAGGTTGTTTTTCAGCAGTTTGCATCCTTCCTAAAAGATGAGGAAAAAGTTCAGAGAAACTTTCCTTTCCCTTCTAATATGAAGCCGTAGAGGCCAACTAAGGTAACTGATGGCTTGGAATGCAAGACAAAGCAAAGATGTTCCTTTTGTAATTAATTTCCAAACTGTGCTGCCAAAAGGAGTAACAATGGCCATTAGCTTAATGGCAGTAAAACCACAGGAGCAAATTTCAGCAGACAAATTTATGGCTTTTCAGCCCAGAGAATCCAGAGGCAATATAAGTCTAAATGCCAAGGATTTGGGAACAGTATGAGGGATAACTCTTTCTTTCCCTCTTCTCCTCTTTTGGGGGTTTCTTGGAGACACTTAGTGGGACAGCAAAATGTGAAATAAATGGAAGTTTGATGCACCTCTTGAGACTTTCCATAGGCACAATTATGTTATCTCAAGTGCAACAAGAGGCCAAAGTGTATTCCACTGATAGCAACTGAGGTTCACACATATCTGGATGAGTGACCCTTCCAGCTACAACATACAGGCCCCGTTTGATATAATGATGAAAGTGCTGAACTAGAGAAATCAGAAGATCAGAATTCTAGTCCTCTCCCAGACATGCAAGCCAGTTGGGTGACTCTGGGCCAATCTCTCTCTCTTAGAGTAACACACTTCACAGGGTTCTTCTTGTGGGGAAAATAGGACTTGTCTCCTTCAGCTGGACAAAATAAAGCTGAGATGCAAATATTTAAGAAACTAGCTAGCAAAGTGTAATAAATACTCCAGGATCCAATGTGGGTCAGACACCGGGAGCAGAGGTTTTGTCTTCCAAGCTTTCACATCAGGGGTGGGATGCAAATATTTTTACTACCAGTTCTGTGGGCGTGGCTAGGTGGGCATGGGCATGTGACTGGGTGGGCGTGGCTTCTTCTTTTTTCAGTGCCCACCACCCACGCTCCGTTTTTGGGCCTCCTGGGTCTCAGGGAAGCCTCCTGGGCGAAGCAGTAAGACAGCGAGGGGGATCCCGGCACAGCTGATCATCGGAACAGCTGATCGTTGGGAGGAAAAGAAAAAAGAAAAAGAAATACCGGTTCGACCGAACAGTAGCCGAATGGTAGAGAAGTTCCCTGAGGATGGGCTCCAGAACGAGTCCGAAATCTCAAAAGATAAAACCTGTAGACCCCGTGTCTGACCCAGGTCAGATCCTGTAACATTATCACGTATATTTGCTTTCATTCATGTAATAAATATATATTGCTTATCCACACTGCCCCAGAGATGTGTTTATTATACTTTCCTAGCTTCTTTTTATGAGCCACGGTGGCACAGTGGTCAGAGTGCAGTACTGCAAGCTACTTCTGCTGACTGCCGGCTGCCTGCAATTTGGCAGTTGAAATCTCACCAGGCTCCAGATTGACTCAGCCTTTCATCCTTCCGAGGTGGGTAAAATGAGGACCCAGATTGTTGGCGGCAAGAGGCTGACTCTAAACTGCTTAGAGAGGGGCTGTAAAACACTGTAACGCAGTATATAAGTCTAAGGGCTATTGCTATTCTTTTTCATTCAATGGTACAGGTGTCATAACGCCTGTTTTTTCACATTGAGTCCAATGGGTTGTCTGGGGGAAAAAATAGCTGATTGCTGTTCCATCTGAGCGTTTTATAGTCTTTTCCTGGAGCCAAAAACCTCTGCAGAATAGTCATGGCAGGCTGCCCTGGGTGAAATTTAAACCTGCCCCTGCTATTCTCAACCGGGGAGGTTGGAAAGGGTGACATGTCTTAATTTCTCTCTTCCAGAGAGAACATTTTGTCCTGGGTCTGGACAGCAGAAGCCAAACAGTGAGCCATCCATTCGTTTTTTGTTTTGCTTCTTGGGGATAAGGTGGAAGAAGTTTCCAGGCTGAATGTGTTTTCTCCACCCTTGGTGGAATACTTACATCTAAGATAGCGGCAAGGAGAATCTAAAGCTTCTATGGCAGCAGTTCCCAACCTTGGCAGCTTTCAGACAGGTGGATTCCAACTTCCAGAATTCCCCTGGGAAAGCTGGGGATTCTGGGAGTTGGAGTCCTCCCATCTGAAAGTCTGCCAAACTTGACAAACACTGATCTGCAATTAGGCAAGGAGTCTGAAGATCAGAAATGTAGTTAATCCTCACTGCAGTTTAAATTTTAAAGGCTGGAAAAGAACATATTTTAAAATCTGTGCAGAAAGGTTCACCTTTAAGTGGCCCAGCTCCTCATAGTCACCACCATCTCCAACCTAGTAAGAATTAATCTAGGAGTCCTGGAAGCTGTAGTATAGGACAGGGGTCTCCAATCTCCAAAGCTGGGAATTCTGGGAGTTGAAGTCCACAAGTTTTAAAGTTGCGAAGATTGGAGACACCTGGTATAGGGAGAAGATTTGACCATGCTATTAAGATGCACATGGTTTAAATCAATGTTTCTCAACCTTGGCAGCTTTAAGATGGTGGATCTCAACTTCCAGAAACCCCCAGTCTGGGGATTTCCGGGAATTGAAGTCCACATATTAAAGCTGCCAAGGCTGAAAAATACCAGTTTGAAACTTTTAGTTTCTTGACCTTATGACTTCCTGAAAACTTCAAAAATCCCGGAATTAGCCTAGAGCAGTTTACAAAACATTACTAAAAGTGGAGTGAAACAGTTCTGCTTGGAATTTTACGGTACTTGAGTGTATTGTAGTGTCATGTCCCTGTCTGAGGAGTGGGAATGTGGCTCTGTTGGCTGTGGAGGAAACTGGGGAAGGGCAAAGTCCGGCTGGGCAGAGCAGGGAAGAGGTAGAACAAGGGACAGGGAGTTCAGAGGAAGACCCAGGCCCACTCCCTCTTTATCCTAGGGCATGCAGGGAGGAACAGAGAAGGGAGCAACATGGGTTGCGTGGTTTACGGGGGAGGAAAGGGCCCCGATTCCCTTCATTAGAAAGATGAAGGGAATCAGGGCCCTGGGAAGAAAGTTTAAAAGAAATGCATGCTGAGTGCGGCAGCTGTTGGGAGCAAACGTGAGTTTATCTTGTGTTGTTTTTGCTTATCTGTGTTCCTGGCATCCACCCAACCGTGTTGAGTTATTGTCGTGCCTTCACAACTGGAATTCCTTCTCCTGCCCTACCAGATTAATTACCTCATTTTGCCTTGATTGGACTTATAGTTACAGTTTTTGTTGACCATGTTTTGGACATGATTCTCTGCAGTCAAAGGCTGTTCCTGGGAGAGCTTTTCTCCAGCCCAGAAGGTAACCAGGACTTAGGGGGCAAAGTTGGAGCTAATAAAGGGACTCCTACTGATTATCTGACTGTGTTGCCTTTGTGCCACGCCCCTTTGGGTCATCACAGTATGTTTAAAAATAAAATAAAAATTTACAAAAAATATGCAAATGCTTGGCAGCTGATTCATATTTACGATGGTCACAGTGTCCCAGGGTCATGTGTTCCCTTTTTGCAACCTCCTGACCAGCAACTTGTGACTAACTTGACAATGCAGTGGTTCCTTTGACAGGTGTGTCAAAAAGATCATAAAATGGGACAAAACTCACTTAACAATTGCCTCCCTTAGCAAACAGAAATTTTGGGCTCCGTTGTGATCATAAGTCGAGGACTACCTGTACTGACAAACACCACAGTTATAAGTAAGGATGTCAGAGTATAAATCTGATTTCTTGCTTTACTGAAAGGCTAAAATATCAGCAGGAAGATGGTTTGGGGGCAAATTACTCTCTCCAGCAGCTCTCTTGAGTTCAAATGGGGAATAATGTTAACCTGTTTTATTAGGAGGTTGTAAATGTTCCCTGAAATTATATATCACTAAGTGTTGTATCTTATGGTTTATATGAATGTATTTTTATGATGATTATGATCATCACTTATGGCTTTTATATGCAACGAAACCTTATGCACCGAAGACAAATTCCTTGTGTGTCCAACCACACTTAGCCAATAAAGAATTCCATTCCAATCCAATCCATATTCTGCATCCTATTCCTATTCTATTCTGCATTCTATTCTATTCCTACTCCTATTCTACTCCTTTCCTATTCCTATGCGATGCTTGGAGGAATGAAAACTTTAGAGGAAAATTAAATTTACTATTAATTAATCAATGGAACTGTGCCTCCAGACATTGTGCATGCTCCTCACTAGAGGTTTTTAAGAAGACTGGAGCCCCATTTGTCTGGAAGGGTGTAGGCCAGGGTCTCCTGCCTTGAGCACCCCCCTGCTCAAGGCAGGTTGGTCTAGAAGACCTCCAAGGTCTCTTCCGAGTCTGTTATTCTGTATAGTACCGTTAGTTCAGATCGTTTCACGGGGCAAGGAAATCGTTTCTGGCAAAGGAAAACGGGCAAGTCCGAAAAGGAAGGCGAGTCACCTTTTCCAACCGGCTGTTTAAAAAAAGAAAAAGCCGGAACACGCCAAGTAACTTTTCCGACGTCCAACCGACTTTTTTTAAAAAAAGGGCAGTCGGAGTTTCCGAGCGCTTCAACTCCCAACATCTTAGCGAGCCCCACCGGTCTCCGCCCGGCCTCCCTTGCTCGCCCTGCCCGACGGCCTCACCTGGTACTCGGCCAGCTCGGCGCCGTGGCGCTCCTCCTGCGCCAGCCGCTCCTCTTCCAGCCGCTCGCCCAGCGCGCAAAGCTCCTGGCAGCGGCGCCACAGCTCCTCGAGGCGGCGGCGGCTCTCCTGGTTCTGGGCAAGCAACTTGCGCAAGTCTTGGTGGCCGAGACGGCCCTCCAGCTCCTGCAGCGCCCGCAACTCGGCCTCGTAGCGCTCCAGGCTCTGCGCGCAGCTCCAGCTCAGCACCAGCGCGAAGTCGGATTCCAGCTGTCGCCTCTCCACGCGCCCAGCCCGGAGGACGCGCGGGGCAGGCAGCAGTGCAGCCGGGCGCTGCTTGCGCGCTTCCTGCAGCCCTTCATGCTCGGCCAGGAGTTGCTCCAGCAGCGCCTCCAGAGCGGCGCAGTCGGCCCACAGCCCGGCCAGCTGCTGCTGCTGCCGGGCCAGCTCGGGTTCCAGGCGGCGGAGGCGCAGCTCTCCAACTTGCGCGCTCAACCTCTCCAAGCTCTCCAACTCTTGGCGCAGCGCATCCCGTTCCAGCTCGGCTTCGCCTTTAGCCCGGCTCAGGTCGGCCACCACCCGGCGCAGCTCGACCACCTCTTGCTCCGTCTCCTGCCAGCGGCAGGCGCGCCCTTCCCGGCTGCGCAAGGCGGCCAGCTCGTGCGCCAAGCACCCATTCTCCTGCTCCAAATCCCGCACCTGTCGCACGTAGAGCGCCAGGCGGGCGTTGAGCTCCCGCAGCTCGCTCTGCTCGTCCCATTCGTCCCGCTGCATGGCCGGCCGACGGCTCCCTTCTCCGGCTCCCAGCCCAGCCCGAGCGGCTCCTCCGAGGCGCGCTGCCCGCTCTTTGCCCACCGGCAGCTGCTCCGGCGTTTTGGAGACTGGAACTGGACGGAGGGTGGGGAGAGCGCCGGGATCAGGCGGCCGAGCAGCGGCCTCTGCTGGCGGCTTTCGCTCCCGGGGAGGCTTCTTCGGGGGGACCCACCCAAAGTCCGCTTTGTGGCGTGGGCGTGGGAGAAAAACACAGAAAGGGATGACCCAAAATATTTTGAACTGAGAGGCAGGAAGCTCAGTTTTGGACAAGCCGTTGAATGGAGTTTCCCCTCCTTAATGTTTTTCTTTTTTAATGTATTTACATATTAAGTGTTCCTATTACGGTTATCTGTGTAATATACAGATAGCCCTCAATTTATAACCATTCATTTACTGACCGAAGTTACGGCACTGAAAAAACTGACAAGCAAAGTCAATAGGGAAGGCCACATTCACTTAACAATTGTGTTACTAACAACTGCTGTGACTTAACAACTGTGGCCAGGTGGTAAAATGGGGCAAAAGTCACTTGTCTCAGTAACGGAAATTTGGGGCTGAATTGTGGGCATAAGTTAAGGTCTACGTGTAACCCTTTTATCGTCTGTGATATTTTCCTTCATTCCTCCCCACCCCAATAATTAAAGATTATATTAGACAGATAAAAGTAATAGAAGTGTGTAATACAGAAGTACATTAAAGAGGAAAAGGGTAAAATTATAAAGTGCAGAAAAAAGAATTGGGAACGAAAAAGAAGTCGCTCTCTTCATCCCCAGCAAGTATAACTTAATTAACAACTTAATCACAACTAACAATTTATCACTGTTTTAATATACAAGCAATCTCTTGCTTCAGTCTGGGATGGGATAGAAGATCTCCAAGACCCCTTCCAACTGTTAAATTCCTCATCCCATACTCTATAAGCCTATCTCTAAAACCTCATTTCTCCATATTAATCAGCAAAAGTAAGGATGATCAGAAATAAGAACATGCTATTAACCTTATATATTACAATCAGATTGAATTCTTATTTTTATATTTCTATCTCCATTTCTATTTAAATAGGTTCCTCCCAATTTCCTCTCTTCAAAATAGTCAAAGCCCCAATCAGAAAATCTATTAAGCATCATTAGAAAGACCAACTTATTATTTTAACCTTGATCTGATACACCACTGTTTGTAATCTTTCTTCTTCCTTCCAATGATCTTTAAATTCCTCAAAGAAAATTCTAACATTTTTTTCCCACGTTCTTTTTGTTTCTTTTCCCAAAATGGTTATCTTTGTCAGGCTTCTTTTGTCCTTCCAGAATGGCAACTCCCAACAGATCCCTTCTGTAAATCCAATAAAAAAGGTTATCCACACTGTGTTTCTGGTTTATTATTTGGGTATCTTTTTAAAATTTTAAATCTTCACCCAATTCCATTTGTAAACTCATTTTTTCCATATTTTTCTTGTAGACTATATTTTTTTAAAAAAATCCATCTGTAAGTCAGTTTCAATGTTATTCAATGTGGTTTATTCCTATTCATAAGTGCACCAACGTGCCTACCGTCCCTATTGTTTCTTTTTTTATTTCCTTATACGTATCCATTTCATGTATCCATAACTATGTTTATACTTATACCTGTTATCTTATAATTGCTTGACAAAATAAATAAATAAATAAATTCCAATACAGTATTAAATAATTACAAAACTTCCTGGGCATTCCCAATAACATTTCTTTTCAAACTGCCCTCTGATGCCCTCTAGTGTCCAATTGTCGCATTTTTATCAGTATCCAAGCATTAACAAGGAGATTTTCCCAGGAGAAAGGATTAACTTCAAAGTTTTCCATCAAGCTCATCTGAGCCAATATTCCATTTACATCTTTACAGTAATAACTGCAATCATCCTTTTGCTGTATATTTGGGGGGGGGAGAGACTTATAAAACTTGTAATTTTCTGTCTTAACAGACTAAAGAAGAACCCGCTCATTAACAGACAACCAGACTTGTGGTTCTGAAGGCAATCTTTAACAAAGCAGCTAAAGAAACAACCAAAGAGATTTTAAAAATCAGCTTTAGTTGAACCCTGAGTCTGTAAAAGACTACTTTAATAGCTTTGAGCTTGGTGGGATCCTACAATTCCCAGCTGTTTGCAAGAAACCACAAAAACATTTATTTTTGCTGTGTACTCACAAAAAATGCAACAAGAAAAAACAGCTGGCCAGAGTATCTATGGGTAATCTCAAATTCTCTCCTAGATGGGGGGGGGGGGGGAATCAGCAATCGGGATCCAGCATAGAGCTAACCCACAGTTTACGAGCATTTGTTTAGTCACTGTTCAAAATTACAATGGCCCTTGAACAAAGTGATTTACAACCAGGCCTTGCACTTATGACTGTTGCAGCATCCCCAGGGTCACATGATTAAAATTCAGATGCTTGGCAGTTGGCAACCAGTGCAGTGGCCTAGAGGTGGAGCTCTCGCCTCGCAATCAGGAGGCTGTCAGTTTGTTGTGGTTCGCTGGCAGCAGGTGCCGATGGCTGAGGTCTCCTGGAGAGCGAGGACTCAGATGTGGGGCCTGCATGTGAGGCAGGGATGGGGCCAGGACCATCAGGGTGTGGAGTGCTGTCTTCGGAGATTGTGGGGGCTGGCAGCAGTGATGAAGAGGCCCCTGAGGAGCCTGTGCCCAGTACATGTGCACACAGGGCTGCTCGAAGGAAAGAGCAGCTGCAGCAGCACAGGTGACTCAGGAGTAAGGCTGCAAGGTAATGGCCCCTCCCTTAAGGGATAAAAGGCAGCTGAGAAACCGCAGTTCTTTGCAGAAGGCAAATAAGTTTTACACTCCAGCCTGGTGGAATATCTGACTTGGTGTTTGGAGACTCTTTGTGTTTGAATTATTGCTTAGTAACTTTATCTGGTGTTCTTGGCAGCCTTGGGAAAACTTGGCAAGGCTCTTTCTTATTGGAGCTAATTGGTTTGAAGCAGCCTTTTACACGTGAAGGAACGGGATTCGTAAAGAAACATTAAAAGGTTCTGCAGGGTACCATTGTTTCATGTTTGTTTCCTTGGAACCAGGTTTGGGTCAGAACAGAGTTTGATCCTAGGTAGAGGCTAATATTTGGAATAAACTCTCCTGCTCCAGCAGGGGGTTGGACTAGATGATCTCCAAGGTCCCTTCCAAA
Organism: Bungarus multicinctus; assembly: GCA_023653725.1. NCBI lineage: Eukaryota > Metazoa > Chordata > Lepidosauria > Squamata > Elapidae > Bungarus > Bungarus multicinctus. Next base: position 4,223,971 of record CM042843.1, read on the forward strand.
CTCTCTTCTACGTGTTTACAACAGTTGCAGTTGATTGCCATTTTGTGACCTTCCTGGCTGGTTTTCAACAAGCAAACTCAAAGGAGGAAGCCAGATTTACTTAATGACTGGGTGTGGTTCACTTAACAACTGCAGTGATTCTCTTAACACAAAGCAACCACAACAACAAAGCCAGAGAGTTAAATTGCCTTCTCCTCTTGTGATTAAAGCAAGCATTCGAGACAAAATGGTAGGTAATAAGCATAATATTTAGAGCGGTTCTTTTAATGGAAAAAGTCCAACATTTACCATCTGAACACTTTGAAAAAGAGATTTGAAAAGTCCGAAAGAGGATCTATGTAAAAACTTGCTATGGGTTTGCATTCCCCAGTGGAACAAATGGATGGGCTCAGAGGATATTTGGAGCAGCTCAACTCCAAAGGCAACTGGACACCTGTCCCATAATCCAGGGTTGGGGAACCATGGCCTGGTTATGACTTGTGGACTTCAATTCCCAGAATTCCTGAGCCAGCATGGCCCCTTTACAACCTGTGGATTGTTGTGGCCCACAGGCAGCTGGCGGAACCGGCAGCAGAGTCAGACAGTAGTGAGGAAGTTGGGAAGGAACCTGGGCCAGTCCTGGAGGCTGAGGAAGGCTCGGATGAGGGCTCTGCGTCAGAGGCAGAGATGGGGCCAGGGCAGGCTGGCAGTCATCAGCTGCCTTGGGGCTCGGACAGCAGTGAGTCAGGGGAGGTTCTGGAACCAGTTCCCAGCCTGCGCATGTGGAGAGCTGCCAAAAGGAAGGAACAATTAAGAACTCGGGGTCAACATGGGAGGAAGGCCACAGGTGGATGGTGAATGGCCCCTCCCGTAGGGATTAAAAGAAGAGCAAAAGGGGAGGGGGCTTTTGCAGGAAACAATTTGGTCGTTTGTTTGTTCCAGCCTCGTGGAGATTTATCTGTACAACCCAGCCCTTCCCTGCCAGCAGTGAGTGTGGAACTATTTACCGGGCAGTGTCCTAGGATTGATGAAGGTCTGAGCTCATTAGTCTACCTTCGCAAGTCTGTTTGCCCAGCTGTTGGCTGACTATGAGTGAAATAAATTCACATTAATGTAATAAAAGAGGTTTTTGCTGGGACTCAGAATTGGCTTAGTGCTTTTTGGGGAGGCCTAGGACAGAACATGGACTTCAACTCCCACAGTTCTTGAGCCAGCATGGCTGGCTCAGGAATTCTGGGAGTTGAAGTCCGAAAGTCATAAAAGGGCCATGTTTCTACCCCCATGCTGTAATCCTTTCAGAAAACAGCTAAGGTTGTGCTCTTCTGCAGATCAGTCCGCATGGAGAGACCCGTTTAAGGCAGGCTACATTTAGCAGACAGTTGTTGGCTTGGCCATCAGGAGTTGTTGTGGTGATTGTTGCCAACTTGTTTTCATTGCTCTAAAATAGATAAATCGCCTCAGACCAGTTGAGTAGCGGAGAGACAAACACCTACAAATAAACTGAAATAAAAATAGTTGGCTTTCTTTTTCCAACACCATCTTTCTTTCAAGCAAGAGAGTGGTGCAGTGGTCTAGAAGTGGAGCTCTCGCCTCACAATCAGGAGGCTATGAGCTCGATCCTAGGTAGAGGCAGGTGTTTCTCTCTCTGGGCACACTGAGAATATATCCACTGAACAAAACTCCGCATTGGTGACAGGAAGGGCATCCGGCCATTAAACAGTCTGCTAACTCGATTCAGTTGCCCAGACTCCACCCCGCAATGGATTATTGGGTTGTTAAATGATGATGATCTTTCTTCCAAACTATCTTTCCCATTTTATTCATTAGATCAGGAGTCTCCAAATCTGGCAACTTTAAAATATGTGGACTTCAACTCCCAGAATCCACCAGCCATACATCTTAAAGTTGCCAAATTTGGACACCCCTGCATTAGATTATACTTTCTTCTATAATCTGTGTGTCTGTGTCTGTCTGTTTGTCTGAATCTGACTGTCAGTTTGGGTGTTTATATATGTCTCTCAGTTTGTGTATGTGCGTCAGTTAAGATGCTTGTAATTCCTACGTTTGCCTCTAGATGGTGCATTTTATTCATTTTATTCAACAATAACAACAGACGGAGTGTTATTACATAACAATCTGGAAGAATAAGTGACACCTGTGGGAGAAAAATACTAATTAGGGATGAGCAAAATGGATTTCTGAATATCTTATAGTTTGTAGCAATGGAAAATTTCACACTTAGAGTTGCATTTTGAAAAGAGGTTGTACTGTTTGTACAGTGCATATGGGAAGTGAGTTGGTATGTTCTCTTTTTTTATCAATCTCGAATGAATCTGTTTTAGAATGTTAAAAATAAGTTTAAAGAAAAACAGAGGATTTACAAACCTGTATTAAAGGATGTTACAAATAGCAATGCAATCCTGTATAGAAAGCGGGCGGAAGCTTTCCAGGAACAACAGCTAAATTCAAAAATATTTTAATTAACAGAAAATGTTGGCAAGTTTTTTTTTAAATATGTCCTTCCAAAGACATATTTTAAAAGATGTAGTATCTCAAAAATGTTTTAGATACAGAGTGTGACTCACATAAAAAGCTGGTAGAACTTTGATTGCACTATCACAGCTGCAATGAAACTTGATTTTTTCCCTATCTTGCAGACATCCTTAAGTCTTTATTCACTCCTTGTTAGACAGAATAAAAAAGAACATAGAATTATAAAACTGGAAGGGACTTCAAAGGTCTTCTAATCCAACCCCCTGCTCAAGACTTTATACCATCCTGGTTAAATGATTGTCCAATCTCTTCTTATTCCACCAATTAATTGTTCTCCCCATCAGGAAATTTCTCCTTGCTTCTCGGTGGGATCTCCCTTTAACAATCTTCTACCCATTACCTCTTGCCATATCATAAAATTCATTGAAACAATCAGAGAAGCGAATATCTAACCTACTAAGCTAATTAGCAAGTTATATGCAAAGTTGTTATTTTCAGCAAATTGTGCTGAATGTTTAAAGATTCAACTGGCTGAATCCTGCAGCTGAGTATTCCTTGAGATTAATTTTGAGTTCAGGATTTGCAAAAAAAAAGGATGGTTTTTAAGGGAAATTTATTGCAGCATTTAAAGAGGGGAGCCTTTTAGTCTCAGGTGCAGAGAATCCTACCAGCCATAAACAGCCTGCTAGGTAAACTTTAAAATATTCTTTCTTTGAAGAAAGCAGGTTTAAACCATTTGGTGGTTGCCATGTGGAATCTTTCACTCAAGGGTGTAAAATTTCACATTCCTGTATGGGGTTCACTACAGAAAGGCATCTGGGGGCTATTAAGTCTTTTATGTGAGCTTCTTAAGGCATTGTGAAAACTTTTATGGACTTTTCAAGTTTTCTTCTCCATTCTCAGCTGAGACTCCAAAATCTGGAGAGCTGTAAAGATCAAGGTTATTTTTTTAAAAAAACCTGATAAAGGAATGTTTCTAGCTACAGAACCACATGTGGAGAACATCGGTGTGTGGTGGCAGAAGGGATTCAAATTTCAAGAAGAATTTGAAGCAAAGTACAGGTAGCTCTTGATTTACAGATACAGATTTACAGGTTAACAGAGTTGGAAGGTGTCACTGCGTTTGTTTTGGGTTTGTCTGATGAACTTCCGTAGAAGTTTACAGAATAAGCCGGACTGGTTATCAAAGTTTCCATAGTAACAAGATGTGAGTGTCTTATGATGTTTGGTGTACTCCACATGTGTGCAGAGGAGGAGTCTTACTTCTACTTCAACTTTCATAATTTCTTTCGCTTGCTTTCTAGAATGGTACTGCTATTTCTTTTGTTTCTTAGTTATTTTGTAAATAAAGTATGCTGGCAACAGAAAAACACGATTCATTTCCTCAAATTTATAAAGCTGAATGTTTTTGCTTTGACAGAAGGGACCTTGTAGGTCATCTAGTCCAACCCCCCCCTGCCCAAGCAGGAGACCCTACACCATTTCTGACTGAGGGCAGTCCAGTCTCTTCTTGAAAGCCTCCAGGGATGAAGCTACCACAAGTTTCAAAGGCAGCTTCTGTTCCATCGGTTGATTGTTCTCCCTGTCAGAAAATTCCTCCTTATTTCCAGGTTGAATTTCCCCGTGGTCAGTTTCCATCCATGATTCCTTGTCTGGCCTTCGGGTGCTTTGGAGAATAGCTTGACCCCTTCCTCTCTCTTACAACAGTTGATTTAGTGACCGTTCAAATTTACAATGTCATTGAAAATAGTGACTTATGACCAGTTTTCACACTTAAGATCCTTGCAGCATAGCTGTGGTCACATGATTAAAATTCAGAGGCTTGACAATTGGTTCATATTTATGATAGTCGCAGTGTCCCGGCCCGGGGATAACCACTTGTCTGTCTGAGATGCTGTCTATCAACAGAGCAAAGCCTCATTTGCAAGAAAAGAATCGGAATCTTAGTGTATCTCAACTTTAGCATCTTTAAGATGGATGGACTTCAACTCTCAGAATTCCCATGCTGGCTGGGGAATTCTGGGAATTGAAGTTCACTAGTCTTAGGGTTGCTAAGGTTGAGGAACAATACTGTGAGCCGCAGTGGTAGAGTGCACTACTGCAGGCTACTTCTGCCAGCTGCCTGCAATTTGGCAGTTTGAATCTCACCAAGTTCAAGGTTGACTCAGCCTTCCATCCTTCCAAAGTGGGTAAAATAAGGACCCAGATGTTGGGGGCCATTTGTTAACTCTGTAAAATGCTTAGAGAGGGCTGTAAAAGCACTGTGAAGTGGTGTATGTCTAAATGTTATTGGGAAGGGAAGGGAAGGGAAGGGAAGGGAAGGGAAGGGAAGGGAAGGGAAGGGAGGGAGGGAGGGAGGGAGGGAGGGAGGGAGGAAGGAAGGAAGGAAGGAAGGAAGGAAGGAAGGAAGGAAGGAAGGAAGGAAGGAAGGAGCTGAGGTTAGAATGAAGTATTGCAGGGCTAATTCACTCTTCATTGCCAGGAGTTTGATTCTGACCGGCTCAAGATTGACTCAGCCTTCCGTCCTTCCGAGGTGGGTAAAATGAGGAGCCAGATTGTTGGGGGCAACAGGCTGACTCTGTAAACTGCTTAGAGAGGGCTGTCAAAGCACTGTGAAGCATTATATAAGTCTAAGTCCTATTGCTATTGCTATGCTGTCTTAGATTCTCCAGGAATTTTTTTTAATTTTTATTTGCAAACAGCCTCTGGCAAACCTGTGAGGAATTCTAGATACATGTATGTCTCAATCACATATTTTTAATCCAACCTGTTCCCAAAAAGAGAAGCCTTAATATACATATTTTAATCAGTGGTGCCATGAAGACCAGACTCTTTGGAACAAGTCCAGAGCCAAAGCTTAAGGGTGCCCCAATTGCAGCATCGTGCTTTTTAAAAAATGCTAAAGTCATCAACCCCTTCTCCTTCTCCTCTCCTCTTCTTCCTCCTCCTCCACCTCCTCTTCTCCTCTGACAATCCTCTGGAGAAGGTAAGAAGTGTTATGCAGCCTACCCAAAATTAAAGAAACAACAACAACGAAGTGTTGAGTGATAATGGGACAAGGAGGAGAGACAAGAAGAACCAGTGGGAGACCTTGGTGTGATAATGTTTGAGTGTGTCTGTGTGTGGAACACTGGAGGACTTCTTTCTGGGAATCATGCCACCTCTGGTAGTAGCACTGGAACACAGAATATAGAATAGGCTTGGAAGAAACATTGGAAGTTTTCTACTCCAACATCTTGGTCAAGTTGGAGATCCTATACCAGGGGTCCCCAAACTTGGCAACTTTAAGACTTATGGACTTCAACTCCCAGAATTCTCCAGCCAGCATAAGCATAATTCTGGGAGTTGAAGTCCATAAGTCTTAAAATCGCCAAGTTTGGAGACCTCTGCCCTATACCATTCCGGACAAATGGCTGTCCAGTCTCTTCGTAAAAGCCTCCAGTGATGAAGCACCCACAACTTCTGGAGGCAAAGTTGTTCCACTTATTATTGTTGTCACTATCAGGAAATTTCTCCTTGTTTCTAGCTTGGATCTCTCTTTCATAATCTTCCATCCTGCCCTCAGGTGCTTTGTTATCAGATTAACAGAGTTGGAAGGGTAGGTCATCTAGTCTAACCCCCCCACCCAAGCAGGAGACCCTACACCATTTCTGACAGATGGCAGTCCAGTCTCTTCTTGAACACTTCCAGTATTGAAGCTCCCATAACTTCTGAAGGCAACTTCTGTTCCATTGGTTGATTGTTCTCAGTGTTAGAAAATTTCTCCTTATTTCTATGTTGAATCTCTCCTTGATCAGCATCCATCCATTACTCCTTGTCTGGTCTTCAGGTGCCTTGGAAAACAGCTTGACCCCTTCCTCCTCTCTGGGGCACCCCCTCAAATATTGGAAGACTGCTTTCCTGTCTCCCCTGGTCCTTCTCTTCCCTAGAGTAGCCAGGCCCAGTTCCTGCAAACTGTTCCTTGTATGTTTTAATCATCCTGGTTGCTCTTCTCTGCACTTTTTCTAGAGACTTGTTTGGCGAATGAGTTGACCACCTCTTCTCTGTGACAGACCCTCAAGTACCAGAAGGCTGCTATCGTATCACCCCTAGTCTTTCTCTTCGTTATACTAGACGTACCTAGTTCCCTGAATCGTTCATCGTACTGCTTTTCATATATATTTAAATGCATTTCTCTTGTATATCGAAAGTGCCAAGAATTACATCACCGTTCTATGAAAAGGCACAAAACCTGTTTGATGGCTAAGCTGCAATTGGAAAATGACACGTGAAAGCATTTGAGGTAGGAATTTGAAAAGGTCCGTCTTCCTAGCCAATCCCAGGGATTTACCAGGAGAAAGTCTCTAGGGAAGGAGTTCCCGGAAAGCTAAAATATTTAAATACCACTAGAGGGAAGTCTACCCTTGAATTATCTCTGAACTGGAGGGAGAAAGTCACCCTTGACCAAGATTCTTTCCCAAATCAACAAGCTTTTTGTTTGCATTTAAAAACTTCAGTCGATCCAAAGCCTGAGGATTTACATCTGTATTGTGAGGGTTGGTTATCCAAAGAGCAACGTCCCCTGGTCCCTCCTTTTTGTAGAATTCTTTCTGCACAGAAAGAATTGCTACAAAATGCGACACCTTAAAACCGACTCTCTCCATAAGAGTTTCATTTGAAAGCAGAGTTAACCATTGGAGTTTTTGTGCTGTATCTACTACCCTCCTTCTACTAAATAGCACTGTACTACTAAAACTATAAATATAAAAATTTTATATTCTGGGCAATTTAAGCGTGAATTGTTCAAAGAGATTGATTCACAGGCTTTTCTTTAAAAAAAAAATCAGTACCTTGGTCCTTTCTTACTTACTGTTGGAAGTTAAAACCCAGCCCTCTCCTAGGAAAAGGAAATATTTTAGGATATACTAAAAAGGCAGAATATGTCCCATAAAAAGAGAAGTAGAAACTCAGAGGCAGGAACTCACCTCAGAAGCAGGAGCTCACCCCCCACCTTTGTTAATGGGAGACCTGAGTCAGAGTATTCTACATAACAAAGCCCTCTACCCATCTCACCACCTGGCCTGGAAAGATTGCATCAGCCAGCACTCAGGTAAAGCCATGTGGTCCAGGCAAAGCCTACAAAGTTAGCTAAGACCCCGCCCCTGGGAGTCTGACAGCCAATGAGATACTTTTCTTACACAGGAACAGAAAACACCCAACAGAGGGTATAACACCAAGGGTCTCCCAGCATCTTGCCCCTTCTTTTTCCTTCACCCAACATCTTGAAGCATGTGATCGTCCTTTTCACTTTGGAGCTCCAAGCCATATGGTCCTGTCCACCATTAAACCATCTTTCCAAGCAGTCACCATATTTCCAGTGTCTTTCTTCCCCACTTGGAACTGAACCCAGAAGGATAATTCTTCCAACACCCCAGTGGGAAGTTGGTTCAGTTAAACTGGCTTAATGTAGCACAATACTGTAGTCATGTCTTCTAGAACACAAAATATAGAATGAGAGAATCAGAAGGTACCTTGGAGGTCTTTTAATTCAACGCTCTCCTCAAGAAGACCCTATTCTATGCTAGGGGTGTCAAACACAAACCCCCGGGGGGGGGGGGGGCATATCCAGCCCGCATCTGGCCCATGAGGCCACTCTGGAAACAGCAAAGGACCGGCCTGCAGCCCTCTGCCAGCAAAAATGGAGCTTGGGGGAACCATGCGCAGCCACCTGATCTCCATTTCCACTGGCAGAGGGCTGCAAGAGGCTGTTGCAGCCAAAAATGGATGTCGAGCTGGCCACACCCCCTGGCCACGCCCCCCCAGCCCTCAGAGGACAAACACTACCCCGATGTGGCCTTCAATGAAATTGAGTTTGACACCCCTGCCCTAGGCCATTCCAGACAAATGATTGTCCAATCTCTTCTTGAAAACCTTTCCACGCCATGGCTTAGAATACAAAAGAGCATAGAACATAGAATAACGGAGTTAGAAGGAACCTTGGAGGTCTTCTAGTCTGACCCCCTGATCAAGCAGGAGACTCTATGCCATTCTGGACAAATGGCTTTCCAGCCTCTTCTTAAAAGCCTCCAGTGATGGAGCTCCCACAACTTCTGGAGGCCAGCCATTCCACTGATTAATTGTTCTCAACGTCAGGAAATTTGTCCACCTGTTACTTTTGGTCCTGCCCTCTGATGCTTTGCAAAATAGGTCAAACCTCGCCCCATTTCTCTGAGACAGCTCCTCAGATATTGGAAGATTGCTATTGTGTCACCCCTAACCCTTCCTCTTTCTTAGACTAGATATAGTCTCTATATTATGGATAACCAACTAAATCTGAGCTAGCAGTGTGCGCCGGCAGCCCAAAAAGCCAATGCAATCCTAAATTGCATTAACGGAGGGATTCAATAAGATCAAGGGAGGTACTAATACCACTCTATAAAGCCTTAGTAAGACCACACCTAGAGTACTGCATCCAGTTTTGGTCCCCATACTATAATAAAGATGTTGAGACTCTAGAAAAAGAGAAGAGCAACCAGGAGATTAGGGGACTGGAGGCTAAAACATATGAAAACCAGTTGCAGGAACTGGGCTTGGCTAGTCTAGTGAAGAGAAGAACCAGGGGAGACAGGATAGCCACCTTAAGTCACCATGGGTAAATAGGCGGCAATATAAATTTAATAAATAAATAAAAATAGTAGTCTTCCAATATTTGATGGGCTGCCGCAGAGAGGAGGGAGTCAAGCTATTTTTCAAGGAACCCCAAGGCCAGAGAAGGAATAATGGATGGAAACTGAGCAAGGAGAGATTCAACCTGGAAATAAGGAGGAATTTCCTGACAGTGAGAACAATCAACCCATGGAACAGAAGTTGTCTTCAGAAGTTGTGGGAGCTTCATCACTGGAGGTTTTCAAGAAGAGACTGGACTGCCCTCTGTCAGAAATGGTGTAGGGTCTCCTGCTTGGGCGGGGGGATTGGACTAGATGATCTAGATGGACCCTTCCAACTCTGTTAATCTAATCTTATCTATAGTCTGCAGTTCATCCAGTTTAGCTTCCAGATCTCTTATCATCTTGGTTGCTCTTCTCTGTACACAATCCTTTCCTATCAGAGGGAAAATTAGTCCCAAATTACAATCTCCAGGAAGCCTCGGTAATAGATGCCTGGAGGTTTGCAGGAGGAAAATTATTTTTAAACAGTAATTACAATGGCCAAGAAAACAATTAATATGACAAATGAAAGAGGGGAAAAAAAATCAGTTACAGAAAATCTCTGCAGGAGCTTTGGTGCCTCCAAAAGCAGGGGGTTGCACCCACAGTTTTAGCACTGACTTTAGACAGTGGTGGACAGATTCCCCCCAGAGACATAAGCCCTTCTAGACATCAAAAGAAATGACCAGCAGTTCAACCTCTGCTCGGAAAGAAATGGTTAATCTTGTCGTTCAAATCCTACATTTAATCCTGGTTCGAATGTAGCAGGCACAGTCTGTACTAACTGGGGCTTGCAAAGAGTCCTGTAAACAACCCCACCTAAGTCATTGTTGTAAAACCATCAGTTAAAATAATGCCTATCGGACTGTGGCTAGTCTAGGAACAGATGTGATTTGTGACCCAACTGATGATAGATAAAAACAATTCCGTAAACGGAAACTTTCTCCATTAGGGCCAAAGCTGTGTTTTAAGATCACCCTTGTTTTGTGGATTCGAAGGAAGCCTGTCCTCGTATCAAATAAAATGGCATCCTATTTGAACCTCATGTATGGACTATCATCCAGAGAACTGAATGATTGAAAAGAGAGTTATTTCTGTTAGGCATGATACCAGAGAAATATGATAAAGGGAATGTATATTTGATATTGCATGTTCTAACCGCAGCAAGAATTGTATTTGCACAACATTGGAAAAGTGAGGAAACACCTACGGGAAGAAGAGATAATTAAACAAATATCGGACTGTGCAGAAATGAACAGATTAACACTGAAGATAAAAGAAAGAGAAGAAACAGAATATTTTTGAACTTGGGACTTGTTTTATCAACAGTTGGATAAAAGGTAGA
>CM042843.1:4236973-4500860 GCA_023653725.1 Bungarus multicinctus
CCCCCCCACCCAATTACCATTGTCCTCCATTGGTTTTAGGTGGAAAAACGTTCATTTTCCATCAAAACGTTCCATGCAAGTGATTTTTTTCCCCGCTCTACCCAGGCAGTCTCAAGTCCATAAATCTTTGTTCTTTTTGCTGAATTACACCACAGGCTGACAAGTTACTCCAATATTATAAGCTACATGTTTTTGCACACTCCTGGAACGTGCTGGGCTAACCAGTCAAAACAATCCTGAGGCCAGCTGGCCCTTGGCGCTGGATGGCTGCAACGGCCAAGAGATGCTTTCTTTGAAGTAGCACACCCTTCTTTTTGCTCCCCCGGCCTTCCTGGACTGGAGGAATAAAGTATCTCAGCAGCAGCAGCTGCTGCATTTCTCTCTTCTTCCTTGCAGAGACAAATTTATAGCCATTGCTAAGGAACGCTTCCTTCTCTTCCTGATCTGCAGCTCCTAAAAGGTTGCTGTAGATTTAGTCTTTAGTCTGCGGTAGAAATCTACAGCCACCTATTTGCCGATTTGTTTAGCAATAGCAATAGAGCAGGGTGTCAAACATCCATCAGTGGTGGGATTCAACTTTTTTTACTACTGGTTCTGTGGGTGTTGCTTGGTGGACGTGGCTTGGTGGGTGTGGCAGGGGAGGGATACTGCAAAATCTCCCTCCCCACCCCACTAAGCTGCTTTCCAGCTCCGTTCTCCTATGCAGGGCAACCAAAGAAGACCCAGCCGATCAACTAGGACTCAATGGGAGGCGGAGAAGAGATGGAGTTGGCGGGGTCAGTCAGAGGTGGGATTTTCCGGTTCTCCGAACTACTCAAAATTTCCGCTATCGGTTCTCCAGAACTGGTCAGAACCTGCTGGATACAACCTCTGATCTCCAACCTTGGCAACTTTAAGACTTGTGGACTTCAACTCCCAGAGTTCCTTAGCCAGCTGGCTGAGGAACTCTGGGAGTTGAAGTCCACAAATCTTAAATTTGCCAAGGTTGGAGACCCCTGGACTAGAAGACCTCCAAGTGTCCCTTCCACCTCTGTTATTCTGTTATTCCATTCACTCAATGGATGAAAGACCTGATTACACTTTTCACCTCTGAGTGGATTGCCAATACAGGTAGTCTTCGACTTACAATCATTTGTTTAGCGACTGTTTAAAGTTACAATGAAAAAAATGAGATATATGACCATCTTTCACTCTTATTCTCCAAAGCATCTGAAGGCAGGACAAGAAGTAATGGATGGAAACCTATGAAGGAGAGATCAAGCCTAAAATTAAGGAGAAATTTCCTGACAGTGAGAGCAATTAATCAATGGGACGGCTTATCTCCAGAAGTTGTGGGAGCTCCATTACTGGAAGCTTTTAAGAAGAGACTGGTCACCATTGGTCCAGAGTGGTATAAGGTTTCCTGCAGGGGGGTTATCATGCTCCTGTTGGAATCTGACTTGGAGGAGGAAGCTGAGAAGCTGACAGGGAGTGTGGCTCCGTTGGCTGTGGAAGAAACTGGGGAAGGGCAAAGTCTGGCTGGGCAGAGCAGGGGGAGGTAGAGAAAGGCAGAGGGAGTTTAGAGGAAGATCCAGGCCCACCCCCTCTTCATCCTAGGGCATGCAGGGAGGAACGGAGGAGAGAGCAAAGTGGGTTGAATGGCTTACAGGGAAAGAAAGGGTCCTGATTCCCTTCATTAGCTGCAGCTGGGAACACAGTGTTTAAAAAGGGAAGCTGTGCGCAGCAAGCTGTTGGGAGCAAATCATGAGTTATCTGTTATTGTCGAGGCTTATCTGGGTTCCTGGCATCTTCCCAACTGTGTGTGTATTGCTGGCCTTTCAAGTCTGCAATTCCTTCTCCTGCCCTGTCAAGTTAATTACTGCAGGGTGGTTTGTGTGGATTTTTAGTTAGAGTTTGTATGTACTTTGTTTTCGGGCTGAATTTCCTCCACTTAAACACTGTTCCTAGGAGAGTTTTTTCTCCAGCCGAAGGTAACCTGGACATCGGGGGCAAAACTGGAGATAATAAAAGGACTTTCCTTACTTATGTGACTGTGTTGCCTTTGTGCCATGCCCTGGGTCATCAGAGGGTTGGACTAGAAGACCTCCAATGTCTTTTCTAACCCTGTTATTCTATGTTCTGTTTTATTCTGTATTCTGAGCCAGGGCGTGTGATCTGGTCGGCTTCACCTCCTCAGGTGAAAATGTTCCTCGCCTGATTACGCAGACTTCTGTGAGGCTGAAGATACGGAAAGTCCCTTGAGAATTCAAATCAGGACATGATGACAATGCCTGCTGAAGAGTCCAAGGCAAGGAATGTGTGTGTGTGTGTGTTTAAGTATTAAATATTTTCTCTGATATAATTTACGTAATAGCCTGTCACAGGCTTAGCTTCATATCTCCTATGACTCAATATTAGAATAGAATAATAATAGAGTTGGAAGGAACCTCAGAAGAACTTCTAGTCCAACCCTTTGCTCAAGCAGGAGACCATATACCACATAAATGGTTGTTCAGTGATGGGAGCATCCACAACTTCTATTCCATTGATTGATTGCTCTCACTGTTAGGAAATTTCTCCTTATTTCTAGGTTTCTTCTCTCTTACTGGTTAGTTTCTATCCATTGTTTCTCGTCTTGCCTTTTGGTGTTTTGGAAAATAGGCAGGGGTGGGATTCAAAATTTTTAACAACTGGTTCTGTGGGCATGGCTAGGTGGGCGTGGCTAGGTGGGCATGGCCATGTGACTGAGTGGGCATGGCTTCTTTTTCTTCTTCTTCTTCTTCTTCTTCTTCTTCTTCTTCTTCTTCTTCTTCTTCTTCTTCTTCTTCTTCTTCTTCTTCTTCTTCTTCTTCTTCTTCTTCTTCTTCTTCTCCTTCTGCAACGCCCTCCTGTTTTTTTGGCCTCCATTTTTGGCCTCAGGGAAGACGTTTTTGCTCCCAGTGGGCTTCCCTGGGGCACAGGAAGGCAAAAAAATGGAGTGCAGATTACCACCTCCCCCCGTGCCCCTCTTTGCCTCCTGGGCCTCAGGGAAACCTCCTGGGTGAAGCAGTAAGACAGCGAGGGGGATCCCAGCACAGCTGATCATCAGAACAGCTGATTGTCAGGATGGGGGGAAATATCTTAAGGAGTAACTGGTCGGGGGAGAATGCAATCATCGATGTCATGCATGCGTGATAAGGACTGACTGGGAGGGGAGGGAGGGCGGAGAGGGGCGGGGCCAGGCAGGGGAACAATTTGCTGGTTCTACGAACTGCACAGAATCATAACAACAGGTTCTATAGAACTGGACTGAACCGGTAGAATACCACCCCTGAAAATAGGTTAACCGTCCTTTTCTTTGTAGGAGCCCCTCAAATATTGCAACTCTGCTACCATCTCACTCCTGGTCCTTCTTTTCCCCAGACTAGCCATACCCAAGTCCTGAAACATAAAATATTCCTTCGTATATTTTAGCCTCCACCCCCTAATCATCTTTGTTGCTCTTCTTTGCACTCTTCTCAGAGTTTCAACATCCTTTCTCTATCCAGATCAAAACTGGATGCAGTATTCCAAGGGTGGTCTAACTAAGGCTCTGTAAATCGGCACTAGAACTTCAGACGATCTTGATTATTGAGATTATAAATTGCTCCCCACTATGATACAATAGGTAAGAGATCCTCTTCACTGCATCTGAATTGGTCATCGGTTGGAAAGAGATGGAAATTTAGGAGTCAAGAATGAAACTTTGTAAATTATTAAAAACATTGGACGTGGTGTAACCATCCCGACAATCCTGGTTGTCATACATATTATGGCATAAGGTACATACTTTAAATACATTTATACATTTACACAGCTATACCTTTCTGTGGTATTTCCCAATTTTAGTCATCTGTTCTGCCATCCCTATTCTCTTTTGATTTTAGATCCTTCCTTTTTTCCCACCATTGATAGAATTTATCCCACACTTTATAGTATTCTATCTTGACTTTGTCTTTCATTTCTCAGGCTAGTTTGTCCATCTCAGCGCAAGTCCATATTTTTTTATTACGTCATTTCCATTAGGAATTTCTTTGTTTTTCCACATTTGGGCAAAGGCTAACCTTGCTGCCATAATCTCCTCTTTATTGTATTTTTCTGTTATAATTCCAAGTAGGAAGAATTCTGGTTTGAATTCTATTTTATGACCTAGCATCTCCTCAAAGCCATTTCTGGATTCTCTGGCAAAGCTCCTTAGTTTTCCTACATTTCCACCATACGTTTTAAATAATGTATTTAATAAAGTTTTGTAAAAATAATATAAAAAAAAGAATTAGACTTTGGAGGTAACTGCCAGAGAAGAGCTGGATTGGGAAGGGTGAAACCCAAATCCAAGACATCAAAGAATAGGAGGTTGGAGAAAGTTGATTTATCGCTTGGAAAAGAGTTGAAGAAACAAAGCTGTGTGGTCATAACAGGAAGCTTTGCAAAGGTTATTTATGGGAATCTACAAACCATAACTACTTTCTCTCTTTTCTCTTCCTCCTCCTTGTTTAAGCAGCACACCAATTACGTGTCCTTGTGGCCAAATTACCGGGGTTTCATTATCATTAACATTCGGAGGGCAGTAAACAAGTTTATTTATGGTTGAGCACTGCAAAAGAAACAAGTCCCACAGAAGAAGGGAAGCTGGAGTAGGTGGCCCAGATTTTCCCGTTTTGTTTTGTTTGTATCCTTCTCCCCCTCGCTCTCTGCCCTAGAAGAGCAGCTCTCACAAAGTCTGCTGTTCTACAAGCCACCCTGGGTTAAGGAAAGGACTGGCTGTCCCTTATTAAAAAGGAATAGGGTGATGATTTGCTCAAAGCAGTCCTGGGTGGTCAGGTTTTAATGGGATAATTGGCTAGCCTTTGCTCCTTCCAATGTTTCTCTTTTTAACCCTTTCTTCCTTTAAAAAAAAAAAACATTGTTAAGACCCTCCTGTGTTCTTCTCCGAGGATGGGCAATGAAATCTGGTATCCATTCTGAAACCAGTGTCCAAAATCAGGACTTTAGAAGCCGTGGTGGCACAGTGGTTGGAGTGTGGTACTGCAGGCTCCTTCGGCTGACTGCCGGCTGACTGCAATTTGGCAGTTTGAGTCTCACCAGGCTCAAGGTCTTCTGTCCTTCCGAGGTGGGTAAAATGAGGACCCAGATTATTGGGGGGTAATAGGCTGACTCTGTAAACTGTTTAGAGAGGGTTGTAAAGCACTGTTAAAGCAGTATATAAGTCTATTACTCTTCCTTGCTTCCTTCCTTAACTCTGCCCACTACCAGCAGTTCGATCCTGACTGGCTCAAGGTTGACTCAGCCTTCCATCCTTCCGAGGTGGGTAAAAGCCTTCCATCCTTCCGAGGTGGACCCAGATTGTTGGGGGAAAGAGGCTGACTCTAAACCGCTTAGAGAGGGCTGTAAAGCACTCTAAAGAGGTATATAAGTCTATTGCTTTCCTTCCTTCCTTCCTTCCTTCCTTCCTTCCTTCCTTCCTTCCTTCTTTCCTGTCTACCTGCCTGCCTTCCTCTCTGCCCACTGCCAGCAGTTCGATCCTGACTGGCTCAAGGTTGACTCAGCCTTCCGTCCTTCCGAGGTGGGTAAAAGGAGGACCCAGATTGTTGGGGGAAAGGGGCTGACTCTAAACCGCTTAGAGAGGGCTGTAAAGCACTGGGAAGCGGGATATAAATCTATTGTTATTTAGCATCAAATCAGCATCAATGCAAAAAGAAAACGTCTGTACAGGTAGTCCTTAACTTACAACCATTCCTTTAGGGATTGTTTGATTCTTGCAATGGCACTGAAAAAAAGTGACTTAGGACCTGTTTTAACATGGCCGTTGCAGCATCCTCATGGTCATGTGATCGACATTTGGACACTTGGCAGCTGACTCGTACATGATATGTAGCCTGAACGGGTGATGGCCTCTCCCTGCCCATCCCTAGATTCAGAATGTGGGTGGAAGATTAAGGAAGCCTTCCACCATAGGCCTGGATGCTGGGAGTGGGTGTGAGAGTATGGCAGAATTCTGATCTCACCTCTGCCACAGTTTCTTCACCATCCTCTGAGCTCATGGGCAAGATTTCTCACTTTGCAGTGCCTCTTCTCTCCTCAGCCACAGATAAAAAGAGGAATATATTATATATGTTACATTCTAAGCTAACAAGCAGCCTTCTTAGTACAATATCCTCTAAATTATTTCTCCTCCTCCTTCTTCTTCCCCTCCTCGTTCTTTTCCTCCTCATCTTCTCCTCCCTCCTCCTCCTCCTTCTTCTGCTCCTCCTTCTCCTCTTTTTCCTCCTCCTCTTCTTCCTCTTCCTCATTCTTTCCCTCCTCATCTCCTCCCCCTCCTCCTCCCCCTCCTCCTTCTCTTCTGCTTCTGCTTCTCTTCCTTTCTCCTCCTCCTCCTCTTCTTGCTCACACATTGCAGTTAGCCATGATTTCATTAACTGTCATTTACTGAATAAAGCACACTTTCTGCCATCTGTCAGAAATGATATAGGGTCTCCTGCTTGGGTGGGAGTTTGGACTAGATGACCTATAAGGTTCTTTCCAACTCTGTTAATCTATAGTTTTGTTCCCTCCAGGAGCCATCATCCATGACTAACTATCACGGATGGATTCATACATTTATACAAAACCAATCGAATTCCATTGTGGCTTCATCTTTGATGACCGAGCTTCTACTTTGCACTATAGACTGCATTATCAAACAACACATTGTTGTGGTTGCATTTACATCAAACACACATCATAGTCCATCCATCTTATAGTTGCCAAGGTTGAGAAACGTTGCATTGGACCAGGGGTCTTCAAACTTGACATCTTTAAGACTTGTGAACTTCAACTCTCAGAATTCCTCCTCCAGTCATGTTAGCTCAGGAATTCCACAAGTCTTAAACTTGACATGTTTGAAGACCCTTGCATTAGACTCTGGAAGTTATGGCAACTGGACTTCTTTTCTCCTTTGATTTGTACTTGGATAAAGGAGCAAAACATTTCAAACCAAAAGAAGAAAATAAGTCCAGTTTTTATTGTATTTTATTTATTTTTATTTATTTGTCAATAACTTACAAGATAATAAACATAAGTATAAATACAGGAAATGGGTACGAATAATTTGGAACAATAGGACAGGGAGGGTAGGCACAGATTTTGTGAGGTCAAGAGTGATTAGTTTGAGGGGAAAGGAATGGGGGGTTAGAGAATGTAACAACAGAGTCAAGTAGTGCATTCCAGGCATTGACCACTCTGTTGTTGAAGTCGTACTTTCTGCAACCGAGTTTGGAATGGTGTACATTAAGTTTATATATGTTGTGTGCTCTTGTGTTGTTGAAGTTGAAGGTAAAAAAGTCATTGATTGGTAGTACATTAAAGCAGATTATTTTATAAACTATGCTTAAGTCAAACCGTAGACGGCGTACTTCTAGGTTGTCCAAAGTCAAAATCTCAAGCCTGGTGGTGTAGGGTATTCTGTTGCAAACAGAGGAGTGTAGTACTCTTCTTATGAAATACTTCTGGACACGCTCAACTGTTGTCCCGTTGTCATGACTCAACTTCCAGACAACTCTATCTGGATTACTGAACATCTTCATCAACACAGCACTACCGCCTTCTTCTCCTAGATCTAAGGAGAAGAACTTTAAGAGACTCTCCCTTAAGCCTCTCTCAGTCTGAGAAGTACAGGCAATCCTTGACTTACAGGAGTTCACTTAGTGACCGTTCGAAGTTACAACAGCACTGGAAAAAAAGTGATTTACGAGCATTTTTCACACTTGTGACCGTCGGAGCATCTCCAGGGTGAGGTGATTTACTTTTGGATGCTCACACTAATGACGCTTGCAGTGTCCTGGGCAGAGATGGTATTCAGCAGGTTCTGACCAGTTCTGGAGAACCGGTAGCGGAAATTTTGAGTCATTTGGAGAACTGGCCAATACCGCCTCTAACTGGCCTCACCCCATCTCTTCTCTGCCTCCCATTGAGTCCCAGCTGATTGGCTGGGTCTTCTTTGGTTGCCCTGCCCAGGAGAACAGAACTGAAAAGCAGGTTAGTGGGGTGGGGAGGGAATGGAGATTTTGCAGTATCCTTCCCCTGCCATGCCCACCAAGCCACGTCTACCAAGCCAAGCCAAGCCCACCAAGCCACACCCACAGAACCGGTAGTAAAAAAATTTGAATCCCACTACTGGTCCTGGGGTCACACGATCTCCTTTTGCAACCTTTGACAAGCACAGTCAATGGGGGAACCAGATTCACTTAAGAAGAGCAGTGATTCGCTTACCAAATGTGGCGAGAAAATTTGAAACTTCCTGTTCTTTTAATGTCCTTTCGGCAGCAGAGAAAGAAACTAAAATGGGCTTTAGATGCCCACAAGGCCATATACCACTAGTTCCAAAGTCTTGGGGCTTCTTGGATATCATTTTGAGCTGACTGAGCTAAATTTGATTAACAGTATCTGCCTTTGACACCAAGTTGACAGTATAAAACTGAATAGGCCTTCATATGTCAAATCAGGCAAGCCATTGAAAAACACTTTCCCTTCTAAAGATACAACAGATGTTGTATAATCCCCCGAAAAGAGTATCCATTAAATGTTCATCCTCCTAATTTGTCTTGACTTTTCCTAGCACCAGGATTGTCTAACTACTCCAGCACCATGTCTTTATTTCCAATTTGACGGAAATAAATAAACGAGTAAGGTTATAGTTGTACTTATTACATTTCAATTAAATTTTAGTGTACATTAAATCTACATTTCATCCTAAGTCCACTTTTGGTGTCCAGCCAGTCTATCAGCACGAAGGAAAAGAGGACAACGGCCCGGGAGCAGAAGAGAAGAAGCAAGTATGCTACAATTGAAAGTAGCCAATAGTAGCCAATAGATTAAGAGACGCTTGCTCCTGGGGAGGAAAGCTATGGCAAATCTAGACAGCATACTAAAAAGCAGAGACATCACCCTGCCAATAGAAGTGCATAGAGACAAGGCTATGGTTTTCCCAGTTGCAATGCAGGGCTGTGAAAGTTGGACCATGAGGAAGGCTGAGCACCAAAGAATGGAGGCCTTTGAACTCTGGGTGCTGGAGAAGACTCCTGCGAGTCCCTTGGACTGCAAGGCCATCCAACCAGTCAGTCCTAGAGGAGATCAACCCTGACTGCTCTTTAGAAGGCCAGACCCTGAAGATGAAGCTCAAAGACTTTGGCCACCTAATGAAGGAAGGATTCGCTGGAGAAGAGCTGAATGCTGGGAACGATTGAGGGCAAAAGAAGAAGAAGGGGACAAGAGAGAATGAGATAGCTGGATGGAGTCACTGAAGCAGTCAGCATGCGCTTAAATGGACTCCAGAAGATGGTAGAGGACAGGAAGGCCTGGAGGAATGTTGTCCATTGGGTTGCGACGGGTCAGACACGACTTTGCAACTAACAACAATAAATAGTAGCTGACATGATGCCAAGTCAACCATGATGAGAAGCTACAATTATGGGCATCACAAGGATGTCCTTTAGAGAATGGTTAGTCAGGCATCTTCATGCAACAATTAAGGGAATGTATGGATGAGCCTCTTTTTCCTTTTACTCACTCATCCAAGGCTCACAAATGGATTTATGCTTTCCAGGCAAGAATAGAACTTAGCATTATAGGTCTGGAAAAAATCTTGGAGGTCTTCTAGGCCTAGAACCCCCAAGGTCTTCTGCTACTGTATTATTCTTCTAGCCCAACACTCTACTCAAGGCAGGAGACCTTACATCATCCCAGTCAACTGGATGTCCAATCTTTTCTTGAAAACCTCCAGTGATGGAGCACCCACAACTTCCAAAGACAAGCCATTCCACTGATTAATTGTTCTGTTAGGAAATTTCTCCTTCATTCTAGGAAATTTGCAGGTTGGATCTGTTTAATAATCTTCCATCCATTGTTTCTTGTCCTGACTTCAGAAACTTTGGAGAACCCCATCTTTTCTGTGACAGCCCCTTAGATATTGGAATGCTGAAAAGCAGAAGCGGCTTTGGTCTCCCTGCCTGTGAGACCTATTATAAAGCAGCAATGTTAATGTGGATAAAGGATTGGATTAAATTGGAAAATAAAAGAATTCTAACATTAGAAGAATATGACCTACAAATAGGGTGGCACGCCTTCTTGTGGAATCCAAGTAGTAAAAGTCACTCATACTTTCAGAGACATACTTTACACAAATCCTTGATAAAAACCTGGTCTGATATTAGGAAAACCCATTATATTAAATGGAGGCAATGTTCCACCCTAATACAATGGATATCAGTAAAAAGTTCAAATATCACCAAATTTTAGACAAAAAAGGAGAGCTTAAATCGACCCAAGAGTTAGAAAACCAAAAAATAATGATTGATCGTTGGTCCTATTTCCAAATAGCAATAAGATATGAGAAAGATCTAAAAGAATTCGGAATAGAAACAAAGAGCACTAAATTTGATAAGATATTTTTGGGCGCAGATAAAAATATGATATCTAAATTATATCACTATCTATTGGAATATGAATTAGCTGAGGAAATTGTGAAAGGACCAATGATAGCGTGGGCAAGGAATTTCGGCCATAATATAGACTTAGAGGATTGGGAAGAAATCTGGCAGAGAAAACTTACAATAATTAAATCTGCGTCTTATAAAGAGAACCTATATAAAATGAAATATAGATGGCATCTAGCACCCTCCAGGTTAGCAAAAATATATCCAACATCCAATCCAACTTGTTGGAAATGCAAGGGAATTATGGTACCTACTTCCATCTCTGGTGGACATGCCCAGTGGTCAAAAAAATTTGGATTAGAATCAAAACTTGGTTAGAAGAAATCGTCCAGGGTGGATTGGACTGGGAACCTAAATTGTACCTTCTGGGTATCATTAAGGAAGGTTATCCCTCCGAAGTAAAATATTTCATTATCCATATTCTAACAGCGGCACGTATCTCACTGGCTCAATTCTGGAACTTGCCTAATATACTACCAATACAATTCATTATTCAAAAAAATCTGTGAATGTGCAGAAATGGAAAAACTCACATTAAAATTAAAAGGAAAAGAGGAGGTGGAATTTTACTCAATCTGGAATAAGTGGTACGATTGGCTAGAACGTAAAAAAAAATGAAAAGGGGGAATCAAGCGGGGAAAACAAATTTATGAAACAGATTATGACACATACAATAACAAACAGGAATTGTTAATGTTAGTCTTAGACTCCTTCGTTCTTCAAACAATCAATAGAAGGAATTTATCGGTAAACATAAATATGTATAACCCAACAACAAACATTAATAACAGAACAGTATGTTTGATAGAATATAAATAACAGAGAACCTATAGGAAACAAGAAATAACTGCCACATAACATACTTTAGGGAATATTTAACTCACTGTCAAATGTATTAAAGGAAAGTTCCATTAGTTTTAGCACAGAGATTATTGTGATATTTGCTTGTATGTATCTTTGTTTTTTGAGTTTGCATATTTGTGAATCTTGATTTTTGTATTCAATAAAGTTTATTTTTAAATTTATAAAAATATATTGGAATACTGCTATAATGTCACCCCTAGTTCTCCTTTTCATTAGAGTACACCAATTCCTGCAACTGTTCTACCTGTATTCGAGCCATGAGATGCTTCCAGATCCCTAG
Organism: Bungarus multicinctus; assembly: GCA_023653725.1. Classification (NCBI taxonomy): domain Eukaryota; kingdom Metazoa; phylum Chordata; class Lepidosauria; order Squamata; family Elapidae; genus Bungarus; species Bungarus multicinctus. The sequence goes on from CM042843.1 coordinate 4,248,584, forward strand.
CTTGTGAAGATCAGACTTTGATAGCAAATGCCCAGAATTCTGCTCTCTGAATAATACATGACCTTCAACCAGAATAACAGAACAACAAGCTTTGGAAGAAAGACACTGGAAACATGGAGACTGCCTGGAAAGATGATTGACAGGAAGGATGGACAGGATCACATGGGGTTTGAGGTCCTGGGCAAAATGGGGCACTTGGGGGAGAGTGGGGGAGAGATTTATACCCTCTGTTGGGCTTTGAACTTGCTCCCTGTTCCTGTGGCAAGAAATGTATCCTGACTGGTTGTCAGACTCCCATGGGGCCATGCAGGGATAACTTTGTAGGTTGTCTTGAGCTCTAGGCTTGGTTGAATCTTGCTGGATGATGTAACGAAGGGGCTTTGGACAATTCTTATTACTGCTTAATGGCTTTGTCCTGGTTAGTGATTGCTCTGAATTTTTCCTTCCTGCCCTGATGAGCTAATCCTGTTTCAATCTTTTGTCTTTTCCTATTTTAGGAATTAATCTTGTCAGGGGGCAGGAAAAAGGGAATTTCAGCTTACCTTGGAAAGTTTGTTTTTAGCCTGATTCCCCCTATCTTTTTTTTTTTTTTTGAGTTTTAAAATTTAACTTTTTTTGCAACTTTATTTGCAATGGATTAAAAAGATATAAACCTACGAGTATACAGAAATAAAAAATAGTAAACATACAAATAGGACAGTAAACATATTTCTTTCTCATTTGATAGTAGGCTTGATAGTTCATAATAACTAATAATTGGCAAGTATTCCTTGTCTCTTATAGATCACATATTAATAAATAAGTAACACATGTAATTCTACTATTGCTATTGGATTATAACTGTATGATTTAATCATTAGAACCTTCATAATGTTTATGTATTAGAGGGGAAGCTTGAAACCATTATTTTATATATTCAGTATATACAACTATGTATAATATGTTTCCTGGGTTCATTTATTCTGTACATTCTTTTTCTTGCATTCTACCCAATTATACCATTTATCCCAGACCAGGTAGTACTCTGAATCGTCCTTCCCATTTAATTTGAGCGTGAGCCTCTCCATTTTGGCACATTCATAGATTTTTTGAATAATAATGTGTATCAGTGGTACGTTGGGCCTTTTCCAATATTGCGCCAAAGAAATTCACACCACTGTTAGTAAGTGGATGATCAGGTATCTCACTTTGGGAGAATAGTCCCCTTTAATCATCCCCAGGAGAACAGTTCCAGTTTCCACTCCAGTCCGCATTCAATCATTTCTTCTATCCATATTCTTAACCTTGTCCAATATTTTTTAATCTCAGGGCATGTCCACCAAAGGTGGAAATAGGTACCGAATTTCTCTTTACATTTCCAACAGCTTGGGTTTGCTGTTGGATATATTTTAGCTAATCTAGAGGATGCCAGATGCCATCTATATATCATTTTATATAGATTCCCCCTATCTTAATGGCTCTACTTAAGTATTTTGGTGGTCAACTTTTGTTACTTTTGTAACAGCCTCCTCTTTAGCAGGCTGCTCTGAGTTTTTTCTTTCAGCTGTTGATTCTTAGTTTTCTTAAAGGGGGAAGGGCTGGCTTGAGTTTTTCTTGGCACTATTTTCTGAGGTTTCTGGTGCTATGAGGTTTCTGGCACTGTCCTTTTCGGATATACTTCCCACAAAGGACTAGAGTGACATGATAGCAGTGTTCCAATGTCTAAAGGGTTGCCATAAAGAAGAGGGGGAAAACCCCTCCAAAGAACTTGAAGGGCAGGCAAGAAACAATGGATGGAAACTAATCATGGAGAGATCCAATTTAGAACTAAGGAGAAATTTCCTATCCGTGAGAGCAATTAATCAGTGGAATAGCTTACCTCCTGAGGTTGTGGGTGCTCCATCACTGGAGATATTTAAGAAACAACTAGACAGGATTTGTCCTGAATGTCACAGAGTCTCCTGCTTGAGTAGGGGTTGGATTAGAAGACTTCCAAAATCCCTCCTAATCCAATTCTATGTTCTGTGTTTTAATTTTCTCTCATTGCACAAGAGCGAAGAATTAACCCGGAACCTCTATGCTTGCCCCTATAACAGTAAAGCATGGCTTAAGCTCTCTATTTCACGTTGCAAATTTAACTTGTTTTATAATTTGCACTTTCAGATGTTAAATTTTGCTTAAAAAATTGAATGGGGGGGTTGCGCTCAACATAATGCTGAAATAAAATATTCATGTTCTGTTCTTTTTTATTCAAACCTACAAAACCACCCACATCCACCCACATATAAACTCTACAAACTTCTGAAAAATGTGTTCAGATTTCCTTACTTCTTCATTATTAAACTTGGATTTCAGTTCTCAAAATTAATTTGTTTTAAATTGGGCAATGCTATATAAGTCCTAAATATGAACAAGACCTACAGAAATCTTTCAATATATTGAAATTATATTAATATAGCCAGAACACTTTTCCTTAATGAAAACTTTTATGATAGAAGTATGGGGAGCATTGTTGGTCATGGTAGATTTTTTTAATGTGTGCTTGTAAGTCTCAATCTTTAGCATGAAGACACAGAGGCCTAAATATAATTTCAGAAAGATGAAAATAAGGAAATCAAGCACACATTCAAAGATGATGAGAGTTATAGATTGCTATAGACCAATGCTTTTTACCCTTGGCAACTGTCAGATGGATGGACTTCAACTCGCAAAATTCCCCAGCCAGCATGCTGACTCTCTATCATGCTGGCTGGGGAATTCTGGGAGTTGAAGTCCACCAATCTGAAAGTTGCCAACTTTGAAAAACACAGCTGTGAACTATAGAAAGTAGAATGTCTTCTTCTTCTTTTGGTTTGTTTAAAAACCACCAAAATATGGATTGCATAATTTGAAGGATCTCTCAAATTGCATACCAAGGTATTTTAGGGACCTCTGGATGCCTCTGGATTTCTGTAATAAACCTTAATGACATTGGTTTATTTTTGGTTTAGCATTGCATCAGAAAGTTGGGAAAAAAGTAGTTTAACCAAAAGATGCTTGTCTGGATTCTTCTTTGACATCTGATTTGGCGCAATGGAGCTTCACAAAAGAGCAAACTTACCACCTAATATACTATACCTGTGTTGGCGAACCTATGCCATGCATGCCAGAAGTGGCATGCAGAGCCATTTCCCCCGGCATGCAAGAGGTGGCCTGGAAGAGCCCCACTGCGCATGCATGTGTGTGCCTCTGCTAGACAGCTGATTGTCAGGTATTTGATGCGCATGTGCAGCGGGCAGAGGAGGGTGCGTGGGAGGCACACACACATGCACAGAGGTGCTGCACTCAAGAGGGAAAAGTGCATGCATGCGCAGACGCGCTGCATGTGAGGATGGAGTTGCACATGGGGCACGAGGGGGGTCATGCAAATATGCACAGGGGGATGGGGGCCCCCAGCACGCATTGCCTTCTGGGTGCTGGCACATGAGCACGCGCAAGCGAGCATGCATGCAATTATCAGCAGGGGAGTCGAAAAATGTTAGCCACCATTGTACTATACTGTACATCACAGCAAAAGAGGGCTTGGTACCCAGACTTCCATTGTTGCAATCTAGCATATTAATCATCACACACATTTTTTACACAAAAATGTATATTCCTTTCAGAATTGCGACATTAAAAGATTCTAGCTTGCAGATCAACCCTACTTGCACTTAGTCTTTAATGCTGTGCTTCTCAGCCTCAGCAATTTCAAGATGTGTGGACCTCAACAGCTTGGGGGATTCTGGGAGTTGAAGTCCACCCATCTGAAGTTGAGAAACATGGCTCTTATGGAAGGAGCTGGGTCAAAAGATGATATCCTTCTAAGCAAGATTCACCAAATTGGTGACAGGATTCTGGCAGTTCTCCCCATTTAAATCATGAGTCTTGAGCCAAATTTCCAAAACTTCAAAAGGATTGATTGGGAGTTAAATGTCCTTCATTGCCTGAGTGTAGCTGAGACGCATCATTCATTGTCACCCTTGACCCTGGTTTTCCCTCACCCCCTGGGTGTATTGTAATCCATATTCTCCAATGGGACACATCCATAGCCAAGAGTCATCAATCAGGCTCTCCAGTTAGAATTTTGCATGGCAGAAACCTCAGTCATCTAGTTACTATCTAGTTATTTATGGAATGCAAGCTGCCACACTGCTCCTCCCTCCCTTTCTGTTGGCAACTCTAAAAAGACCAGAGAAATATTTTAGGAGTTGACATAGGGGAGTCCTAATTTAAAAGCAACCATAAATGGCAGGAATTCTGGTGGTAACAACAGAAGACTTATTTACTCTTTTTTGTTAAGTTTATATACTGCCCATCTCAACATCAACAAATGACTCTGGGCGGCTTTAAAAAAAATTTAAATTTTCTAAGATAACAAATAATGAAATCATCAAGGACCCACTGTCTTCCAGTTCTGACTTTATTCATCACTTTCAGTTAACCGTGAAACTTCCACTAGCCACTGCAAATAGTATTGATGCTTGTGGACAAGTATTCAATATGTTTCCAGTTCTGGAGACACAACAGCAATTACAAAGAAGAAAGGAAGCCTTTGTTGTTGTTGTTGTTGTTGTTGTTAATGTTGTTGGTAAAATAATAATTTCCCTTTTTCCTCTGGTGGAGAAAGTGTTGACATAATGGATTTTCACTGCAGTGCTTATTCCTTTTACTGGTAAGTCTGGAATAGGATAAGGGTTGAATGTGATCAGATGGAAGTTTGCAATGTCTACTCTTTGATCTTGGAGATCCCAAAGTTCAGTGCTGAAAGATGATTCTTGACTAAGAAGGTCAATAAGATATCATCCAGATAGTGATGGGATTCACAAACTTTTTTACTACCAGTTATGTGGGCGTGGCTTGGTGGGCGTGGTGTGGCTTGGTGGACGCGGCAGGGGAAGGATACTGCAAAATCCCCCTTCCCTCCCCACCCCACTTAATCTGCTTTCCAGCTCTGTTCTCCTGTGCAGGGCAACCAAAGAAGACCCAGCCAATCAGCTGGGATTCAATGGGAGGCAGAGAAGAGATGGGGTTGATGGGGCCAGTCAGAGGTGGTGTTTGCCGGTTCTCTGAACTACTCAAAATTTCTGCTACTGGTTTGCCAGAACCAGTCAGAACCAGCTGAATATCACCTCTGATCCAGAAGGATTGATGTCCAGTTTCTCTTACTCATTCAAATAATGAATATCTATAGGATCCCCTTCATGGAATCAGGCTCAACTTCTAGGAACCTCTGACAAGGTTTTAACTGCCCACCTGGATAGGAAAGCTCACTATGGGTGGCAATCAGCTGTTTTCATCTAATAGAGAGCCTATTATCCCTTATAAAACAAAGTGGAACAACGACTGATGGCCTCCTTGTACTAGTCCACCATAGAAAGCATCCTCACATATTGCATGACAGTGTGGTATGCTGGCTTGACAGCCGTGGATAGAAAGACATTACAGAGAGTGGTGACACAGCACTAAACATCGTGGGCCATTCCCTGACACCACTAGATGACCTCGCTAGGGCTCGCTGCCTTAGAAGAGTGAGGAAAATCCTCAGGGATGACTCACACCTTGGTCACCACGTCTTCACTCTCCGGCCATCGGGTAGGAGATAGAGAAGCAGAGCCAGCTGCACGAAGGTAATAATAGGTGGTGGCTTAATCAAGGAAGAGAGAACCAGCTGGAACAGGACTGTGGCATGGCAGATTCCCAGTCTGCTCCATAGGATGTAGAATTTATATTTAGAGCTATGGATTCTGCAGTTAGGGAGCAGAATAGCAAACCAAACAGCTAATGTTTGATACCCATGCCTGCTGTAACTGGCTGAAAAACGAATCATTTTTGGTAACTTTCTCTACTTTTAGGTTTCTCTATTTTCACTTAACAGAAGTGATGATTCACTTAATAACCATAGCAAAAAGTTATTAAAATGGGGCAGGATAACAGAATTGAAAGGTCTTCCAATCCAATCCCTTTCCCAAGCAGGAACCCTATACCATCCCAGACAAACTATTGTCCAATCTCTTCTTGAAAACTTCTTTGCTGGAGCACCCACTCTGGAGGCAATCCATCATTCCACTGATTCATTGGTCTCACTGTCAGGAAATTTCTCCTTAGTTCCAGGTTGCTTCTCTCCTTGATTAATTTCCATCCGTTGCTTCTTGTCCAGTCTTTATATTTGTCAACAGGACTACCTTTATTAAGGCAGCATGGTGGCTCAGCAGTTAAGATGCTGGGGCTTATTGGCTGGAAAGCTGGCAGCCTGGGTTTGAGACCCAGTACTACAAGCCAGGGTGAGCTCCCATCCTCACCCTAGCTCCTGCCAACCCAGCGGTTCAAAAGCATGTAAACGCAAGTAGATAAATAGGTACCACTTTGGTGGGAAGGTAACAGCATTCCATGATGTCATGCTGGCCACATGTCTTCGGACAGCACTGGCTCAATGGCCTTGAAATGGAGAGCAGCACCGTCCCCTAGAATAAGCAACAACTACCGGAGTAAAATCCCACAGGGACTTCTCCTATACCTTTATTAGACCCCTCTGAAGAATCTCCTGTGTGAATTAACTGACCGCCAAGGCCTTTTAAAATTAGGCAAAGAGCGCCAAAGAATAACTAGTTGCAAACATTTGATTTGGGACAGCTCACTTTTTGTATGCTAAACCCAAGAATCTTCAACTCATTTACCACGCCGTACGCGGCAAGCTGAGATATAGGAAGTGATCAATGCTTTTCAAAATTGGGCTTTTCTAAAAAAAGGGGGAAGACCTGAAATCCTTTTCTTTCAGAGCCCTCTTGATGAAATCGCTTCTCATTATTTCCGAGGCTGAAATTGTTCGGCTGAATTTTCTCAGTGTATCTCCTGAATGTGTAGACCTGGGTGGCTGAACTGGGCATGACATAATCGCCGATCATGTAGACTCCAATTATCCTTCTTCAGTTGCCCCACAATGGGGTTGACTGGAGCATTATTAAAAGGTCTTTTCATCAGCCAGAATGCGGTGAAGGAAGCCATGCCCAATTCCTCTTCTGGATTAGTTAAGTGTCATTTAGGAGAAGCCTGGGAGAGGATTATTGGGTGTGTGGTTTGACAGGCTCTCTCCGCAGCATTGCTTGCTGTGTCCTGGCCACCCACCGTGTCTATACTTCATAGGAATCTCATTCACACAAGGATTAGCATGGGAGAGACTCTTTGTATATTATATTATACATACATTAGTGACCATATTAGCATGGAAGACAGTTTCAGGGTCATAATGAGCGGGCCTCCTTTTCCACCATTGCATCATCGAGCAGTTTTCAAAAAGACTTTAATAGTTCATCTTGCTTTTTGAATGGGCACCAGGATGGCTGTGGCAACAGACATTACCCACAACGGAAGAGCGGAAGGTGAAGACAAAGGAGCTGACTGAGATGGCAAAACAGGCAGCTTTGATGATCGGAGGAAAGATATGAATTTTTAGGCTGATTGGAAATTTCTTTTGGACTTTCTGTGTGAAACCGGAGCAGGGTGTGTGTGAAACTGCAACATGTGAGTTTGTTTAGGAAAAAGAAGGAGCAGATACTGGGGAAAATGTAATCTTATAGACCTTAGAGTAATAGGTCTATTTGAATTTGTACTTACAACTGTTGTAAAAAGAAAATACAGAGTACAGAATAACAGAGTTGGAAGGGACCTTGTAGGTCATCTAGTCCAACCCCCTGCCCAAGCAGGAGACCCTACACCATTTCTGACAGGTGGCAGTCCAGTCTCTTCTTAAAAGCCTCCAGTGATGAAGCTCCCACAACTTCTGAAGGCAAATTGTTCCACTGACTAAATGTTCTCCGTGTCAGAAAATTTCTCTTCACTTCTAAGATTGGATCTCTTTTTGATAAGTTTTTATCTATTAGCATGGAACTCAGAGATCAGAAGTTATTTCTTTTTCTTTACTTATTTTTCTGCACTTTTGGCTTTTCTTTCTTTCTTTCTTTCTTTCTTTCTTTCTTTCTTTCTTTCTTTCTTTCTTTCTTTCTTTCTTTCTTTCTTTCTTTCCTTCTTTCTTTCTCTCTTTCTCCCTCTCTCCTCCCTCCCTCCCTCCCTTCCCTTCCTTCTTTTTCCCCACCTTAATTATTACTTTTTGTTAGATTTTTTCTTTCCACTTTAAAAAAAAAATCTAATAGTTATCATTAAAAAAAAACCCTACTTTGTCCCTCTTCCAAATAGTTAATGTGTGACCATAAATGTTAGAAGAAAGTTGTAGAATTAAGCATGGGTTTATTTCTTTAGCTCTCTACAGCTAAAGAATTATTTTTTTAATGAAACACTTTCCTTAAAAAAAAAAATGTGAAAAGTCACCCAAGGTGAAAAGAAATGGAACAGGAAGAGTTTACAAATTTAGTACTCTTTGTGGCTGGCTGCTGTGTTCCTTAGAAGCTCAAAGGTTTATATTGTTAGGCTCTTCCTGCTTCCCAAGGCATGTTGCTTTAGTTTGATTTCCTCCAGAAGAACATCGGGGTGTTCGGGTAGTTTATAGTGTTTTGTTTACAAAAGTCAAAAGTTCTGATAGATCTAAAGGCGCCCTTCTCCAGATCAGTCCACCATTAGACACTCTGTCCCTCCTGACCTACCTCATCTCCATCCTAACGATATTTTCCCCCAAAGGTCTTTGGTCCACAGCTCATTGACCCTGTGACCCTGTTCAGAAAATATGGTTAATAAAGTTAGGAAATAGCGAAGTGAGAATGTGCTGACCCTGTTGCTGGGGAGTAGAATTGGGAGAAGAAAACAGTTTTAGCCTCAAACCGGCCCCCATTTTGTTCTGGCTGAGGGCCCACAGGAACTTGGACATGGCTAAGTATTAACAAGGAGCAAAGATGCGATAAGCCAAGCTAGCAACTTAGCCTCCACTTTCTTTATCCAAGGTTTATCTGTATCTACACATTTCTCAGAAGAACAGCGGGAGGCTTTTTGGTGGAACCTGGACTTGAAACCAGTGACTAAGTTTGCTGTTTTAGTCGTCTTCTTCATCTTCTTAGCGTCCCTCTTGGTTGCGGGTCTGTGGGTTTATGGTGTGTTCACAAGCCAGGTTGCTTTTCAGTGACAAGAAGGTTGCTTTTCAGCTAGCTTGTCACAAAGTTTGGCATTATTTGGGGGCTGGGAAGGGGAAACTGGCCCAAGGACACCCAGATGGTTCCCCCATCTATGAGCGGACTATATCTGGGTCTAGAAAACGTGCAGAGGAGAGACTCAAAAATGATAGTTGCTAAATCATATTATGAATGTTGAGGAAACTAGGTACATCTACCTATCTAAAAGAAAAATTATGAGGGACATGATAACTGTCTTCCAATACTTGAGGGGCTGTCACAGAAAAGAGAGGGTTGACTTATTCTCTAAGGCAGGACATGAAGCAATGGGTGGAAACTATTCAAGGAGAGAAGCAACCTGGGATTAAAGAGGAATTTCCTGATAGTGAGAACAATCAATCAATGGAACAGCTTGCCTTCAGAAGTTGTGGGTGCTTGTCACTGGATGTTTTCAAAAATAGACTGGACAACCAGCCTATAGATCAGTGGTGGCTAACCTTTTGGGGCTCCTGTACCAAAGATTGCCAGCACCAAGAATGCAATGTGCAACCCCCTCCCCACGCCCCCTTTGCATGCATGTGCAATTTCCCCCACTCATACCCCCTTACCTACTCTGCGCCTCACAGCTGATTTTTCAGCTGGTTTGAAGCCTTTTTCAGCCTCCTAGAGGCTTAGAAAAAGCCTCTGCAAGGCTTTTCAGGCTGAATTATAGGGCTGTTTCATCACTTCCAGTATTACAGGAAGTGACGAAACAGGCCTATAATTCGGCCTGAAAAGTTTTGCAGAGGCTTTTTCCAAGCCTCTGGAGGACTGAAAAAGGCCTCAAACCAACCAAAAACCATCAGCTGTGAGGAGTGCATATGTGCAGTGAGGTAAGTTTGCCTGTGGCTCGCGTGCCAGCACAAATGGCTCTGTGTGCCATTTGTGACACTCGTGCCATAGGTTCGCCATCACGGGTATAGATTGTATAAGGTCTCCTCTCCTTCCTTGAACAGGGGGTTGGACTAGAAGATCTTCAAGGTCCCTTCCAACCAATTATTTTATGTTTTATAGATCTCCTGCTTCGTTCATTGTTTCAGCAGTTTCACCACTATATCATGCTGGCTTTCAACTTTATTTTTCTAATATTATATTAAATAGAAACGACAGCCCTTCCAACATCACTTTATGAAGATCTAGATCTTCAATTCAAGAGCTAAGTTAAATAGGTGTTCGGTTAATATGCTCAGAAGAAGCAAGGGCTTCTATTAAAACTGAACGTTAAGCCAATTGTTTCATGTATCATGTACATTCAGAAACATGCTATGATGGGAAATGAAGCAGAAAGCCATGACAGTAATGCTGATTACAAATGAAAGATTATCAGAGGTCAAGCTGTACTATCAATGGTTGAATAGTCTTATTTGGACTAAAATGAGATAGATAATTTGAGGTAATCCCTAACCTTTTTCCAAATGAAAACAGAAATAGAATACAATAGAATATAATTCTTGATTGGCCAAGTGTGATGGGATACACAAGGAATTTGTCTCCGGTACATAAGATCTCAGTGTGCATATTATGAACAATAAAGCGACAGGTCATAGTTCATAAATCAGAGTTATAATAATTAATCATAAGATACCAAAGGAGAGGATAGTAGAGAAGATGAGAAGGATAATAGTAATGCAACCTACTACATGGGTGAATATCTTTAGGCTTAAGATGGTGCTGTGGAAATTAGGCATTCAGCAGAGTGATGGCATAGGGGAGAAAACTCTCTGTGTTTTGGCATGCAATGCCCTGTAGTGGGTTCAGATTGGAGACTTAATCAATGAAAATGGGGCAACTTTAGTTAAAAACTCCCTTTGTTTCTATGTTTAGATTATCCTGTCCGTGGCACAAAGTTCTCTCTTCACCTTCCTCACCTGCCGTGAATCTCAGGCCAATTGGCCATCACTACAATCGGGTTAATGAAGATTTATGTGGAAATAGAGGGAATCGCTAGCCAATCACTATAAAAATAGTTTTGATACCAAATGGTTTGTATGCCAACCAATATGGATACTAGGTAACAAACTAGGATTGGTGTTGGGTTTGTTCTGTTGTTTAGAGCTGGATTAATGGCTAAGTAGTTGAACAGACATGGAAAAATATGTTAGCAAAATATACAGTATAGAACAGTGGTTGCCAACCAGTGGGCCGGAGACCACTGGTGGTCCGAGAGAAAATTTTGATGGTCCAGAGAGAAATGCACCCTCAAAGCAATTAATCCAGGCTGCACGGGAACACAAGGCTGCGCCACCCACACGGCCTGAAGGAACACAAGGCTTGCATCGCTTGCATTGTGAACAACACAAGGTAGTGAGGGGACGGGGAAAAGGGAAAGTGGGGGGAACTTGCCCCACTCACCCCACACGCCTGGCCTGGCCACCGGGCTGCTTCTTTCTGCTTCTGCTTTTGGCTGCACAGAAGGAAAGCAGCAAAAGTCTTTCTTTCTCTCCCCCAAACTCTGCCAGAAATGAGTCTTTGGGACCTGCAAGGCCTCCTGCTCCAAGAGGCTGCGCCAGCACAAGTCTCACAAAGACTCATTTCTGGCAGAGTTTGGGGGAGAGAAAGAAAGACTTCTGCTGCTTCTGCTGTTTTCCTTGCATGAAGCCAAAAGTCAGTCTCTCTCTCTCTCTCTCTTCCTCTCTGAGTACGGAGCTGGAGACCGTATCCTGTGATCCCAAATAAAGAATGATCGATTGGTAGGAAATGGGGTGGGGAATTTTCCTGCAGACTTTTGGGGGAATTTCCCAGGGTCTCTGATCCACGGGATTTAAAATTATGAATTTGGTGGTGCCTGAGGTCCAAAAGGTTGGCGACCCCTGCACTAAACAACTATGGCCAAAAAGGTCCTAAACTCAGGCACTACTCACTTAAAAACCACTTTGCTTAGCAACGGAAAGCTAATTAACTCTCTGGCTTGTAGCTGTATTTTCTTAGCATCCACACAGTCACAATGTCAAAATTCAGATGATTGGCCATTGACCATCGCCATGTCCCAAGGTCATGCAATCCCCTTTTATGACCTTCTGACAAGCAAAGTCAATGGGGAATCCAGAGTCACTTAAACAACCATTTAACACCTACAGTGATTCGCTTAACAATGGTAGCTTAAAAGGTTCTAAAAATAGGCATTTCTTGTTTAACAACTGTTACATTTAGCAAGGGAAAGGTAAGTAACTCTGTAGCTTCTAGGTGTATTTTATGAGCAAGATTAACAGAGTTGGAAGGGACCTTGTAGGTCATCTAGTCCAACCCCCCTACACCATTTCTGACAAATGGCAGTCCAGTCTCTTCTTGAAAGCCTCCAGTGATGAAGCTCCCACAACTTCTGGAGGCAATTTCTATTCCACGGGTTGATTGTTCTCATTGTCAGAAAATTCCTTATTTCTAGGTTGAATCTCTCCTGGACCAGTTTCCATTCATTATTCCTTGTCTGGCAAATTCTTACAAGGAAATTCTGAAGTTTTGTGACAAGCTTTCTTTAGAAGAGCAGTTAGAAGCCTTTCCAGGAGAATATTTGGTTTTAATGGCTTCAGTGCATAGAAGTGCCAGAATGATCCACTACCGTAGCATCTTTTTTGGGCATCCATTCTATTTCAGGATCACATCCTTTGGTGCCATCCTATTTTTCCTTGTTACTCAGAAATCTAACTGCACCATGTTGTGTTTAGTCATTTCTTCGTCTAGCGTTGTGATGATGTGCTAAATCAGATATTTGCTTATTTTGGCAAAATATTTTGGGATAAACACATGCCTCCTCAACTCAATGTCTCCAATGTAGATCTGCCTGTCTGCAGGATTTTTGTCCTGTATTAGCCCAAACAGGATTGCATATCAAAGCTATATGTTGCAAATCGTTGCTAGCTTCCTGTTTTGATTCCGTTCCTTCTCTGCCTTATCTGAATATTTTTTATTTCTTATCATATGCTGAAAAGCAGAACAATGGCACATCGACAGAGTTGAGAGTTCTTCTCACAATCACAATTGGTATCAGAACTTCCGTTGCTAAGCAAGGCAATTGTTAAATGAGACTCAGCTAATTTTTTAACCTTTTTTAAAGATTTTTTTTATTTTTATTTAAAAAAAAACAAATCCATCTTTCAGTTATACAGTGTGTTGACTGGGTACATATAAGTTGTGCGAATATTGATATTTGTATACATTTCTCACTGAGTTTACATTCATATTGCAACCTATTTTTTATTATATATCATTATAACAATATCATTTAATTTCTTACTTTATTTTCCAACCGTGTATAAAATAAATCCCAAATCATATAATACTCCATTTCTTCTTGTTCTCTAATTGCCAACGTTCACCTACTCATTTCTGTAAAACCATTTTTTTTTACCATCGTTGTGAAGTGAATTATTGCAGTTCGGTGACTGATGCTGCTGTTATACGAATCATGCAGTCGTTAAGGAAATCCAGCTTCCCACTTTGCTTGTCAAATGCTGGCTGGGGAGCCTTTGCAAATAAGGATCACAAATAAGAGCTTTGGTGGTGCAGTGGTAGAGTGCAGTACTGCAGGCTACTTCTGCTGACTGCCGGCTGCCTGCAATTTGGCAGTTTGAATCTCACCAGGCTCAAGGTTGACTCAGCTTTCCATCCTTCCAAGTTGGATAAAATGAGGACCCAGATTGTTGGGGGCCAGAGGCTGTCTCTATAAACCACTTAGAGAGGTCTGGAAAGCACTGTAAAGTGGGATATAAATCTAAGAGCTAGTACTAGCTAGTGCTATCACCACATCCTGGGATGGTACATGCCAGATGCCAATCATCAAATTGTTGGTCATGTGACTGTGAGGATAATGTGATGGTCTTAAGTGTGAAGACCAGTTGTATGTTGCTTTTCTAGTAAATTTAAAGTGTCACTAAATAAATTGGTTGTAAGTTGGCAACTACCTGCATTGTTTTTTCATTGTTTTTTAAAAATAAGCTTATTTCTTTCACTTCCATCTGATCTCAAGAAAATTCATTCCCTTTCCAATTTCCATAGACCTAAAGCTTTCCCAACCTTTGAGGGGCTGCCCCAAAGAAGAGGGGGTCAACTTGTTTTCCAAAGCACCAGAAAGCAAGACAAGAAGCAACGGATGGAAACTGATCAAGGAGAGAAGCAGCCTGGAATTAAGGAGAAACTTCCTAACAGTGAGGACAATTATCCAGTGGAACAGCTTGCCTCCAGAAATTGTGGGTTCTCCATCACTGGAGGTTTTTAGGAAGACTAGACAGCCACTTATCTAAAATGGTCTCCTGCTTGAGCAGGGGATTGGACTAGAAGACCTCTGTGGTCCCTTCCAGCTCTGTCCTGATTGCTTGAAGTTCCTTCAAATCATGCATTTTCTTTCTTTTCTTTCTAATGCAGCAGTGAGAACAATATTACCTAGCTCTGAGCTAGTTCAATGTTTCTCAACCTTGGCAACCTTAAGATGAAGTGGACTTCAACTCCCAGAATTCCCCAGCCAGCATGGAATTTATAGACATAAAACATAAAACAAAAAAAAATCTTTGGACAGATAAGCTGCTGTTTTCACATTCAATATTAACTCACACTGCTAGCTTTCTTAAGATATAGAACAGGGGTCTCCAAACTTGGCAACTTTAAGACTTATGGACTTCAACTCCCAGAATTCTCCATGCTGGCTGGAGAATTCTGGGAGTTGAAGTCCACAAGTCTTAAAGTTGCCAAGTTTGGAGACCTCTGATACAGAACATAGAACAATAGGATAAACATAGAATAATAGGGACCTTGAAGTCTTCCAATCCAAGTTCTTGTCCATGGCAGATCATCATCTTAGACTTAGTCAAATGGTTGTCCAGTCTATTTTTGAAAACCTCCAGTGATGGAGCACCCACAACTTCGGATGTCATCTGCATGTTATTTCTACCAGAAGCCAGTGAGATGAGATTTTGGAATTAAAATTGTTTAAGATGCCTGAAATTTGTAAACAGAGGACACGTTGCCCCCACATATTTATTTTCCTCGTGCTGAAACACATCCTCTAGAATTTAGTGATCGTTTTTATGAATTAAATTATAAATTTAGAAACGCAATCTCTGCTAATAAACTTTTTTTTAAAAATTCAGAATTTGACAAGAGCTAATTCAGAAGGTACCCTGGGAATTTAAAAAGATTTCACATTTCAATATCTTTGGCAAGGAGTTAGGGGGAAATATATCTTTGTTTTTCAGGAGCTGGCTTCATTTTCCTTTTCATGTTTTCACATCTCTCTCTCTCTCTCTCTGTGCTAACGATGTAAATATTGCATGACTTTTAAATTGGGCACTTTTTAAAGGGCACACTGTTTATCCTGGAATTACAACTATGCGTGTCTGTATACTAAAAAAAAAAATTCTTCAAGTCAGAAGTGAGGGTTTGAAGACGATTATAATCAAACTAGGAGGGAAAACATGAGCAGGAACTCTTATTTAAAAGTGAAATGCAGTGTCTGAATGATTGATCTTTGATTTGCTAACCGATATACCCATCGGTTGCCATTTTGGAATTAAAATTGCTTAGGATGCCTGAAATTTTTAAACAGAGGACACGTTGTTTATTTTCCTCGTGCTGAAACACATCCTTTAGAATTTAGTGATCGTTTTGGTTTCAGCAGGTGTCCTAACTTCCATCTGTTAGAGCAACGTTACATTCAGATACACAACACGCGCAAATAGATTGGCACGAATAATGCAACGTTACACCATTCGCGTCCACTTCTTCTATGCCGTTTGAGGTCTCCCGTTGCAAAAAGATCCCGCCCGAAATCTGTCCAATTTCTCGTTTCGCAGTAAAAATGTCTGCTCTCTCTCTGTGTGTGTGTGCCCACGAGCCCTCCCCTTAAAAATAATAATTAAAAATAAATAAATAGCAGAATTTTAAAACGACGAGATTATGGCCGAATGATAAGACGTTGGGTTTAAGACTCAACCTTCCGCTTTGGATGCTTGGAAAAATCCATCGTGGGGTTTTTATAGTGGGAAATTGCAGGAGGGAAGGTTTATTTTTTTAAAAAAATTGCTTTGTTTGTTTGTTTATTTCGGGCCGATGGGTTTGCATGCTGCTGTTTAATTTTTGCATTTTGAGTTTGCAGACGGCTGCTTGATTTTGCATTTGGGATTTGTTTTTTTTATTTTATTTTAATTTATTTTTTATTTTTTGCATTCGGGAGCCCCCTGTCTCCCCTCTGCCCTGGAAACAATAGAATAAAATGCCCCTTCCTCTTTTTTCCTCTTCCATCTTGCTTTTTTAACATAACAGGTCTGTTTTTCTTCTCTTGCACGCCTTGGGCGCCTCTCCCGTTTGCAAGCCGTGGCTTTTTGCATCGCTCTGCAGCCCTCGGGATCCCGGCAGCGTTAAGATTAAAGCAGCATCCATCGAAATGCTGGCTCCCTTTCAAAAAAGCGATCCCGAAGCCCGGCGGGGCGCTGGGTTTGGTGACTGGCCCCGGCCAAACGCGTGTAAAAAAAAATATCAACGCAGCCTATTTATAGCGCAGCCCTGCAGGCTTTTGTGTAGCTTGTTTTCTTCTTCGGCGTTGCATGAATGGTGAGGGGAGGGTGGAGTTGGGGCTTGCGTATGCGTGGAGAGTGTGAGTGTGTATGTGTTTGGGGGGGGGGGGGGCATCAATCCAAAGCCGGGTTCTGGAAAAGGGAAGCCTGGAAATCCGTCCCGGGTTTTCCGCACGACAAGAAGAAAGGCAAGCTCCTATGTCATCAGCAAAATATGCGAGGACGCAAAACCCGGAGCGGATTTTTGGGGCAGGATCGGGATGTTCCTTGGACCTGGCTTGTGGCTGGGAAGCGTGGGCAGGCTGATTTGGCTTGCCAAGAGGGGGCGGGGACTCCTGTTTCTTGCTCGGAGGTTGTGCAATTTAATGTAATCGAGAGGGATCTGGCACCTGCCTGCCGGTGGATGTGATCCCTGAGTGTGATCCGCTGTTAGGTTATTTGCTTAGAATGGTCTTTAGCAATTCACCAAAGACCCAACATGGAATGACGGGGTTGGAAGGAGATCTTGGAGGACTTCTAGTCCAGGGGTCTCCAACCTTGGCAACTTTAAGCCTGGCGGACTTCAACTCCCAGAATTCTGGGGGTTCAAGTCCGCCAGGCTTAAAGTTGCCAAGGTTGGAGACCCCTGTTCTAGTCCAACCCCTTATACCATTTCAGATAAGTGGCTGTCCAGTCTCTTTTTAAAAACCTTCAGCTATTAACAAAAGTGCTTTTTTCAAGAGGCAACTGGACTCTCTGGTTTTTCTTTGAAGATGTTTTGCTTCTCATCCAAGAAGCTTCTTCAGCTCTGACTGGATAGTGGGGAATGGAAGGGTTGATAACTCCTTGCTGACAGCTGGAGAAGCTTCTTGGGTGAAAAGTGAAATGTCTTCAAAGAAAAACCAGAAAGTCCAGTTGCCTCTTGAAAAAAAGCACCTTTGGGACAACCATGACCTGGAGGACTGGGATTCTCCATAGATGGAGTGATGGAGCACCCACAACTTCTGGTGGCAAGCTGTTCCTCTGGTTAATTGTCCTTACTGTTAGGAAGTTTCTCCTTGATTCTAAGTTGCTTTCTCTCCTTGATTAGTTTCCATCCATTGTTTCTTGTCTTGCTTTCTGGTGCTTTGGAAAATAATGGCTGTGTCCACTTTCTTCTTAAAAGCCTCCAGTGATGGAGCACCCACAACTTCTGAAGGCAACTGGTTTCACTGATGAATTGTTCTCAGTATCAGGAAATTTCTCCTTAGTTCTAAGTTGTGTCTCTCCTTGATTAGTTTCCATCTGTTGCTTCTTGTCCTGCCTTCAGATGCTTTGGAGAATACGTTGATCCCCACTTCTCTGTGATAGCCCCTCAAATATTGGAGCACCATTGTCATATCAACCTAGTCTTTCTCTTTCTTAGACTAAACATACCAATTTCCTGCAACTGTTCATCACAAATTTTAGCCTCCAATCATCAAACTCAAGAGGTCAGTTCAAATTTGGAGTAACAGTCCCCAGATTCAAGTCAGATTAAGTTTATGGATTGCTGAACTACAGTTTATTGCATGTCAGAAGTGGGTAGGGTTTAGTCTAACCCCAAACCAAGCAAGCTCAGATCAGGGAATTATTTGATTATTAAATCTCTGCATCTTTGAACTTTTATTTCAGCAGCATCTGGAATGCCACAGGTAGCCTATTCCTGGTTTAGGGGGTTAGGGGAGTAGTTCTGCCAGTTGGAAACACACACTCAAAACAGATGAGTTGACCTGGATGCAAAAGCTAACCTCTTTTTCTTTTAAATCTACCTTGCTATACATATCTGATTGACAGAAAGATATTTAAAAATTACACTCCCCCAATTCAATGAGAGAGTCAAAGAACTTCACCTGCTGAATTTCTGCCCAACTTCTAGCAGTTCTTAGTACTAGAGCTTTTTATATATGGTATATATATGTGTAGAAAGAAGCTGGGGATTTCCAGTAGTTTTTCTCAGATTAATTCATGCCCATCCTGAGCGACAAAACATTTTTTAGTTTTGGCTATGCAAACTTTGCAAGATGTTTTTCTCTTAGGATGAATGAATAAACAGTTTTCTTTTACTTTTGCGATGAATGGATAAACAGAAAAAACGCACAGATTATTTCAATATATGATTATTGCAGTGAGATTATTATTTGCACAGAGATGGAAAGATTCAACACTTCCCACTATTGAAGAATGGACCGTAAACTGGATAGCTTTTGCTGAAATGGATAAATTAACTTTTTGGATGAAAGAAAAAGGCAATATCCACATTTATTGGGGACTAGAAGCCTTTCATGGATTTTTTTGCACAAAAATGGAAACAAATAACTTGTGATTTATGGTTTTAATGATTAGATAACATAGATTACAGAAAGAATAGTAATAAGGTGTAACTTTAGAGAGAGAATATATGTATATTGTGAAAAATATTGAAAACCACCTCCCTATATCTTTTTCCTTTTTCTATTTCCTCCTCCTGCTTTTTAATTTATTCTAATTTTGTTTGTGCCTGGCTCCTTTTACTGATCTACTGCATTTGTATTTGATTTTGGTGGTTTTAATTGTATACCACTCAGAGTCACTAGGAGTGTGAAATGGACGGTACCAACATTTGACAAATAACTAACATAAAAATTTCTTCAACTTTTTCCCCCTTTTCTTGAATTTTTTACTTGTTCTAAGATTTTATTTCTTTTTTCTTTTTCTTCTTCCTTACTTTATATCAGTTTGTATTAGTTTTTATCTTCTAGTTTAAACGTTTTAATAACAATTAAATCTTAAAGGAATGGCAGCCACAATCTTGGAGAGCTTAAAATGTTGTGTGCTTTGAGTCAAGATGGATAATTTCTTCTCAAGTTATTGGAAGAAGTATCTGCTAAGTCTGTTACATATTTCTTCTGGAGAGAGTTATTTACAATTATTTTTTCCACATCTAGGATGAAAGATGCAATCCCCCCAAAATGAAACAAAATGGTAAGAAGGTCAAGCATGAAGACCCCATTGTGGTTGTACATGAAACAACTACCCCATCCTCAATTTCTGAATTAAAAAATTGATGATTCCTGTCCTGAATACATAACTATATAATAATTTTCTGATTGCAGAAAACAGTAGATCTGTTGAAATATCCAAGCTCTCTAAGAAAAAATGCTAATAGCTGATTGCTTTAAAAATAATAAAATTGTATTGTTCTAATATGATTGCAAATGATTTTTCTTGTCTATCACTAAGAAAGAGAGAAACATATTAATTGCATGTGTATATATATTAACAGAAATATTTGGTGGTGTTTTGTGTTTGTTTTTAATTGGGTAAGAGACCATACTTTTAAAAGGAAAAATGTTCAGATATCAATCTACAACTAACTAAAATCAGACCATAGGAAAAGAGTTCGGTTTCATATTAATTTTGAGTCCTGCCTATCTGAAGCTGCTAAACTCATGGATGCATTTCAGTAAACTTTGCATGACATTTGAGTATATGTCTGACATAATAAAAGTAACTTTCCTTGGTTTCTGCCCTAGATTCACTGGTAATGAAGGAAGAAAAAACCTTTACAAGTCTTGAGAAGGTTGTGATGCAAAACAACTCGCCCAATAATGCCAGGTTTGAATTTATCCAAAGCTCTTGCTGGAATCTCTTCTTCAATAATTAATTAAGGGAATACTTGATTTCCAAGATAACAGCGACTTCAGCCTGATTAATGAAATCTTAGGAATTGAAAATTTGGATAATTCTTGTGTTGCAGGAAAATCTCAGGGAAAAATAAAAGCAAAGAGCTCTTAACCAAATGTCAGACATATAAACAAATTGCTGACAAAAAAAATGAATATTAAAAAACAAATTAAAAAGCTGTAATTGCAACACAATTTTAAGTTCTGACTTTAAAATGTCCAGCTCACTATTAAAAGTGGTCAGTGAATTTCTAATAGTTCTCCCCTCTTCCTTCCTTCATCTCCATCTTCTTTCTTTGCTTAACATTCTTTCTTCCTCTGTTTTCCCTCACTCACTTCCTTCCTTGCTTTAATAATTCTACTCCATCTGATTTATATCCAAAAGCATGCAAAGAATGTTATGCATCAGAGGAGAAACCTCATGTGTTGTTCACCAGATTATGTAAAGCATTTGAGAAATGAGATGAAGGGGGAAAAAAGGTTTTCAGAAATTACTGAAAAGCAGCAAGTGATGAATTTGGCTGCATGAAACCGAAAACTCTGATTTAAATAAATATGAATGTTGTTTGTTTTAAATCTATGCGGTGACAATGGAGTTCACAAGAAAGGATGTGAAGGAGTGACGAACAACATAATGGGAACAATATTTTCATATTGTTTTAATTACGAAGTATCCAATCACTTTTGCAAAGCTCATTCTTAGTTTTGTATACAGTTTTCCTGCTTTTCTCTCTTCCTCCTCCATTTACATTGCACTCAGGGTCTGAATAAAATTTGGTGGTCTTTTTTCTTAGTGTTAACTGGTCAGAACCAAAAAGATGGATTAAAATAAGACTCGTAGGATCAAAACTGCAAAATGGTATATAGAATCTTAATATCAGTGTTTGGTTCTTTAGAGGGGAACAAAACTTTTTGCACGCTTTAAAGTAAACGTGTTCAGGCACAAATGGAAAATAAGAGAATATATTTCCATAACACTGATGATGTTACCTAGTTTGGGTAATTAAACATCTGCAAGAAAACCACCAAACTCAGAGAGCACCAGGGACCCCTCATTTCAACCCTGAGCTACAAATATTCTCTTTTATTTGTATATTTCCATAGATGTGTGGATGGAGTAGAATAAAGTGTAATTCTGCCTAAAACAGGTATACAATTAGTTATGTAATCAAATGGGTTATTTGATTATAAATAACACTTTTATAAATAGTTGAACCCACAATCAAGTAACCCATTTGATTTCATAGTTCAGTATATATGTCTGTGGAGAGTCTCAGTCATCCAGATCATGGTTATCCCAAAGTTCCCAAAACTGAAGAAGCTTCTTGGATGAGAAGCGAAATGTCTTCAAAGAAAAACCAGGAAGCCCAGTTGCCTCTTGAAAAAGCACCTTTGGGACAGTTCAGTGCACATCTGTTTTTAAGAAAAACAAAACAAAAAAGTAAAACCCAGAAGATGAAAATTCCACCACATTCACATGTCACACTAAGGCATTATCTTATTAGAATTAAACCTTCACAGTTCACTGGACAGAATTCTCTGGGAGACATAATGAATTAGAACCAAACAAAACACACTAAACAGGGTAGTGTGTAATGTCTGAAACTTGATCGCTTCTTGGGACTGGCTGCTCTATAGTTTCTTGTGGTCTTAACATTTTCTTTGTTCAGCAGGTTGATCACTAACAGTTGTGCTTGTGTTGAACACAAACATTGGAGGGATGATGAAACTGTGCAACTCTGAATGAAGGTGTGGCTGACAGCCTGGAACCTCAATTAGATACCATCTGTAAGGAGTACTCATACAACCATTCCACTAGCAACCATTTGATAACTACTACTACTACTATTACTTCTTCTTCTTCTTCTTCTTCTTCTTCTTCTTCTTCTTCTTCTTCTTCTTCTTCTTCTTCTTCTTCTTCTTCTTCTTCTTCTTCTTCTTCTTCTTCTTCTTCTTCTTCTTCTTCTTCTTCTTCTTCTGCTTCTGCTTCTTCTTCCTCCTCCTCCTCCTTCTGCATATTACCACAGGTGCAGGGTCCATTTTGGGGATTGCTGCAATCACTTTGCATGGTCAATTGCATCTCCAGGACACAGGCCAACGGCTTGCATATCTTTGTTGATGGTGTCTTGCCATCTGTGTTGTGGATGCCGACGAAGTCACTAGCCATTGACGTCTAGTTGGTAGGCAGTCTTGGCCACGGTGGAAAGTGCTTCTCTCTGGACATGTCCATACCAGCAGACCCAGCCTTCTCTCATCTTCTCTATAATTGGTGCCATTCCAAAATGTTGTCGAATGGTGTCATTTGTGATGTGGTCAAGAAGGGAGATGCCCGATATCCAACAGAGCATTTCCATGAAGAAAGCTTTCAGTCCCTGTTGTTGCTGCCCAGCATTCAGTGCCATACAGTGCAACAAGCCAGATGGTTGTCTTGTCTTGAAGATGGTTGTCTTCAACCATTCAAAATTACAATGGCACTGAAAAAAATGACTTACCAGGGATGCTTATGACCACTGCAGCATCCCCATAGTCCAGAGATGGTATTCAGCAAGTTCTGACCAGTTCTGGAGAATTGGTAGCAGAAATTTTGAGTAGTTCAGAGAACCGGCCAATCCCACTTCTGACTGGCTCTGCCAACCCCATCTATTCTCTGCCTCCCATTGAGTCCCAGGTGATCGGCTGGGTCCTCTTTGGTTGCCCTGCACAGGAGAATGGAGCTGGAAAGCAGGTTAGTGGAGTGGGGAGGGAATGGGGATTTCGCAGTAACCTTTCCCTGCCACGCCTACCAAGCCACACCCACCAAGCCACGCCCACAGAACCGGTAGTAAAAAAATTTTTGAATCCCACCACTGCCATAGTCATGCAATTAAAATTTGGATGCTTGGAAACCAGCAAATATTTATGACAATTGTAGAGTCCTGGGACCTCTGAGAAGTAAAGTCGATAGGGGAAACCAGATTCACTTAATGGCCACAGGAGTCGTTTCACAACTGCAGTTTGTGGCAACTAAGCAACAGTGGCAAAAAAACAAAAAAGATTTTAAAATAAGGCACAACTCACTTAACAAACCCCTTGCTTATCAATGGAATTTCTGGTCTCACGGCCGTCATAAGTCGAGGACTACCTAAAGTGGTAACCTGGGGTTGCAGATCAAATGTGACATTTCCTCTATTGAAGATATTTGTTTTGTTTTTTTTCTATAGTTGTCAGTCCTTTGAGGTACCGTAGGTCTGCCCAGGAAAAAGACACATATGGGGTAGGCTACATTACTGGAACCGTTTGTCCAGGATGATATAAAGAATCCAGCTCTGAGCAGGGGGGTTGGACTAGAACAGGGGTCACCAACCTTTTGCTCCTCAGAGACCACCAAACTCGTAATTTTAAATCCCGCGGACCACTAATATGAACTTTTGACTGACGGTGGCTTGCAGACATTGGTGGGAAAGTTGGTCCCATTTTCCAGAGCCACAGTAGTCACAGGACTGGCCCTTTGGTCATCCCGGAGCAGCTGCTCCTCCACCTGGTGCACCGGCCCGCCATGGACTGGAGGAGCTGCTCCGGGATGACCAAAGAGCCAGTCCTGTGACTACTGCAGCTCTGGAATATCGGATTGGCCTATGGTGGGGTTGGAAATCTCTACCGTGGAGGGTGGTACGTATAAATGTGCAAATTTGTGGGTGTTGCAATGTGCAAAAAGCAGCACAGCCTTGTGTTCCCACGCAGCCTGGATCAATTGCTTTGTGGAGGGAGATTTATCTGCGGACCACCAAAATTTTCTCGTGAACCACCAGTGGTCCCCGGCCCACCAGTTGGCAACCACTGGACTAGAAGGAACCTTAAAAGCTTGACAGCTTTCCCATTTCCCTGCCTCTTATTACCAAATAAAAGTAAGGTAATGTTGAGTTTCCTTCTTGTACCTTCCTGCTTACCAGGGCTAAGCTCTGTTTTTATTAATAATTACTGCATGTTTTCTTTTTTTTCCCATATAGTATTTAGTTTATCCTAAGAAAGTTAAAATACAAATGCCAAAATCATTTAAAGAAAAGACAAAAGAATTAAAAAACACACAACAAAGAAGATCTTAAAAAGAAAAAGTATCATGAAAGAAAAAGAAACAAAGACTAACACATATACTCCTCCCTGGTTGAATGCTGATTAATATAACTACTAAACCCATTTACAAATTGTTAGCCTGTTATCTAAATGCTGCATCGATAGCAAAATAGTTAACCAGAAAAGCAATATTTTATAAAGATATAAAAGTATGAATGTAATTCCTGAGCTAAACTCGTGTTTTACTAACAGCTGCTGCCTCTTAACTCTTCTATAATAGTTGATCCAGGCAGAAGAATGAGCAAAAAAGTCTCACATCTAAACCACTGATCAACCAGGCAGTATCAGTTGGTGAATATTGATCTTCATTAGATCAATCAATTAAGTCTACATTAAGTTACATGGATGGCACTAGGTTGGGCTCAATTGCAAGCTAAGCCTTAAAGTGATGTTGTTAGCATATGATGCAAAAACATGTGTCAACCCACTTGTTGTAGTTTAACAAACCATGGTTAAACAAACCACAGTTTTATCGTATCAGGTGCTGTGCTTAAGGACTCCGTGGTTCACTTAACAAATGGAGCGATTTGCTTAACTGGAAAAAATAGTCATAACAGTTGTAAAATCAGGCACAATTCCCTGAACTTGCTTAGCGTCAGAAATTCTTGCACCCACAAACGGGGACGGCAACTTGGTCCTTCAGCAAAGCAGTGGCTAAGGGAAGCTGCAACCAGACTGTATGATCTTTAATTCAGTTTTCTTTTGCTTTACAGACCTGAGAAGGTCGTAAATGTGAGGACTGGTTGCAAAGTTACTTTTCTATACTGTTGTAACTGCAAATGGTCTCTTAAACAAGGCAGTCACTAAATGAGGGCTCCCTGTCTTTGTTTCCAGAAAACTTGTCAAAAGAAAAGCGAAACTGTTTCCACACTTATGCTTGAAATTTAATTTCATACAAATAAAGGGCTTGCAATTAGAACGAAGTCAATGAATGAGATCTTTTGAGGGTTCTTAGAGAAGGGAGTTTCAGAACAGGTTTTGCTTATTGTTCATCCTAACATCCTTTGATATGCATTATGGTGTCTACACACACACACACACACACACACACACACACACACACACACACACACACCCCTCATCACTTTTTTCTCTCAACAGCCTGTTTGAGGTAAGGCCAAATGACCAATAACTATTTAAACTCCCTTTTGGAAAGATGTCAAATACAATCTTGCAGAAGAGATATGAAACACACATATCCCATACCCAAAGGCTGCCTAATGAATCATAGAATTACAGGCTGGAAGGGACTTTGGAGGACTTCTAGTCCAACCCCTTGCAGAAGTCCTTATATACCATCCCAGACACATGGTTGGACAATCTTTTCTTGAAGACCTCCAGAGATGGAGCACCCACAACTCTGGGAGGCAAGTTCATTCCATTGATGTATTGTTCTTTACTTCTAGGCTGGATCTCTTTAAATGAGCTTCCACCTTCTAGTCTTAAGATTCCTCCACCCTTTGTTGAAGGGTTTCCATGATTCCCAGCCCCACGACTGGTTAGGAATATAGAATAACAGAGATGGAATGGACCTAGTCCAACCCCCTGCCTAGGCAGGAAACCCTACACCACTTCAGAGAAATGGTTATCCAATCTCTTCTTAAAAACTTCCAGTGTTGGAGCAGTCAAAACTTCTGGAGGCAAGCTATTCCACTGATTAATTGTTCTAACAGGAAATTTCTCCTTAGTTCTAAGTTCCTTCTCTCCTTGATCAGTTTCCATCCATTGCTTCTTGTCCTTCTCTCAGGTGCTTTGGAGAATAGCTTGACTCCCTCTTCTTTGTGGAAACCCTTTAAATATTGGAACACTGCTATCATGTCACTCCTAGTCCTTCTCTTCATTAGACTAGACCAAGGGTCTTCAAACCTGACAGCTTTAAGACTTGTGGACTTCAACTCCCACAATTACATATCTGATATTAATACAGTTGAGAAAATCCAGAAATATTTCACAAGAAGAGTTCTCCACTCCTCTACTGGTTGCAGAATACCTTATGCCACCAGACTTGAAATTCTAGGCCTAGAAAACCTAGAACTAGGCCGTCTTCGGTCCGATCTAAGTATAGTATATAAAATCATACATTGCAATGACTTACCTGTCAATGAATACTTCAGTTTCAACCATAACAACACTAGAGCAAACAATAGATACAAACTCAAAGTTAATCGCACCAAAATTGATTGCAGGAAATACGACTTCAGCAACAGAGTGGTCAATGTCTGGAATACTCTTACTTGACTCTGTGGTTTCTTCCCCAAGCCCCAAAAACTTTAACCTTAGACTGTCTACTATTGGCCTCACCCCTTTCCTAAGAGGTCTGTAGGGGGTGTGCATAAGCGCACCAACGCTTATGTAAGTCCACAAGTCTTGGACTTCAACTGCCAGACATACCCAGTTCCTGCAACCATTCTTCATATGTTTTAGCCTCTAGTCCCCTAATCATTGGTTGGTTGGAAGGTGGCTCAAACGTTTGGGAAGAAGCATACAGGTAGTCCTCAACATACAGTGCTTTGTTTCGTGACTGTTCAGTCACAATCACACTGAAAAAAGTGAGAAGTCCTTGTACTTGTAACAGTTGGAGTGTCCCCATTATGATGTGATCAAAATGAGGTGATTGGGAATTGGCATATATTTTACAATGGTTGCACCATCCTGGGGTCACAAGATCACCATTAGCAACCTTTCCAGACGAGCCAAGTCAGTGTGGGAAACCAGATTTATTCCACAGCCACATGATTCACTTAACAACCACAGTGATCCATTTAACAACTGTGGTTCAAGAAAAATTGTAAAAATGGGGTGCGCCTGACTTGACAATCATGTTGCTTAACAATGAAAACCCCGATGCCAATGGTGGTCATAAATCAAAGGACTACCTGTGTTTTCCCTTGCTACTGGTCGGACAGTGTTTCTCAATCTTGGCAACTTTAAAATGTGTGGACTTCCAACTCCCAGAATTCCTTGTAAAATGCCAGCCGGCACCAGAAATGTTGGACAATAGAGCCATAAATTTACCTGCTTTGTTGCAAGACAGAAAGTGACTCACAATCTGAAATAATAAGCGCAACCTCCTCAATCTGTTAGGCCAATTTTTCTCAACAGTAACTTTTAAGGTTGGTAGACTTCCATTCCCAGAATTTCCCAACCACTGTATAAGGACGCTGAAAGTGATTTGTCATATGGAGAGATTAACTACTACTATTATTTCTTCTTCTTCTTCTTCTTCTTCTTCTTCTTCTTCTTCTTCTTCTTCTTCTTCTTCTTCTTCTTCTTCTTCTTCTCCTCCTCCTCCTCCTCCTCCTCCTCCTTTCTTCCTTCTTCCTCCTCCTCCTCCTCCTCCTGCCATATCCATCATTGGATGTTGGTGATCATGTTGGCGATCCTATTTTTATCAACAGACGCATGAAAAAGTTTTGTCCAAACCAGTCCCTTAGATTTTGAAGCCACTCTTCTTCTTCTTCTTGTTTGCCTTCAATCTTTCTTTGAAGGATGAAGTGAAGGATGCCATATTTTTCTGGCTGTGGCATCCCATGTCTGAAATATTCTAACTTTAGCTTTCTAATGGTTTTGATGATTTCCCTTAACTTTCCCAGGCGGTTGATCATGTTCTCATTTCTGATTTTATCAGCCCAACTTAGTTTCTTAAGTTAGTGTTTCTCCATCTTGGCAACGTTTAAAATGTGTGGACTTCCAATTCCCAGAATTCCCTGTAAAATGCCAACCGGCTCCAGAAATGTTGGACAATAGAGCCATAAATTTACCTGTTCTGCTGCAAGACAGAAAATGACTCACAATTTGAAATAATAAATGTAACCATCTTCAATCTGTTAGGCAGAGGTCTCCATACTTGGCAAATTTAAGACTTGTGGACTTCAACTCCTAGAATTCTCCAGTCAGCTATGGAAGTTGAAGTCCACAAGTCTTAAAGTTGCCAAGTTTGGGTACTCCTGTGTAAGGCCAATATTTATCAACCTCAGCAATGTTAAGCCACATGGACTTCAATTCCCAGAATACCTCAGCCAACAAGGACTTGAAGTCCACACATCTTAAAAGTTGTTGAAACTGAGAAACCCTGGGTTAGGCTATTAGTGTTGGGAAGTGCAGCTTTCCATTAAGTTGCAGAATTAGAGACCAAAGTGGATGAGTGTATCGTGACGTAACATTTGCAGATCTCAGTTTGCCTCAGTGATTATTGTGATCTGAACTTAAGTGTTCTTGACAGATGAACTGATGTCCAACTTTCTTCATTACTTCAATATCTCTCAACCTCAACAACTTAGAATAAGAGTTGGAAGGGACCTAGGAGGTCTTCTAGTCCACTCCCAGCTAGGAGACCCTATAGTACTCTAGATATACTCGAAAGATGCGTTGAAGTCCATATGTTTTCACTGATGGCGAGTTTAAGAAAGTTTGCTACCCTTGGGCCAAAGGCAACCAGATTTTCTTGTCTCACCCTCCCTGAAAACGTTTTACTTCTCATCCAATGGGTTGCAGAAACAAAACATTTTCAAGTCAAAAAAGATAAAGTCCAAAAAAGTCAAGTTTCTTTTGAAAAGCACCTTTGGCACAAACATGATCTGGATAATTAAGACTCTGTATAGACATTCGCTATCCTTTTGTGACTACAAATATTGTTTGGCTGGCATCGCAAGTGATCCATTTCTCTGATATACTGCAATTTGAGCACACCTAAACAACACACAAAACAAGGAACACACTATGAAGGGAAAAGTTGATGTCACCTTGATGATTAATCTCAAAATGTTTTTCAAGCGTATGATTTACAGTATGTGAAGTTAAGGTTGAAAGGTTATCCAAGGATATGAACATTACAGCAATGTTGTTGTTTTTTTACAGCTTGGAAGGTATCAAGTATGTTGCTTTTGATTTCTCATGGACGTTGTACGTTTGTCTTGCACTTTGTGTTATACATTTCCTTTCTCCCATTTTGCTTTCCACAGCAAACCAGTAGAATATTTCAACTCGAATTTTCACATGCATCCAAGAAATGAACAAAGGATTTTCATGCCACAAAGTGTTATGGATAGGTAAACTGTTTTATTTAACCATGGTTAACTGAATAAAATTCAGGTGGATTTCAAGCCAATCAAAAGCCAAACGCACCCCTCTAGAAAGTTGTATAAACCAGGCCTAGCTTGCTTTATTCCCCATTTGTCTCTCAATCCAATTAGCAATTGATTTTAATTGATGTGCTCCTTTCAAGGCTGCACAGAAGGAACGTACAACCAGAAACTGTTTTTTTGGATTGCATTAGTCTGCTCGATTTCCTTTAATATGCAGATGTTAACTGATTCCTGCAGCTGCACATCTTTATAAGAAATCAGTTGAATAATCATATTAGGTAAAATTGATTAAAGCTTATTTGCTCGGCATTAATTCTATATAGGGATTTTTTAAAAAAACATTTCTGGTTTGTGTCAGCCATTACATCAGGAAAGGCATTCCTCATTCTCTGAGGTGCTTCTTTCAGATGCAACAAAATTCATAGGTCATTTCACAGGTATTACTTTTTTCATCTTTCAAATTTTTTCATAAATTTCAACCAATTTAGCTGACTTGTTTGGAGGGCTAATAAAGGATTGTGCTGTTCAGCCACAAAATCCTGCTCTCAGTTATGCTGTAACTGTTATGTCAGGTTGGGAAAAATCTGTTTATCAAGACACCTTGCTCTGAATATTGCTGATAACCAGGAACTTGTTAGCCTTTCACCCATACCTGTTTTCTTCCCTCAAAGCTCCAGGCAAGATTTACTGGCTTCTGGATTTAAATCTCTGGATTTTAGGTGGGACGGAGACAGTGGGGGAAATAAAACTGGATACCTGAAAGCAAAACATAGCTTCCTTGTGGCTTGAGATTTGGATAAGGTATGAATAGCTTAGTCATATGCAAGCCGGGTCCATGTATTGCTTTGGACGGTTGCATTCACACGTGTCAACGGGGTTGAGTTTTAACCTTGATTGGTTCCCACCTTCAGGGAACCCTCATTGAGTAGATTCAGGGTTCAGGGCCATCAGGCCAGGTAGGAAAAGCAGCAGTTACCGGGCTCAAAAGTCCCCGCCAAATCAGGTGGCACTGAGTTCACACGACACGTGAAACCTGACTGGCTTGCAAGGCGTCGGTCGGGCTGGCTCGACATCCCGGGCTCTACCGTCCCCCCCAGCACGAGCCGGTCCACCAACGTGCCAAACCGGTCTTGGGAGCCTCCGCATTCCGGCGGAGCGGGTTGCGAGGCCCGGCTCTGCCCAGCCGGCGTGCCCGGACTCGCGCCCTTTGCCAAAAGGAGCCGCCGTGGAGGCGCGCTCGGCTCCCCGCGCCCCGGAGGCTCCGTTCCCAGCCGCCCGGGCTCCTGCTCTTTGCCCGGGCTCGGGAGAGAGGGGGGGAAGAGAAGCCCGCAGACCCGGGGGCCGCCTCTCCCCTCCCTCCCTCCGCTCCCCCCTCCTCTCTATTTTTATTTCGCTATTTTTTGCTGCTGCTGCTGCCTCCGCCCTGCGCCTCCTGCCTAGGGAGCGCCCCCTCCCCCGTTTATTTATTTAATTAATTTATTTTATTTTACTTACATTGACAAGCGTCCCACCCCCACCCCCACCCCCCACTGACAGCTCCAAAAGCCGTTTCCGTCCCTCGGGCCGCTCCAGCAAGAAGCCGGGAAGCCCCACCCCAGGCGAGCCCGGTGCACCTGCACCCCGATCCTGTTGCAAAGCTCGCGCGCCTTCCCTCCTCTCCCCAACCCCCTACCCCGAGCTGCTTCGGCCAAGGCAGAGGCGGCCAAAGACGCCCGCCCCCTCCCCGAACGCCAGCCCAGCCGCTGCAGGGAGAGGGAAAGAAAGACAGCCAGGCACCGGCTGCGCGGCGTTGCTCCTTTCCGCAGCAGAAGCCGGAGGAGGAAGCGACGGCGGTAGCGGCGGTTCTGCGCCCAGGCCAGCCTGCAAGCCGGGGGAGGAGGAGGCGCCGAGGAAGCCGCTGCCGCCGCTTCTGCTGCCCTCCCTCCTTCCCCTCCTCCCTTGCCCAGCCCATCCTCGCCAAGCGCGGGGAAGCCGCCGGGCGCTGTGCAGGGTCGCGCGGCGGTTTGTTTCCGCAGCCGCCCCGCGTGCATCTGCATCTGCAGCAGCAGCGGGAGCCCGAAGCGGGCCGCGCTTGTCCCCTGGCCGGAGAGTCCCGGGGCTGAGCGCGGGAATCCGCCTCCTCCTCCTCGCTTTGAGCAGCTGGAGAGGCCGGCCGGCCGGGAAGGAAGGAAGGAAGGAAGGAAGGGCGGCGGAGAGAAGAGCAGCCGCCCCAGCCGGGCCCTGCCCTGCCCTCGCGCGGCTGCTCCCCCTTCTCCCCTCCCCGGTGTCTTTTCCGCCCGCGGATGGCAGCGGCAGCAGCGCGACGCCCGCCGAGGGGCAGCAGCCGGGGACGCGGCGGCCGGTGTTGAGGCTCCCTCGGGGCGGCCTTCGCAGCCGAGCCTGGGAAAAGAGGAGGAGGAGGGGAGCGCTGAAGGGGCGGCGCGGGGGAAGCCTTGCCCGCCGCCCTCTCTCCCTCCCTCCGCCCTCCCTGCCTGCCTGCCTCCATTCATCGCGGCTCCGGATTTTGCCTCTCGCCCGCCGAAGAAAGCGCCAAGGAGGAGCAGCAGCAGCCGCGGCGGCGCAATTGCGCGGCGATCGCCCTTCGCAGGCAGTCTTCTCCGTCGGTCGGGGCTTCCCGGCGCCCCCCCCCAAAAAAAAACAACAACAACCAGAGACCCGGGCGGCTCTTTCTTTCTTGCGAGGGGGGAGAAAAGCAGCGGAAGAACCGCGGGATTAGGAAGCAAAGGCGGCGGCGGCGGCTTGCGTGGCTGCTTCTCCTGCTTTTGCGCCAGGCAGGCAGGGCCGAGTCCGCTCCGGCGGGGGGATCTCTCGGCCGGGCAGGCAGGACCCGGGGCGACCCCCAACCACCCACCCTCGGGGTGGCCCCCTTTTTTCTTTGAGCCGAAGCGGGGCCGGGAAGCCAAGCCAACATGGAGGTCGAAGATGCGGATTGCTCGCTGCGGCGCCTCCCGGGCGGGCTCCTTTTGGAGGAGAGCAGGCGAGGCTGAGCTGCTTCCCCCGGCCTCCCGTCGTAGCTGGAGAAGGAGGAGGAAGAGGCGGCGGCGGCGTCTCCGGAGCCTCCTCGGCAAGCCCCAAACCAGGCCCGGACCTTCCCCCCCTCCTTCCCCTTTCCCCGCTCTCCGGTCTTCCTTCCCCCCCCACCAAGGTGGGCCGAGAATTTCCCCCTCTCCAAACCCAGCAGCCTCTCCGGAGAGCGCCCGGCCGCTTTTCCCTGCCTTCCCTGGGCGGGAGGGCTTGTTTTCCTCCCCCCCCCTTTTTTTTGGCAAGGGGAGGGGTTTAAAAACTACCCCCCCTTCCCAATATTTGGATTATTTGGCTTGTCCCGGGAAAGGGGCGAAGAGTGCAGAGGACTCGGGGATTGCGGGGATATTTTTATTTTTGTTATTATTATTTCGCCGAGGCCGTTTTGCTCCCCACAACAGAACCACCAAACAGAGGAATGAAGCCTGGCGTCGGAGGGGGCTCCCTGGCCTTGGTGAGGGGGCTCCTGCTGCTACTCTGCGCCGCGCTTTGCCTGCGGCCAGCCGATGGAAAAAGTGAGTGTTGGCGGGGGGGGGAACAAATCACCTCAGCTTTAGTTTGGGGAAGGGGGACGCCATGCAAGGGGCGCCTTTCCCAGCCGAGGCCGCGGTGAGGGGGGACACCAGGCAAAGTCTCCGAACGCGCGTGGACCCCTGGCCCTTTCTTCTCCCCCCACCTCGGCCGGGGAGGGCAGGCTCTGCTGTCCCCTTCCAGGCTTTGCATTCCCGGCTTTTTTGGGAGGGGTGGGGGGGCTCCTTTCCCACGAGCCCCCACTCCCCCCGCGGGAACGCTTTCCTTTCCAGCCTGGCTGGACTGGCCGCAAGCGGAGAGGAGCAGGGAAGGGGTGTGTGTGTGGGGGGGAAAAGGGGTGTCTGGCCCCGCCGCCCCTTCGACCGACCGAACTGGTCTCTCCCGCGCAAGGCAACCGGCTCGGCTTTCCCCCGCTTTTCCCCGGGGGACGGCTTGGAGACGCCCGGTGAGCCAGCCGTTGCGTAAACAAGCAGAGCGCGCCGGCACCTGGAGCGCTGCAACCCGGTGGTGGCTGCGGGCGACCCTTGGAGACTTGAACAGCCGGCAGCCAAGCCGGGCCCGGCTTTCGCGAACCCCTCCCCCTCCCTTCTCCAGCCTTGCATAATCATCATCATCATCATTATTATTTTAAAGAGGGGGGGCTCTTTTGTGTCGAAAAGGGCGCAAAGGCAGGCCAGGCACGCGCCTCTAACCCAGCACATTTTTTTTTGCATTTGCATTTTT
Source organism: Bungarus multicinctus (assembly GCA_023653725.1). NCBI lineage: Eukaryota > Metazoa > Chordata > Lepidosauria > Squamata > Elapidae > Bungarus > Bungarus multicinctus. The sequence goes on from CM042843.1 coordinate 4,282,309, forward strand.
CTTTTTGCGGACAAAGATTATTGGGGGGGGGGCTATTGAACCTCAAGGGGACCCCTGGATGCTTTGGGAGGAGAGAAGGAATTATATCCACCACTACCCCACTTTGCAACGAATCCAACGCGGGAGAAAGCAAGAGTGTTTTTATATAACTTGTTTATGTGCAGAGAAGTAGAAGTTGCAATTAAAATATTACTCAGTGAATACTCATCGTCCAAGCTTCGGGGCTGGTGAGAGCAGGAAGGCGATGGATGCATACTCTTTGTCCTCCTCTCCCTCCCCCCCCCCCCCCCCCCCCGCCCGAAATGTTTTGATTTTTTTGTGGGGGGGAAGACAAAAGAGGAAGGGGGAGAGAGAATTGGGCAGGGGCCCTGTTTGGTGCAATTCCTGAAGCTCTACCCTTAGACAGCTGGTGGCTTCATGCTTGAGCAGAAGGTGTGGGAGAGGAAGGGAAAAAAAATCCTGCATGACCTCCTTGTAAAAGGAGAGGAGGGGTGTTGAGAGAAAAGAGAACTTTCTTTAGTGGTTTGTGAATCAGTGAAATGGGTGGAGAAAGTGACACCCTATGGATTGTTGTTAGTGGTGGGGTTGGGATGCCCTCCCCCTTGGCCCTGATATGGAGGAAAGAGAACTCAACTCTTAGGTTCAATAACAACAATCAGTGTGTAAGTGTAGCTCTTTGGGTTTTGTGGGGCAAAGGGGCTGTGCACATTGGGGCTTTTGGGAAGGTCTCTAAGGCGAGTTCGGGCAAGTGTTTGACCTTAGGGACACTGCCTTGATGGCTGTTTTTGGATGACAAGGTCAAAATGTGAGTCATAGATCACATTTCTAAAATAGGGTTGTTTCACCTCATCTTCCCAACGACTTCTTTTCCCCCCTGTGTGTTTTTCTCTACAAGTATAATCTTTGACTGCACGTAAGGATTTAGGCCAGGCCCCAAAAAGAAAAAAAAAACACAAAACTTTAATCCGTTTAGCGTTGGAGTAAAACGAGAAGTAGGCAAGTAAACAAACATGAGTGCAGAAAAATCGTGACTGCCTCTACGTAGGAGCCCCATTGATCTCGGCGTCTAAATGGCATGTTCAAGCTTTTGATGATTAAAAAAAGATTATCTTGTTAGGTGCAGTTCTTTTAAAAGTACAGTATGAGCATAAAAATGGCATTTTATCTGCTGTTGTTATTGATCTAGTTATCCACTGTTTTCTTAACAATGGCATTGTCAGCAGGAAAAAACCCCAACAACCCAGGATTTAGACGACTGTGTTAAAATATTCATTAATCTGTAAAAAAAATCTTAAGCAGAGTGAATTGTTGGGAAATGAATCTGTGTTTACAATGGATAAAAAGAATGAAAACATGTTGGTTGGCTTGATTCGTTTTGTGGCTTTAAGGAACCCCTCCCCCAATCTCTTGAAGAAAGACACCCCTACTCCCACTCCCACCCCAGCACACTGCTCTCCTCATTGTAACACAAGGAACATCTAGTCCTAGTTTTATGCGTGTGTAGCTTTTTTTTTTTAAATACATAGAATGTGTCATAGCTAAACTCGCTCTTCCATTTTCGGTCATAAGAAGTCATGCATTCCTAAATAGGAATATACAAGAGTTGGAACCAAAATAATATGGAATGGCTGTCTCTCTAATCTTCAGTTAATATAGTTTTGAAATCTAAGTATGATTGGTAGGTAAAACAGTAATTAAGATGTCGGTGAGAGAGGAGGGGAACTTGGCTTGGCCCCTTACAGGAGAGGCATCACCGTTAGGAAGTGAATTTCCATTGCAGGTTTGACCTGGTTTGCTTTTCTAGGCCTTCAAGAAAATTCTTCAAATTGGCTGACTTCGTTCTGATTCTCCTTTATAATTTGGGGCTGTGGGCTGTAGACGCTGTTGTACCATTTTGAACTATTTCCTTCCTTTACCTGAGCAGACAGTATCATTTATTGCTGAAAATGATTGTCCATAAAATATTAAAAGCTTGCTCTGCGAGGGGTGTGTGTGTGTGTGTTTGAGTGGCAGTGTCGTTTGTAGAATCCAAGGAAAAACACAATTTTTGTATGAGGTGCATTTCCTTTGCTCTCTACAGCAGTGGGTGACCCCCCCAACCTTTGGGGCACCAGAGACCAGTTCCACGGCGAGAGGTTTTTCCGTGGACCAGAGGGGGGGGTATGGTTTTGTGTGCTGCCTGCATCCCACGGATGGAGGGGCTTCACTTGTTTGTGTGGCCCGGTTTTTGGCATGCAGGGACTGGTGCCAGTCCATGGGGGTGGACTTGAGGTCCCCAGCTCTAGAGAGCAGTGTTTATATGTGCTCGTTGCTGTAGAAATTCTTCCTCTGCCCTGATGAATTTACCAGTAGAGTTGGGTTGGCATTTTAAGCCAATCTTCTCCCTTGTTTTATTGAGTGATATGACTTGTAAGTGGGGAAGCTAATTCAGTTGTGGTTTGGTGACCTAAACTTGTGTTATTTTAATAGAGCGTGTTTCAGCTCTTGCGTGTTAGATCTTTATAGCTGGACACTTAGTAAGAAACTCTTAAAGCTGTAATTGTGTGTGCATGTGTATAGTATCAACATGATCAATATCTCTTAATGCGTTGCTGATAAAGCAAATATAGTTAGCATGAGTGAGCCAATCAGGTAAATTCCCAGCATAATTTAGATACTGGAGTATAAAATGGATTTGACACTAAAGGAATTGTTTTGCCTTTCTGGAATCTAATTGATGAGCGATGGGAGATTTCTTTGGAAACTGCTTGAAGACACTTTGCCAAGAGATACAAGAAGCATTAAACATTCTTTCCTAGGAAATCAGGCCTGTTGGTTTTTTGTTTGCAAACTAATGATATTTGGGCTTAACCTTGGAGACTACCAAGTGTTTTGTTACCTTAGGGCAGCTGTTTGTTTTGTTGTTAAGAAAGAAGCGTGGAGGATAGTTGCGCTACATTTTTAAGAGCAAATATTAGCAGGGAATTATAATGGCTGCCTTTATCCCAACCTGTAGTGCAAAAACAGTACTAAAAATCTGTTCCAGATGTTATAGTGCAAAAGAATAGAAGCATTTGGATGCATGAGAAGATAGATATAGTAAACCATCTCATTCACACACACACACACATACACACACACACACACAAGCAAAATACAACTCATGCATCACAAAATCTCCATAACCGTGGAGCCTACAAACTTGAAATTTGGCACGTATGTTCCTCTTGGCTTCTAGGTACTCACTAAGAAAGGATTTTTTAAAATGACCATCACAGCATTAGTATTTCCTATATTATTAACATGCTCTGATGCTAAGGAGTTTTACTCGCCCTCCCCACCTGAAAAGAAATCTGTTCCAAATGCAAAACACAAGCAGAGGAGAGGAGTTTCAACTTTACTTTCACAGCACCAAGCAGCTTTAGTACAGAACAGTTGAGCTAAGCCACGCTCAGACTCCTTGCTGTCTCCTTGCTCACAAAGCAAATAGTGTTTCACTTTCCAAACAGCCCTCAACTCTCACACACGCTAGCCAGATGGCTGTCTCTGTAATCGATGGATGCTGGTAGGCAGAGGCAGAATTCCCCTCCCCCTTATTTTCCTCCCCAAAAACTAAGCCTGACCACATAGTTTAGTAGCAAAGCATGGGTATCCAGCTAGTGTTAGATACAGCAGCTGGTAAAGCATAGAGGAATTAGCATGTCTTAAGAATTTGAGAATTTCCTGCATGTTCATAAGACGTGAAATGGGATTCCTTCTTAAACCACATCTGTATAATTCTAAAACTCTCCTATCTGTAATTTAACTGGGTGAAATGGTGCGTCTTAGGGTAACAATTTTTCAACCATAGTACCTCAAATGGACCCATTTACAGAATGCATCTAAAATCCAGGATTCTCCTAGAATTAAAATTTTGGCAAATTTTATAAAATATGACACAATATTATCAAAAGTATTATGATGTAACTGTAAAAGATTTTCTGTGGAAGTCCTCATATCTGACTAAGCTGTACAGTTCAACATGGCCTGCTTTCAAGACAGATGCATCTCTGAATAATTCTTTGAATTTTTAAGAACTTTTCAAGTAGTTTACAACAGGGGTTTCCAGCCTTGGCAACTTTAAGACTTGTGGACTTCAGCTTCCAGAATTCCTCAGCCAGCAAGGGCTGAGGAATTCTGGGAGTTGAAGTCCACAAGTCTTAAAGTTGCCATGGTTGGAGACCCCTGGTCTAGAAGCTCTATCATTGCTGGAGGCATTGAGGAATCTCGTAAGGAAATACCTCTGAAGTGATAATCCAGTAGGTCAGAATAACAGAGTTGAAGGGACCTTTGAGGTCATCTAGTCCAACTCCCCTCCCCCCTGTTCAAGCAGGGTCACGAGCTGTTTAGTCTTTTCTATAGTTCTCTGCTGTAGGTAAATCCTGATTCCCATTTTTAGAGTCAAATCATAATGCCTGGGTTGAGTTAAAATAATACTTTTCAAATAATCAGTAGGCCTGATCCACAAGTGAACTTTTTAAAATTAAAATGTCCTCCCAGTTTTTCCAATTAAAAGCAGTGAAAGCAGCTTTAAGTGGATTTGTGATGTATTCTTAAATGGCTGTAATTGTTGACCTAATCCATAATTAACACAATCATGGTTTATGAAATCGATCCAGGAAGTTTCATAATTATTATGTAAACTATTGTGACAATACATGTCCTTGAGTTACAACTATTCATCTAGTGACAGCACTGAGAAAAGTACTTATGAACGTTTTTCATACTTATGACTGTTGCAGCATCCCGGGTTTCATGTGATCATAATTCAGATGCTTGGCAAGTGGTTCATATTTACGACGGTCGTAATGTCCCAGGGTCATGGGATCCCCTTTTGCAACCTTCTGACAAGCAAAGTCAATGGGGAAACCAGATTCACTTCTTAACCATGTGACTAACTTAACAACTGCAGTGATCACTTAAGTATGGCAAGGAAGGTCATTAAATGGGGCAAAGCTCGTACTTAGCAAATGTTTCACTTAAGCAACAAAAATGTTGGGCTCAATTGCAGTTGTAAGATAAGGACTACCTGTACTTTCACTCTTTACAAACATTGGAGCATCCTAAAATGCTTCGCTAGATCATAATAAAATCCACATATGTACAAAACCAGCGATATGGACTCTGGTTACTATGCAGAGCCTGAAAATACTTGTTTCATCATCAAGTTTATAAATACTGAGAGCTGGAATGTTCTCCACTATTTCATCATACAGAGACACTTCCTTAAAAGAATAGTAGTACTGAAACCATTTCAAAACATTTTGGCGGTTATACCCTTTTTGAGGTAATATTTCTTAGGTGCTGCTTTTTAAAATAATTGCTGTAAATATAAGGAGCTTGAAACGGAATTCATTTGTTTAATTGTTGTGGATATCAAGACAATATATTTTGATGTAAACCAGGCGGGTCTAATCTTGGCAACATTAAGGCCAACCAGGCCTGTGGACTTCTGGGAGTTGAAATCCACAGGCTCTTAAAGTTGCCAAGATTGGATACTCCTGATAAAGACAAAATGTGCAATAGAAGTTTGATAGTTATGCAATTAAGTTACAATAAATGAAGAGACGGCACGGTGGCTCAGCGGTTAAGAAGGAAAAGCCAACAGCCTAGGTTTGAAACCTGAGTACCACATGACGGCATGAGCTCCCGTCCTTGCCCCAGCTCCTGTTTGAAAGCATGCAAATGAAAGTAGATAAATAGGTATCACTTTACTGGGAAAGTAACAATGCGCCATGATGTCATGCCTGCCACATGACTGTGGAAATGTCTTTGGACAGTGCTTGCTCAATGACCTTGAGCACCACGCCCCAGAGTTGGCAATGACTGTCAGAGTAAAATCTGCAGCCTTTTACAATAGGTAAATAGGTACAATAGATAAAGACAAGAGAGATAGATAGATAGATAGATACAAATAGATAGATATAGATACATAGGTAGATGGATCATAAGTATAGATTATTACCACTTCACTTTGCTGTTCGTTTGCACACTGAGATCTTATGCACAAATTCCTTGTGTGTCCACTCACACTTAGAATTCTATTCTAAAAAAATAGATAAAAGAATTGATTTAATTTGGTGTAGTTGGTTTGGTGGACCTGCAAAACTAAAATAGCAAATCATATATATATCAGTGTCTTGCATGATTATGAAATATTGGATATTGAATATTGAAATGCGGTGTGAAATATTTTAAATCAAATTTAGTATGTTAGAGTAGCGTAAGGGAATTTCTGCTAGCTTCTTATTTGAGAATTCCACAAACCCTTATGAATATTTGTAACTGGTGGGGAGTTGGAAGTCCTCAGCAGTTGGAGGAGGCAAAACTATTTCCTTAGGCAGTGAATTTGATGCATCCCTGAAGTGCAGTCCTTGACTTAGAACCATTTATTTAGCGGCCATATGATGTAACAATGGGGGAAAGCAAGACCCACATGATTAATTTAACTGCAGTCATTTGCTTACCAGCCATGGCAAAAAAGCTTGGTAAAATGGGGATGTGGCTCATTTAACAATTGCCTTGCTTAGCAACAGGAATTCTGATCCCAGTTGCATCCGTAAGTCAAGGACTTCCTGTATTTGGAATCCATTCACGTCCAGTGAAAAGAAGCCTCTTTGGAACATGATCAGTTCCTCTGAACAAAATCTCACCTGCGTTCACTGAAGTTTTATTTCCAGTTGCGTATGTTGTGGGATGAAATTGTGTTTTTTCTTCCACTTTTAAGGGGCTGACTGACCCTGGGAAGATATAAATCACATCTCTTTCTTTGCGATTTTCTTTATTCCCTTTTCCTGTTTTTGAAGGACTTTCTCAGGACTTTCGCTTGAATACGAGGCCAACAAATAGGCCTCTTTTTTTTTTGTAAAGAAAGTTATGGGGAGAAGTTATCATGCGGAGCCCTGTGATTGATGAACTCGCATGATAGTTGTATTTACTTGGAAGTGTGAACTGAGAATGCAAGACTTCCTCTGGCCTCCGCTGTGTTTGGAAGCTTGAAGAGGAGGAGGAGAAAGGGGGTGGGGGGGTGGGGCGGCCTTTCTGGGAGGGGAGGTCCGGGGGAGCCACAGAGCTGGCCGAAGACGATGCTGTGGTTGTGGTGTTTGTGTGAGAGGCCAAGGGAACCTGCTGCTTGATGCACTCGGCTGCGGCCACATCTGCAAACACAGCGCTGACCTTCTGACTTCTTCCTATCTTCACTGTTTGAACAGTCTTGGCTATTAAAACAAAATGCAAAGCAGCGAGACACTCTTGTTTTCTAAGCTTTCCCAGATTTCAAACAAGGCTGAGGATGTAGCAATCGCAGTTGTGGTAGCCTTAGCAATTTCCGTTCCCTGCCGCGGTGCTTGAAGGGTGGTGAACTCTTTCAGTTTGCTGTATGTCTCCATAAACAGGATCTGAAATGGGACCTCTTCCTCCACACAAATCCTACAACTGTTTAAAAAAAACAAACAAAGAAGACAAAACACGATGCTAGTCCCTTGATTTATGGAGGGAACTAAGTATTTGTTGCTGGCAAAACTAGGGGGAAGCTTTAGGGTGATCCTTCATTTGGAAGGGGAAATTTTTAGGCGGGTCTTTCAATCAGTAGGATGATAAGAAGGCCTTTGTTAAGGTCTCTTGATAAGACCATTCCTGGAATACTGTTAAGTGTCAAGATTCCTGCAGTTACCCCCATTTAAATCATGAATCTCGAGCCAAACTTCCAAAACTTAAAAAGGATTTATTGGGAGTAAACATGCCAGCACTGCCTGGGTGTTGCCGACTCTGAGGCACATCATTCATTGTCACCCTTGACCCTGGTTCCCACCCCCACCCCCTGGGTGTATCGTAATCCATATTCTCCAATGGGACACATTCATAGCCCAGAGTCATCAATCAGGCTCCCCAGTTAGAATTTTGCACGGCAGAAACTTCAGTTTCTAGTTACTATCTTTGAAAACATTTATGGAATGCAGTTTTGGTTTGCAAGCGGCTGCACTGCTCCCCCCTCCCTTTCTGTTGGCAACTCTAAAAAAAACCCAGATAAATATTTTATGAATTGACATTAAGTTTTGGTCACCACAGTTTGGAACGGAGACCCAAAGGTGCTTTTTCAGGAAGTAGCTGGACTTTTTGCTCTTTCTTTGAAGACGTTTTGCTTCTTATCCAAGAATGTTCTTCAAAAAAACCCAGAAAGTCCAGTTGCCTCTTGAAAAAGCACCATTGGGGCCACCCTGACCTGGAGGACTGAGAATCTCCACAGACATTTAGGGATGGAGTATTGAACAGCCGTGGATGCAGGAACTTGGTTTATGCCTAACCACTGTTTAAAGCAGAGGTGGTATTTAGCAGTTATGAGCAATTCTGCAGAACCAGTAGCAGAAATTTTGAGTATTTTGGAGATTTGGAGGTAACTTTCCAGTGGGGTAGGAATGGAGATTTTACAGTATCCTTTCCCTGCCATGCCCACCAAGCCACACCATGCCCACCAAGCCACGCCCACAGAACCGGTAGTAAAAAAATTGGTTTAAAGCAAAACATTGTAAACATAGTTGAATTGTTGAATTGATTCTTGAGTAATCAGTTTTATAATCGTCTTGTTGCAGCCCCATGACCTAGTCAGTTGCGTTCCCAAGGTTCAGCTCTGAGAGTCTTGATAGTAATTCAGGTCTTCAGATGGGAATAGTACATTAACATTGAATAGTAAGAGTTGGAAGGTATCATAAAGATCTTCTAGTCCAACCCCTTGCTCAAGCAGGAGACCTTATACCACTTCAGACAAGTGACTGTCCAATCTCTTCTTGAAAACCCTCCAGTGATGAAGCACCCCACAACTTCTGGAGATAAAAATTGATTCATTTTTTTAAACTGGCTTGAAATGTCTCCTTATTCTAGGTTGGATCTCTAAATGATCCGCCATCTGTTAGTTCTTGTCCTGCTCTCAGGTGCTTTGGAGAATAGGATAAACCCGTGATGGCAAACATATGACACATGTGCCACAGGTGGCAGGCAGAGCCATTTGTGCAGGCACACGAGCCCCAGCCAAATTTAGCTGCACTGCGCTTGCGCGCGCCTCCCAGCTGATGTTCAGTCCGTTTTAGGCCTTTTTTGCCCTCCTGGAGGCTCTGCAGCCTTGGGAGGCCGAAAAACGGGCCTTCTGGAAATACTAGAAGTGCCAAAACGGGCCCGTTTTCGACCTCCCAAGGCTGCAGAGGCTTCCCTCGAGCCTCTGGGAAGGCAAAAACGGCCTTCCCTGTGCTCCAGAGGCCCTCCGGAGGCTGAAAATGGGCACTTCCAGTTATTCAGGAAGGCCCATTTTTGGCCTCCCGAGGCTGCAGAGGCTTCCCTTGAGCCTCCAGGACGGCAAAAACTGCCTCAAACGGGCTGAAGCTGGGAGGTGCGTGCATGTACAGTGCGGGTAAGTGGGGGCGGGAGATGTTGCGTACGCATGCACGGGGTGGGCCCCTACATTGCATTGTGGGTGCTAGCCCATGTGTACGCGCTGTTTTCGGCACACCACAACAAAAAGGGTCGCCATCACTGGGATAAACCCTTCTTCTCTGTGATAGCCCATCAAATATTGGATGACTGCTATGCGTCAGCTCTTAATTCTTCTCTTCATTAGACTAGACATACCTAGTTCCCTCAGTCGTCCACCTTATGGTTTATCCTCTAGATCCCTTATCATTTAAAAATTGAGAATGTGTTTATTTTTGGTTGAAAACATGTTGCAAGATACCATCAGTGGGAGGGGGACTTGAAATGGCTTCTCCTTGGAAATTGAAACGAATGTGTTCACCTGGCCCAAACAAAGCCTACCATTGTAGGAACAGGTGGACAATAAATGCTGTTGGAGTTTTATTTGTTTTGGAGGCTCTATTGTACTTACACCTGAGTTGAGGAAGATGGTGAGTACCAAAAGGCAGCCCCCCCCCGCCCTTTCCTCCTGTAGGAGCCAAAATATTTCTGTTTCCCTAGTAACTGGATAGGGTGGGATGGTCAGGTTTGTTTGTTCAATTTTTACAGTTCCCAGAAGTAAATCGTAGATTTAGTGGAGGAGCTACTCTGAGGAAACAAGTGTGAAGGAAGGCAGATTGGGCCTTTAGTTGTTTGGACGTGTGTGTGTGTGTGTGTGTGTGTGTGTCAAACCTTTTTTGGCTCCTGTGCGGATAATTGCGCATGCGCTCGCTTGCCAGCACCCAGAAGGCAATGCATGCTGGCCCTCCCACACCCCCTGCGCATGCGTGCGGGATCCCCCTGCCATGCGCCATGAGTCTCTGCGCCTACACATGCAATGCCCATGCCGAAGGCCTCTGCACATGCACACGCGATCACCCCCCCACATTGCACCTTTGCGCATGCGCACGTGGCCCCATGCATGCTTCGTGTCTGCGCATGTGTGCGTGACCCCTCTGCGTGCTGCACATGCACACGTGTCTCAAGTGCAACCCCGCACCCCCCATGCATGCGCACCGGATACAGCTGTTGGGCGGCGGTGGTGCGCGCACATGCGCCGTGGGGCTTTTCTGGGTGAGCTCTTGCGTGCCAGCAGAAGTGGCTCAATATGCCACTTCCGGCATACATGTCATAGGCTATAGGATATGTGTGTGTGTGTGTGTGTGTGTGTGTATGTATGTATGTATATATATTTTTTCTTATGTTTTCACGGGTATTTATATGTATGATATTTAGGTTTCTTCAGGTATTTTCCCACATAATATTTGTGTTTTTATTATAGCGACGTTTTGGCAGAATCTCATCTGCCATCCTCAGGCTTGTGTATTGTATGTATGTATGTATATATATATATATATATATATATATATGTACAGGTTCAAACACATATTACTAATAAAATTCCAAACAAACAATTTAAAATGAGAGTAGTAATACAATAGTTATAGGATACAATAATACAATAATTTAATATGTAAATACCCCTGCAATCTACCCCAATCATGCCCACATATGCCGATTTCAGCCGGACCATTTTAGTCCGAAATTGTGCTGTATTAAATGTTGTTTTCTGATTCTGGCCACCCATGAGGTATACGTTGTTTTAATATGGGCCTCCCACTGGTTCATATGTTTAATATGTGGATCAAGGTACTTCTCTCTCGCCCCGTTATACAATCGGCAATCGAATAATATATCAGTCAGATCTTCAGCTCCACAGATACATGTATGTACGTTCATTGTATGGGATAAAATGGAATCTCCCAAATCTTTGGAGTTGTTTGAAATGTCGCAAGAATGAATGCCGCCAGGTTGGAGAAGGGAAATTGCAACGATGAAGGTAGACGGTCAGGTAAAAAATAAACATTTAGCATTCCGGTTTGAATTGAGTTCTTAAAAATGCTGGAAACTCCAAGGTGTTACTGATAATCCTTGACTTAGAACAATTCACTTAGTGATCATTCAGAATTTTACAACAGCACTGAAAAATGTGACTTATGGCTGTTTTTCATACTTAACTATTGTTGTGGCATCCCTATGGTTATGTGATCAAAATTCAGATACTTGACAAATGGACTCACATTTATGACGGTTGTAGTTTCCTGGGGTCATGTGATCCCCTTTTATGACCTTCTGACAAGCAAAATCAATGAGGAAGCTCAGATTCAGTTAACCACCATGTTACTAGTTTAATAACTGCAGTGCTTCATTTAACAACTGTGATAAGAAAGGTCGTAAAACGGGGCAAACTCACTTAAGAAATGTCTCATCTAACAACTGAAATTTAGGCTTCAATTGTGGCCGTAAGTTGAGGACCACCTCTGCCGATGGACCTCTGCTTCCTGAAGCTTTTACTTCATTACCCCAAATCACTTCTCAAAAAGTCTAATCCAATTTTGAGGACCGGTGGTAAGTCCCTTTCTTCAGCACGGACGTAACTTCAGGTGGTTGCTGAAAAATTGGTTGTAACCCGAGGACCTACCTGCCTTAATAAAGACAACAAATCGTTGAATGATCTTTATCATTTCAACAAGTTATTTAACTTGGTGATTTCCTCAATTTTTTTTCTTCATAGAAAGATTATCAACTCATAAAACATTCCTATGCCTGTTTTAGTAGTTGCCATAAAAAAAGGGGGGGGGGAAAGGAAGGAAATTTGAAAGAGCAGTACAGCAGTTTGAAAGCAAAAGTACATTCCAACTCTTTATATTTAAAAGATTGTAACTAAACTACCAGAGCTTTTGCCCGGGAATATATTTAGTTGGAGAATGTGAATGATGACACCCAGCCTGTGAAGGTGCTCAGTTAGAGAATCTGATTTATGACACACCCAGGAGGCGGCGGGGGGAAACAGGGTCACAGGGGACTGTAAATTACATATGCCAGAGTTGGCTTCCTACAGGGCAGTGCCAGTCTGTTGCCTCTAATGAATCCTTTGAAGTTTTTTGAAGTTTGGCTCGAGAACCATGATTTAATTAGGGCAATTGCTGGAATCCTGACAAAGACTTTGGGAGATTTTTAATACATTTTAGTCTTAACTTGGCAATCTTTAAATCTGTTTAAATATCTTGGGTTGTGATGGGTAAAAGGTTTGAGTGTAAGATGCTCTAATAAAAACCAGTTTGGGGTAATCTATCCAGGTTTGGAAAAAGCACTGTTTTATATTCTAATGCTCCAGTTGTCGTATTTCCGAAGTCACCGCTGGAGCAACAGAGAAGAGAGAAATATTGCCAGAATGCAGAAATGATTATTGTTTCTACTGAAATATGGTTCAGAAAACCCAAATATTTTCCTTCAAGGGCAATTTAGCAAGATATAGGCAATGAAGCATATGTTTAAAAATCTCCGTAAAGAATAAATACCTGTTTAAAAAAACTCAACCAGGAAAAAGCGTCAAGGAACTGCATCTCAAACAGGTTTCTGTTGATTTATTAGCTTGCTTAGAAAAGTGAACAATTAAGAATTTCCACCGAGTCATTCAACAGACACATGCTGGTATCGGGGCTTTCATTTTATTTATTGCAATTTTATCTCACTTTTCAAAATAATAGCCCTCTCCAAAGATCTTTTAGTTTATGCAAGTGTAAATAAGCTTGCAATAAATAGATTAAAATAAATGTCTACAATGCTTTCTAGAACAGTTCGATGGCCAGAGTGCTTTGGGGAAGGAAAATCCGGCTGAGCAGGTAGAGAATTAATGCATTTCAGACGGGGTCCTCCTGTCTCTGAAAAGTTTATTTACAGCTAGTCCTCGACTTAACGAGCACAATTTGAGCCAAAAGGTATGTTGCTAAGTGAGAAATGTGTTAAGTGAGTTTTGCCCCATCTTTCCTGCCCCATTTGTTAAATGAATCACTGCAGTTGTTAAATTAGTCACCTGATTGTTAAGCGAATCTAGCTTCCCCATTGACTTTGCTTGTCAGAAGGTCGCAAAAGGGGACTACATAACCCTGGGAGATACTGCAACTGTCGTAAATATGAATCAATTGCCAAGAATTTGAATTTCACTCACATGAGTGTGGGGATGCTACAATGGTCGTAAGTGTGAAAAATGGTCCTAAGTCACTTTTTTCAGTAATGTTGTAACTTGGAATGGTCACTAAATGAACTGTTGTAAGTTGAAGAGTACCTGTATTCATTTATTAAATATATGTATCTTTTATGTACACTGAGAGCATTTGCACCAAGACAAAGTCCTTGTGTGTCCAATCACACTTGGCCAATAAAGAATTCTATATGCTTGCCCATAGACGATAGGCAAACAATAATACCCCATAGACTTTGTACATATTAATATTATGTAGGGATTGATGTTCTAGCTTTTAAAAAGAAAATAAGGATCCAGCTTCATTGATGTTAAAGAAGGCTGATTTGTGTGTGTGTGTTTGCACATTTGTATATTTACATGCTGTCTTTGATTTCTGACTGCAACAGAGCCTGCTCATTGTGTAAGTTGTAAGTCATGACAATTGTTTGAGCAGGGGGCTGGACTAGAAGATCTCCAAGGTCCCTTCCAGCTCATTCTAATAATTCTAATTCTCATGCGTTAGATTTGATAGAGTAACTGAAGTACTCCAAGCTGAGATATGTGATGACATGATTAAAAAGGAGTGCAAATACGCTAAAATGCAAAAAAAGGAGCAAGATGTAATTGCTGTCTGTTAAGGTACTGAAAATAGGTGAAGCAGGTATCAAAAGGGGAAGGAGATTGACTTAAACGCCAAACTCTAGTCAAGTGCAAGAAAAAAAGGCAAGGGGTTTTGTCTAAAGAGATGCTGCAAAGAAACCGAACATCATAATAGAGCGAGAAAGAGTTTTTAAGACCACGGTTTTCAAGAAGAGATTGGATAACCATTTGTCTAGGATGGTGGAAGGACTCCTGCTTTGAGGCAGGGGGTTGGACTAGAAGACCTCCAAGGTCCCTTCCAGTCCTAAGTGTCCCCCCACGATCGACCTGATTATTTTACAGCTGTTGTTACATCTGTCATTAAACGAACCAGTGGCTTGTTAGGGACCGGTTTTGCCAAAAAACCCAGATGTTAATGCCAGTTTTCAGCAAAAATGTCATAAAATGCAGAGCAAAAAGATGTCATAAAATGTGGTTGCATGATTGTGGGATGCTGCAAATGTCTGTAAATAAAGATGGGTTGTTGAGCGCTCAAAATGCTCACCTGTGCCATTGGGGCGGTTGGCCCTTTTGAGTTTTGGAACTGGGTTGCATGTAACTCCCCTCCCCTTCCTGGGAGGTCCATCATAACTTTGAATGGTTGTTCTCCAAAGCATCTGAAGGCAGGGTGACATAACAGCTATGCTCCAATATTTGAGGGGCTGCCCCAAAGAAGAGGGAGGGTCACCCTATTTTCCAAAGCACCTGAAAGTAGGAGAAGAAGTAACAGATGGAAACTAATCAAGGAGAGAAGCAACCTAGAATTGAGAAACTTCCTAATACTGAGAACAATTAATCAGTGAAAACCAGTTGCCTTCAGAAGTTGTGGATGTTCTATCACTGGAGGCTTTTAAGAAGAGACTAGACAAGTACTTGTCTGGAATGGTGTAGGGTTTCCTGCTTGAGCAGAGGGGTTGGACTAGATCTCCAAGCTGCCGTCCACCGGCCCTCTTCTTCGTGGCAGCCCCTCAAATATTTGTGACCTTGCTACTATGTCACTCCTAGTCCTGCAGAATCTGTTCTCTAGAGAGAGAACCAGCAGTGGAAACCTGGCCATTTTGTTTGAGCTGTGGGGTGGAGGTATTGGATGCCACGTGGTCAGAATAGCTGGAATCCCTGACCCTCTGAGATAAAGAGTTCCCGCATTCTTGCAAACTCCAAGGCGTCTGTAAACACTTCTTTTCCACTTCCTGAGGGGCTCCTTGCAGAGATTTATGGGGTAGGTGGAGGGGTCTTTGAAGCAGATGGTTTGTTTCCATTTCCCTTTGGTATGTAAAAGGCTGTGCCTTTGAAGAAGGAGAGGCAGGGATACTTGTTGTGATGTTGTGAGGCCGTCTGGCTTGGACATTCAACCTTTCTTGAGGAGCAGTTGGCTCTGTGTGTGTGTGTTTGTGTGTGTGATGAAAAGAAGGACTAGGGGAGACATGATAGCAGTCTTCCAATATCTCAGGGGCTGCCCCAAAGAAGGGGGAGTCAAGCTGTTCTCCAAAGCCCCTGAAGGCAGGACAAGAATCAATGGATGGAAATTCATCAAGGAGAGAAGCAACTTAGAACTAAGGAGAAATTTCCTGACAGTTAGAACAATTAATCAATGGAACAACTTGCCTCCAGAAGTTGTGAATGCTCCAACACTGGACCTTTTTAAAAAGATATTGGATAACAATTTCTTTGAAGTAGTGTAGGGTTTCCTGCCTAGGCAGGGGGTTGGACTAGAAGACCTCCAAGTCCCTTCCAACTCTGTTATTCTATTCTTTGTTCTGCCGGGCCTGTGATTATTTATCTTGGGTTGATACGGCAAGCAAAACCGAAAGTGTTGGTAGGGTTTTGCAACCAAATTGTGATTTGTACAATTGCTTTTGTATTTGTGTGTATATGTGTGCCCGTGGATGGTTGGGTGCATGTGTGTCCGTGTTTATGAATGGGATTTTTGAACATGGCGAAAAGTGTAAGAAACAAAACAAATGTAGAAAATAAAAGGAAAAAGAGTGGAAATGAAAGCGATTTGTATGGTTGTATTTATTTGTGTGTGTGTGTGTTGTGTGTGTGTGAATGGAATTTTTGAACAGGATAAAAAGTGTAAATAACAAAACAAGTACATAAAGATAATAAGAAACAAGAAAAAGGATGAAAGTGATTTGTATGATTGTATTTGTATGTGTGTGTATTGATGGAATTTTTGAATATGGTAAAAAGTATACAAAAGAAGATAGAACAAACAAGAAACAGAAAAATAGGCAGAGATAGAAAATGAGGAAAAAGGAATTAAATGAAAACACATGCATAAAATTATGCCTACTGTCCTTTCAGTTTATCGAGTAATTGTCCTCTTAATCTTCTCCCCAACTTTTAAATCCTTAAATCTGGAAATCATCCATTTGATCTTTTCTTCTTTCAACAAAAGGTCCATATAAGGTTTCTTGTCCTTCAGAAAAGTCTTGTCATTTTTTTTCACCCGACGAAACTAGTCCACTTCGCCATTTCTGTAAGTCCAATTTGTTTTATAATCCAGTCTTTATTGTATCATAGGTACAATATTTTTTCTCCTGCTACCACTTTTTGCATAGCATACTCTTGTTAACCATCTACAGCATAAATTTCCTGCGTTACTTTTCTAATTCCTTGTCCACATCCACTGTACGATAAATAAGTAAGTAAGGAATAATATTGATAGTCCTCAATGTACAACAGTTCTTTTAGTGACCGATCAAAGTTACTACAGAACTGGAAAATTGAAAAAAAAATAGTTAAAATTCATGAAAAATAAAATGACTGATAACCATTTTTCATATTTATGACCATTGCAGCACAGTTACAACTTTTGTAGCATCCCCATGATCATATGATTGAAATTTAAATGCTTGGCAACTGGCTCATACTTATGACGGTTGCAGTGTCCTAGAGTCATGTGATCCCCTTTTGCGACCGTCTGATAAGCAAAATCAATGGCAAAGCCAGATTCATTTAACAACTAGGTTGCTAACTTATCAACTGCAGTGATTGACTTAACAACTGTTACAAAATGGGGCAAAACTCACTTATCAAATGTCTCACTTAACGACAGAAAATTTGGGCTCAATTGTGGGCATAAGTTGAAGACTGCCTATATTCCACTTTCATCTGGATGCTAGTCTGCAGTAGCTATTTTCTAAAGCACCCAAAGGCCAGACAAGGAATAATGGATGGAAACTGATCCAGGAGAAATTCAACCTGAAAATAAGGAGAAATTTTCTGACAGTGAGAAAAATCAACCCATGGAACAAAAGTTGCCTTCAGAAGTTGTGGGAGCTTCATCACTTGAGACCTTCAAGAAGAGACTAGACTGCCATTTGTCAGAAATGGTGTAGGGTCTCCTGCTTGGGCAGGGGGTTGGACTAGATGACCTACAAGGTCCCTTCCAACTCTGTTAATCTGGTAAGTAAGTAGTCTAGTAAAGAGAAGGACCAGGGGAGACAGGATAGCAGTCTTCCAATATTTGAGGGGCTGCCACAGGGAGGAGGGGGTCAAGTTATTTTATACAGCACCTTTAGGTCAGACAAGGAATAACGGATGGAAACTGAACAAGGAGAGATTCAACCTGGAAATAAGGAGAAATGTTTTGATGTGAGAACAGTCAACCGATAAAACAAAAGTTGCCTTCGGAAGTTTTGGGAGCTTCATCATTGGAGGCTTTCAAGAACAGACTGGATTGCCATCTGAGAAATCGTGTAGGGTCTCCTTCTTGGGCAGGGGGTTGGACTCGATGACCTACAAGGTCCCTTCCAACTCTGTTAGTCTGAATCTTTTGGCTTCATTGTATGGACTTGAACCTCATTATTATTGTTGTTGTTATTAGCTTTTTCACAAGTTGTGAGTGAGATGCTGTGAGTTCTATAACCATCACGATTAAAACAATAAGACTTTGCACCCAGGATTTAGGGAAACGTTTTATTATAGGCTACTTAGGGTGGAAAGTTGGTGGAGACAAACTCAATTTCCCCCCTTTTTTTCTTTGCTCCAACTATGTGCAACTATATTGCTTTTATTCCCTTCCAAAGGGCTATATATGGAAGAAATTTCTTTGAATGTTGTTCTGGGGTTTTTTGAGGGAAGGGGAAGGAAGCTACTTGGGGGAGGGTGCTCAGAATCCTTTGATGTTTAAGGGAGGGTTAAGTTGCATTGTTTTTGGTGCTCCTTGCAAATTTTATTGCTTGGGATTTCATCTTTTTTCCTCAAGACATTCTACTCAAAAATTCCTTTCCTCTGCTTACAGAGCAAGAGGCCAATTTCACGACATTCTTCACACACACACACACACACACACACACACACACACACACACACACACAGAGAGAGAGAGAGAGAGAGAGAGAGAGAGAGAGTTATCTTGGTACTCATCATTAATTGGTTCCGGGAAGTACGATGACAATCAAAAACAATGAGTGCCAAGCACATTTTTCCCATAAGGAATGAAGTAGTGAGTCATAAGGCAGGTGACACCGACAAGTTCTCTCTTGTGCGTCGAGTATCAAACAAACAATGACTGCAGGAGAAAATGTTTGCGTCAAAATTTATTTATTTATTTATTTATTTCTGAGTTTTATATACCGCCCTTCTCCCGAAGGACTCAGGGCGGTGAACAGCCAACTAAAATACAAGTAGACAAAGTATAAATTATTTAAAAGAGAATTAAATACTAGACTGTCCCAAATCTAAAAACCCCAATTAAAATCAATAAAACTTCATACCCCGTCCCAAGTAATCTAAAAACCCCATTTAAAATCCCATCAGTCAGCTCAGGCCGGCCTGCTCGAAGAGCCAGGTCTTCAGGTCACGTCTGAAGGCCCTCAGGTCACTGGTCGTTCGTAATCCAGGGGGCATCCCATTCCAAAGGGCGGGTGCCCCCACAGAGAAGGCCCTATTCCTCGGGGTCACCAGACGACACATAGAAGGCGTCGGGACCCGGAGGAGACCCTCTCTGTGGGAGCGCACCGGTCGGTGGGAGACTACTGGCAGAATGCGGTCTTGTAACTATCCTGGTCCGATGCCATGGAGCGCTTTAAAGACTAAAACCAGTACTTTAAAGCAAACCCGGAAGGACACTGGCAACCAATGCAGCTCGCGCAGGAGGGGCATCACATGCGCAGGAGGGGCGTCACATGCGCAGGAGGGGCGTCACATGCGTTGAGTACTAAATTCAATGAGTTTCAAAGCAATTGAATACCAAGCTACCACTTACAAATAAAACCCAAGGTGACAAACATATCCAACACATCGGCCTTCTCTTATTTTCCTCACAACAACCAATCTGTGAGGTGGGCCTGGTGGAGAGAATAGAATTGACCCAAAGTCACGCAGCCGGCTTTCATGCCTAAAACGGGACTAGAACTCACCATCTCCTGCTTTCTAGCCTAGTGCCTTAGAAGCCACTAGGCTAGAGACCAAATTGGCTTTTTCTTTGTGGAGCTTTTCCCTTTCAAAGATGCTTTTAATGTTGCCCTAAATTCATGGCCTTGTTGAGAGATAAGGGTAACCCACAAATCGTTGGTGTAGCTATATCTAACAGCAAACAGCTACAACGGGGTGCTCAAATGTAGATATTGCTTCATATTTTCCCAGTAGTGCAGGGTTTCTTTTAAAAAAAATCAATACAGTGTTATAGCTCTGGGATATGAAATGGCTATGACATGTTTTTTTTAAAAAATAGGAATTTTGTGTTGCTTTATTATTGTTGGTTTAATTTCTTCATTTTGTTTCAATTTGCGTGCCACATAAGCTTTGTCATTCTTCATATGTGGGGGAGGATTAAATGAAAAGGCAAATAAGTGCATTATGGCCTCTTCATTAAGACTTGTATTGCAGTTGTTAAAAGTACTAAACTACAAATTGAAATAACCTTTCCCCAGTTCCCCTAGGAAACAAAATAAAAACGATTAAAGAAGAATGAGAACGTAAGGTTATACGATTCCTGGCTTACAATGAATGAATTGTGTGTTAGTGTGTACAAAAACTGCTGGATTCCCTTCATTAAAATTTTAATGAGCTGATAAACTAGGAATTGCTATTTCCAATGCAGCTGACCCTGGTTTTTTTCTCTGTTGTTCCTGACAAACCAGGATGCTGAATAGCAACGCATCTAACCTTGTTCATTGAGGAAATTGGCTAGCTTGAAATTGGCTAGCAATGCAAAGAGACCAACTCCTGATTGGTTCCTAGGTAGTCTTTGACTTACGACTGCAGTCGAGTCTGGAAATGACAATCGGAAGTCGAGGTAGTCATTCAGTTTTTTGTTACGTGACTGACTCGATTTTACAACTTGGTTTAGGGGAAGTTAAACGCCAGGTTTTGTCCAAAACATCATAAATTGTGGTCACAACTTTCTGGGGCACTGCAAACAGCCATAGATACAGACCAGTTGCCAAGTGTCCAAAATACAATCACATGACTAATATGGCCAGGGGTGGCAGCCATTGGAACTTCAGAACCAGGTCATAAGTGATGGGTCCATCATAAATTTTGAACAGTTGCTAGGTGAGCGGTCATAATTCAAGGACTACCTACAGGTGTTTAGGAGGGGCAAAGATAAAGTTCTGTGCCTTAATGTTGTAAGTTAACTACAGGCGAGTTCTCGACTTACAACAGTTCATTTAGTGACCGCTCAAAGTTACAACGGCACTGGGAAAAAAAGTGACTTACGGCTGTTTTTCACACTTACGACCGCTGCACCATCCCCGTGATCAGAATTCAGATGCTTTTGGCAACTGGTGTGTATAATGGTTGCAGTGTCCCATGATCATATGAACCATTTTTACGACATTCTGATAAGCAAGGGGAAGCCGGATTCACTTAACAACCTTGTAACTAATTTGACAACTGTTGCAATTCAGTGAATAACTCTGGCAAGAGACGGGTGTAAAATGGGAGCAAAACTCACCTTAACAACTGGCTCACTTAGTCGCAGAAACGTTGAACTCAATTATGGTCGTAAGTCGAGGACTATACCTGTATCTTGGCTTGCTGTTACAGGCAGTCAATCAGTGGGTTGCCTAGTAAGCCAGAATTTCAGCGTGCCAATCAGTCATGGATTAAAACCAATCTATGTGCAGGGAGGCATCTAGGAATCCGCAGATGGAATTTCTTCCCCCTGTTGAATGCAAGCAGCCTTGTCATTTTCAAAGCTTGTGAAGCTGTCCCTGGTTGTCCCCACGTGCATCTGCCAGCACAGCTGTTTTTCCCAGCAAAGGGAAGTGGCTGTGTTCGCACACACGGGGGAGATAGCTGGGAGTAGCTTATGAAACAGTTAGGATGTGGTGGCTTTAATGACGCGGTGGCTTTAATGATACTAAAAAAGATGTGCTAAAAAGGCTGTGCTCACTCACTACATGAAACGTCAATATGGTCACGTCTGTTGGGTCTGAGCGTGTTGTGGTTTATGTGCTAAATAATGGCTTAGTATGATGTTCAACCAACCTATCAAATGCAGACACGGCTATTGTCTTGAGCTTCAAAAATTGATTTGTAGTTAAGCTTTTGTAATCGTTTTTATTTTAATTTTCCTTGTCAACCCAGAAATCACTTGGGCGAGCCATATATACACTGGATAAATAAATAAAAGGGGGAGCTTTAGAAAGACATAATTTTCACTGGAACTGTAACACTGAAAGAATTTAAAATGCTGTGCTGCAAATTTAGGGTTATTTTAGATACAATAAATTTGTTTCCCTTGATTTATTGTCTTTTCGTGCTGAAGTTGCTTATGAAAATCAAAATCGAACACATCTAAAGGGCACCAGGTTGGAGAATAGCAACCATGTGTAGTGAAAACTCTGGGAATTACTTAGTGGTGAGAAGAAAATTACAGAGAATTTACATGAAAGGCTGAATGAATAACATGTTTGATTTTATGCTTTGGAAGACACATCATGGGGTATGTGTGTATGCTGTACACTCAAACCTGTGTGTGTGTGTGTAAACTACAGTCCAATGAAAACATGCGGCAGCCAAAAAGAAACTCTAGCACTCTTTGAACAAGGATTAGATTGTCTTTTTATTACGTTAATTTCAAGGCAAAATACACAAAAATAAGAACTGACGTATTAGGCAGTCATTAACTAGAGTTGAATGGAAGAATTTTTTTTAGAAGAAAAACAAGACTCAGAAAAGTGAACTTGGCTACTAGATAAAGATACAATGGTGAATGTTCGATATGATTTATTGTAAGAAATATTCAAATCTTATTAAACCGTCAGATGAACTTCTTTTAAAACCTCTAAATTCAATTTCTCCATAAGCCAAAGCTTTCCTCGTGGGGAATAAAAGGCTTATTAAACTGTTGGAAAACTTAGAACTGATTTTCCTAGATGAAATCTTACTCACTCTCCCAATGTCGCCCCAGTTCATATTTCCCATTAAACTATGGTTTACTGGATAAATCACAGATAGCTGCATTTACATAAAACTAAGGCAAAAATTTGGGGTTAGGAGCAGAAATGGCTGGATTCACACATGACACATGAGATGCAAGAGGGTAATTCTCTCCATTAAGGAGTTCATGTGAATCCAGCAACGGTTGTATTGGCTTTGTGACCAAGAAGCAAAAGCCAACCGAATCGTAATTTGTAGCTGGCTTGATTGATGCTGGCTTCTTTGGGTCTGCTTTAGCCTAATGCCAGACCATTACAAGTAGTCCTCGACTTAATGACCATAATGGACCCCAAAATTTCCATTGCTAAGTGAGACATTTGTTAAATGAGCTTTGCCCCACATTACGGTCTTTCTTGCTACCGTTGTTAAATGAATTGTGGCAGCCATTACATTATGGTTGTTAAGTGAATCTGGCTTCCCCATTGACTTGTCAGACAGTCACGAAAAGGTGAACCACATGACCCCAGGACACTGCAATCATAAATATGAACCAGTTACCAAGCATCCAAATTTTGTTCATGTGACTAAGGAGATGTTTAAGTGTGAAAAATGGTCATAAAGTCACTTTTTTCTATGTCGTCGTAACTCTGGTCACTAAATAAACTGTTGTAAGTCAGTGACTATCTGGATTTCGTGTTTTGTCAACCACCCCTAAAGTTTGTGCATTTTCCACCTCCAGTGTTCTGTAAAGAGGGCATTAAAATGTGATTTCCCCTCCCCAATTTGCTTTGGCTCTGTAAGTGGACTTGGCAGCGTTAATGCAATCAGTTAGAAGCTGTACAGATATTCCTTCCTTTTTCTCTCTATTTGCTGTCATATTAGAGAGTTGGTTGTGATTTTTTAATTGATCTGGATTTTATGCCAGAGGCCTGAAGATCTTCCCCCTTAAGTGGAGATTCACATAGCTTAAGATCTGTGCATCCCAGACTCAGCCACTTGAAAATGGGTGGACTTCCAACTCCCAGAATTCCCCAGCCAACATGGTTGGCTGGGGAATTCTGGGAGTTGAAGCCCACCCATCTTCAAGTTGCTAAGTGTTCTGACCAAGGCTTCTGAGACTGTAATTACACACACACTTGTTTTAAAAACAAGTCTTGTTTTATTGGAACGCTGGGAATTATTTTCATTCCCAGCCGGTAATGAATCTCAAACAGTCTCTTGAGATAAGCACCCATCTTTCATTCCTATGAAGTGCTACCAAGAACAGACGTGTCAAATGAACTAGGAAAAACAACAACTGAAGTACAAAGAGCTTCAAGACTGAACCGAACGAACGACTTTGCTTCCTGCAAAGGTTTTGTCATTTTTGTCTGTCCTTTATCCCTGAGTTGCCCTTTTTGTTTCAGCTGCTCTCACCTTCTGGCAGCTCTGTGCACATGCGCACTGGGAACAGGCTCCCCTTGATCCTCTGCCTCACTGCTGCCAGACTTCAAAGGCTCCGGAGGCAGCACCCCACTCCCAGATGGTCCTGGCCCCATCTCTGCATCGGATGCAGGACCCTCATCCGAGTCCTCTCCAGACTCCCAGACTGGTCCCCGTTCTTTCCCACCGTCCGATTCCGCTGCTGTCTGCACAGGCTGCCAGCGAACCACAACACTAAGTTGAAAAAGGCTGCTTTAGATCTGCAGATCTATAGATCTAGTCCAATTAGCATTTTAGAGCTGGGTTGGTCCAAATTTTTATGTTTGTTTTTGGATTTTCCACTTAGCCTTGTATCCTCCAACAATTGTAGCAAAACAATCCGAAGTGTGGGAACATAACTAATAGCCAGGGCTGCCTGAAACACCTGTTACTTTGAAGACCAAAGTTTTACTCCTGCCTCCTCTTTGTCCTTTCTGTTTCTGGAACTTGATTGAGTGAAGAGTTTTGCATTGCTCAGTTCCCGTCAGCTTGAAGAAACTTTCAGAATGACACAGCAAAGTTTAAAATAAAAATTTTAAAAAAGTCCAAGACATAAAAGCTTCAAAAACTTTTGGCAGCATCATTGGGGCTTTCTCATCCCCAGACTCTTCCCTAAGTAGTTAAGTATTTATGAATGCCCAGAAGCTCAGGAATATATCAGAATAACAGAGTTGGAAGGGACCTTGGAGGTCTTCTAGGCTAACCTGCTCAAGAAGGAGACTGTATACCATTCCAGACAAATAGTTGTCCAGTTCCTTCTTAAAAACCTCCAGTGTTGGAGCATCCACAACTTCCGAAGGCAAAATTGTTCTAATGACTAATCATTTTCACTGTCAGGAAATTTCTCCTTAGTTCTAGGCTGCTTCTCTCCTTGACTGGTTTCCACCCATTGCTTCTTGTCCTGCCCTGAGGTGCTTTGGAGAAGAGCTTGACCCCCTCTTCTCTGTGACAGAACCTCAAATGTTGGAACACTACTATCATGTCACCCTAGTCTGGGGATCTGCAACTTTAAACACTCAACCATTTGGACCAGTTTCCCACAGAAAAACAATAACAACAGGAGCTACAAAACCTGGTTGGGTGTGGCCAACTCGAGGTCACTCACTCCCAGCGAGTCACATGATTCCCTAGCCACGCCTACTCCGCTGGTCATTAGGGCAGAGAATCAGTTGTTAAAAAACACCGGGAACCACTAAACCCTTACCTCTCTCTCCCTCTCCCCCTCTCTATCTTTCTCTTTCCCCTTTCTCTGTATCTCTCTCCTCATCCCTCTCTCTCTCTCTCTCCCTCCCTCTCCCCCTCTGTATCTCTCTCCTCCCTCCTCCCTCTCTGTATCTCTCTCCTCCCTCTCCCCTCACCCCCCCTCTCTCCCCTCCCTCTCTCCCCTATCTATCTCTCTGCTCCTCCCTCTCCCCCTCTGTATCTCTCCCCCTCCCCCTCTCTCCCTCCCCCTCTATCTCCTCCCTCCCTCTCCCGTCTCTCTATCTCTCTCCCCCCTCTTTCTTCCTCTCTCCCTTTCCCCCCTCTCTCTGTCTCTCCCCTTTCCCTCCTCTCTATTCTCCTCTCTTACCTTCTCAGCCAGGAGAGGAGTGACTGGGAGGGCAGGGCAAGGGGCGGGGCCAGCCAGGGAGAGGCGGAACCAGCCAGGGAGCTGCAGCAGAGGGCCCAAAGAGCCACATGCGGCTGTGGAGCTGCAGGGTTGCCAACACCCACCTTAGTCCTCCTCTTCGTTAGACTAGACATTCCCAGTTTTTGCTCAGAACCATTCTTCATACAGGGCAAAACAAGGGGGCCATCACTAAGAAGGCCTGTTCTTGGGGATTCCTATAGATAGCGTTGGGTTGGAAGATTCTTATGGATATCCAGCCCTCGAGATGTGAAGGCCTTTTATAAAAGTTGCAATCAACAGTTTTCTTCTTAGGAGCTGCACTTGCTTAGTGATGTAGTTGCCGGTCCCAATTGTGGTTGCTAACATTTGCATAAGATGTTGAACTGAAACCAAACCACATTATGGGTTAAGAACTGTGGTGGCGCAGTGGTTAGAGTGCAGTACGGCAGGCTAACCCAGTGCTCACTCCAGGAGTTCGATCCTGACCAGCTCAAGGTGGACTCTGCTTTCCATCCTTCCGAGGTTGGTAAAATGGGGATCCAGATTGTTGTGGGCAAGAGGCAGACTCATTTAACCGCTTAGAGATGGCTGGAAACCACTGTAAAGCAGTATGTAAGTCTTAAGTGTCCCTCCCTCCCTTCCTTCCTTCCTTCCTTCCTTCCTTCCTTCCTTCCTTCCTTCCTTCCTTCCTTCCTTCCTTCCTTCCTTCCTTCCTCCCTCCCTCCCTCCCTCCCTCCCTTCCTTCCTTAATGCAGTATTGCAGGTTGACTCTGCCTACTGCCAGGAGTTTGATTTTCACTGGCTCATGGTTGACTCAACCTTCCATCCTTCCGAGGTGGATAAAATGAGGACCCATAGACCTCTTAGAGAGGGCTGGAAAGCATGTGAAGCGATATATAACTCCAGGTTCTATTGCTTATTCTATTCCATTCCATTCCACTCCCATGGTGACGTAGTGATGAGAATGAAGTACTGCAGGCAAACTCACTGCTCACTCTGGGAGTTTGATTCTGAGCAGCCCAATATTGACCCAGCCTTCCATCTTTCCAAGGTTGGTAAAATGAGGACCCAAATTGTTGCGGGCAAGAGGCTGACTCTGTAAACTGCTTAGATTGGCCTGGAAAGCACTATGAAGCGGTATATCAGTCTAAGTGCTATTGCTATTAATGGATAGTTTCATTTTAGTTGGCGAAAGCCCTCATATACATCGTAAAGTCTTGAGTTGTTTAAAGAGAAGAATATTAGCAAAAGTAAGTGTCCTTATAAAGTTGTCTTTATTGGTGGAAGAACTTCATTGCTAAGTATCATCTTGAAGACTCTTTAGCTCCAAATTCCAGGGATTGTTTGGTGTCTTTTCCAAACAGCATTAAACTGTAATGATAATACTGAAGATTAGTTGTATGTTGAGTATATCCATTTATTGAGTGTTTAAAAATTATGGCTTATAGTTTAATGTAACGTGCTACTATAAATATGACAAACTGGGACTGTTGCGGCTGACCAAACCAAGAGGGCTTTAAAGATGCGTAGGCATGCATGTATATAAATTGGAAAAAAAATAGCAGTCACAATAGCAGTCATTTTATTCAAAACTAGCTGGATACCCATGCTTTGCTATGAAACTGTGGTTGGGCTTAGTTTTGGGGAGGAAAATAAGGGGGAAGAAATTCTGCCTCTGCCTACCAGCATCCATCAGTATTCATCTGGCTAGCGTCCTGTCAGTGTGTGAGAGAGTTGAGGGCTGTTTAGAAACTGAAGCAGTATTTGCTGTGTGAGCAAGAAGGAAACATAAAGGAGCCTGGGCGTGGCTTAGCTCAACTGTTCTGTACTAAAGCTGTTTGCTGCTCTGAAACTGAAACTTCTCCTCTGCTTGTGTTTTGCATTTGGAACAGATTTCTTTCCAGGTGGGGAGGGGGAGTAGAACTCCTTAGCATCAGAGCGTGTTAATAATAATAATATAGGAAATACTCTAAATGCTCTGATGGTCATTTCGAAAAATCCTTTCTTAGTGAGCACCTAGAAGCCAAGAGGAACATACATGCCCAATTTCAAGTTTGTAGGCTTTACGGTTCTGGAGATTTTGTGATGATGCGTGAGGGTTATTTCGCTTTTGTATATATAGATGAATAAAATAAACATAGTTTTATTGTGTGCATGGCAAACGCTTATTTACACTTGATTCCTAATTTTCAATTGACCTCACATAGGGATAGCCAATGGGTCACATGTGGCCTGGAGATTCTAAAATGCTCACATGACTCATCTACTGTACATGTATCTTAGCAAGTTATCTGATATTCAGAGTATCAGACTATAGTCTCATAAAAATAATTGGAGGACATTTGGTTGGAATCTTCTGGTAGCAAAGAAATGTTGTGCTAAAGTTAGATTTGGAAGGAAAGTGTAGGAGGAGAACCTGGAAGCGGAGTTGAAAGAGGAATTGGCCTAAAATCCCTACGTAGTCACAAATGGACTAAGGCCAACCTCCCTTGAATTCCGTTGACCGGTATCTTAACCCCAAGCAGCTGCAAGTTGAGAAGATTCCTGTGTGTAGGCTTTTAGGAATAAAGTAGTTTCATTGAACCTTCTTCCCTGTGGACCTTCTCTTTCGTGCCCGATGAAAAGTTGATGTACCTTTTCATTTCTAACAACATGACTTGAACCATTTTAAATCCCACTTTTTTGTCCCCCCCTCAGTTTGTGGGCCAGACATCGACATCCGCAACAGTATGGAGGAACTGAAGCAGCTGGAGGGCTGCACAGTGGTGGAAGGATATCTCCAGATTTTGTTGATCAACCAAGGAGCGGACTTTAGCAACTACCGCTTCCCCAAGCTCACGATGATCGTCGATTATCTGTTGCTTTTCCGTGTGGCTGGTCTGGAGACCCTCAGCGACCTCTTTCCGAACCTGACGGTGATTCGGGGCAAGAGCCTTTTCTACAACTACGCGCTGGTCATCTTCGAGATGACCAACCTGAAGGAAATTGGGCTGTACAACTTGAGGAACATCACTCGGGGGGCCATCCGGATCGAGAAGAATTCGGACCTCTGCTACCTTTCCACAGTGGACTGGTCTCTGATCTTGGATGCTGTTTCCAATAATTACATTATAGGAAATAAATCGCCAAAAGAATGTGGGGATTTGTGTCCGGGAACGGCGGAGGAGAAGCCGCTGTGTGAGAAGACTTCCATAAATAACGAATACAGCTTCCGCTGCTGGACTTCCAACCACTGCCAGAAAAGTAAGAGTTCATTGATGGTTCAGTTTTGACTAATAATGCTGTCACCTGTGTAATAAACATACACACACACACTCACAAAAATGTCTACGTTGTCTTCTCCAACTTAGATCAGGGGTGTCCAACCTTGATCACTTTTGAGACCTGTGGACTTCAACTCCCAGAATTCACCAACCTGCATAGTTGCCTGGGGAATTCTGGGAGTTGAAGTCCACAGGTCTTAAAAAGTGGCCAAGGTTGGACACTCCTGAATTAGATGCACAGGTAGTCCTCGACTTACAACAGTTCGTTTAGCAACTGTTCAAAGTTACAACGGCACTGAAAAAAGTGACTTACTGCCATTTTTTCACACTTACAACCATTATAGCCTACAAGTCACATGATCAAAATTCAAATGCGTGGCAACTGGTTCATATTTATGATCGTTGCAGTGTCCTGGGGGGTCACGTTATCCCCTTTTGTGACCTTCTGACAAGCAAAGTCGATGGGGGAAAAACCAGATACACTTAACAACCGGGTTACTAATTTAAGAACTTCAATGATTCACTTAACAAATGCGGCAAGAAAAGTCGTAAAATGCGGCAAACCCCACTTAATGAATTCTTTCTCAACAAAAATAAATTCTGGACCCTATTTTGGTTGTAAGTCAAGGACTACCTGTATTGGAACTGCGATTCCCAATGGGCATTTATTTACTTTTTTGATTTTTTAAAAAATGTATCCTATTTTTATTTATTTTATAAGTATCACCATATTATTTGGTAGTTACATTCCCAGCATCTGTTTTGTGCAGTGTTGAGCAAGGTTCCTGGGATAAATTTTATGCTGAGCGGTACTGTGTTAGCGTTGATGTAGAATGTGCATTTAGGGGGGGGAAAACATTTTAAAGCGTTATGCATTGGGTTAAAATAGTCTGCAGTAAGCCAGCTTGTCTGGTTGGGTTGCTGTTTTGAACTAGGAATTCTAGGAAAGCATCTACAAGGCAGCTTCGTTCCTTTATTATATTTGCATTCTGTTTTTGTTCTGTAAGGCAATTCAAGGCGATGCATAGAAACCATCTCCTATCTTGACCTGTTTAACTTCAGCAAACGCTTGTTTGGATCAAACGTCCTTGGGGGGGTGTCCCATTTTGACCGGCAAATAAATAATATTGTGTTAGAATCGTGCATTTGTCAGGACGACAAACAGGTAGTCGTAGGACTACAATTGAGTTTCCAAGTTTATGTTGCTAAGCAAAACACTGTTCAGTGAGTTTTGCTCCATCTTACGGCCATTCTGGGCACGGTTGTTAAGTGTTAATTACTGCAGTTGTTCAGTTAGTAACATGGTTGTTAAGTTCCCCATTGACTTTGCTTGTAAGAAGATCTCAAAAGCTGATCTCATGACCCGGGACACTGCAACTGTCATAAATATGAGTCAATTACCAAATTTTGATCTTGGGAGGCTGCAATGGTCGTAAGTTTGAAAAATTGGGCATAAGTCACTTTTTTCAGTGCCATTGTAACACTAAACAAATGGTTGAGAGTCCAGGACTACCTATATATAGAAATGCAATCACTTTTCCTTCTTTCTTCTGGATCCTTGCCCAAACTGTACAGTCCCTCCTGCTTGAGCAGGGGGCTGGACTAGAAAACCTCCCAGGTCCCTTCTAGCTCATTCATTCTATTTTGGTGAAAGCATAATTTCTCTGGATCCGATGGATAAACCAGCTTTACCTCCCTTAGGTACATACAGTATAGTCCTCAACTTACAATACCATTTTTTTAATGACTATTCAGTGTTATGACAACCTCTGGAAAAGTGATTTATGGCCCATCCTCAAGAGTTATCACTGTTGTACCACTCCCCAGGTTACGTGACTGGAGTTTGGGTCTTTGGCACCTGGTTCACATTTTGGACAGTTGCAATATAGAGTTGGAAGGGACCTTGTAGGACATCTAGTCCAACCCCCTGCCCAAGCAGGAGACCCTACACTATTTCTGACAGATGGCAGTCCAGTCTCTTCTTGAAATCCTCCAGTGATAAAGCGTCCACAATTTCTGAATGCAACTTCTGTTCCATGGATTGATTGTTCTCACTGTCAGAAAATCCCTCCTTATTTCCAGGTTGAATCTCTCCTGGATCAGTTTCCATCCATTATTCCTTGTCTGGCCTTCAGGTGCTTTGGAAAATAGCTTGACCCCTTCCTCCTCTCTGGGGCAGCCCCTCAAATATTGGAAGGCTGCTATCCTGTCTCCCCTGGTCCTTCTTTTCATTAGACCAGCTATGCCCAGTTCCTGCAACCGTTCATCATAGGTCTTTCTACCATGTCACCTCCCCAGCCAGCTTCTGACAAGCCAAATCAATGGAGGAAGCTAGCTTAACTTAACGACTGTGTGATCCCTTTAATGACCAGAGTAAAAACAATTATAACATTGGGGAAGCTGATTCGGTGATTGATTCATTTAAAAACAACATCGCTTAGCAACCATATTTCCCGGTCCCAACTGTGGCTGTGAGAGGAGGACCATTGGAGCTTTGTGTGCATTGTGCGATCTCTGTACAATGGAGTGTGGTTGTAATTGTATCTTGCCGGCCACTGGTGGACAGATTTTGTTTTCCAGGATGTTTTCAAAGTTTGCCCTGTAATTGTCTTTAATGTGTCTGTGCGAGAGAGCTGAATGAGAGGGATGTCTCAACCACAGACCAGATAGCGGTTAGGATACAACTGTGATCTCGGTATAGCTCTGAAATTATCTACCCATAAAGCTCCCTTCTTCTCTCTTTTGATTTCTCTTGAAAAGTATAGCCTTATGGAACCTGAGATCCAGCAACATGACCCAGTGCTAAGGACACAGGTGTTGAGAAACATTGGGCATTGATGAAAATTCCACCTATATGAAATCCAATCCAGGTTATCGGCTCACTTTCAAATCAAAGCAGTTGAGGCTAGAAATGTTTCTTCAATAAGTATTGTGTGTGTGTGTGTAGGTGTGTGTGTATTTAATGTCATTGTTGAGGCCAGATAACACACTGCAGTCTTGTTCTTACTGGTGAGTTAATTGAGAGGAAAACCAAGGAAAGCAAAATAAATTATTGGGTTGGGGCAGTGATGGGATTCAGATTTTTTTAGTACCGGTTCTATGGGCGTGACTTGTTGGGCGTGGCAGGGGAAGGATACTCCAAAATCCCCCTTCCCTCCCCACCCCACTAACCTGCTTTCCAGCTCCATTCTCCTCTGCAGGGCAACCAAAGAAGACCCAGTCGATTTATTTATTTATTTATTATTTAGATTTATATACCGCCCCCTCTCCCAAAGGGACTCGGGGTGGTGAACAGCCAGAATAAAAGCCCATATAAACACATACAATGTTTAAAAATTAAAAGAATTAAATATGTTGGCATTTACAAAGATTAAAACACGGGGATTAAGAAAGATTAAAACCAAATTAAAAATTTAAAAACCCCTAGGCCAGACCGGTTTGCTGAAATAAATAAGTTTTCAACGCACGACGGAAGGTCATGAGATCAGGGATGGTCCTCATCTCTGGGGGTAATTCGTTCTTGAGAGGGAGTGCCCCCAATGAGAAGGTCCGCATCCTCGGGGTCGCCAGCCGTCCAGCTGGCGGCACCCCGAGGAGGCCAACTCTATGGGAGTGTATCGGGAGGCTGATAATGATAGGAGGCGGTCTCGCAGATATCCTGGTCCCGAGCCATGGAGCGCTTTAAAGATGGTAACTAAGACCTTGAAGCGCACCCGGAGGGCCACTGGGAGCCGATCAGCCAGAACTCAGGAGGTGGAGAATAGATGGGGTTGGCGGGGCCACTCAGAGGTGGGATTTGCTGGTTCTCCGAACCATTCAAAATTTCTGCTACTGGTTCTCCAGAACTGGTCAGAACCTGCTGAATACCACCTCTGGATTGGGGTTTTCAACAAGCCTTTTTCAGGGTGGGCATGTGGAGATAACGTCCACCTATAACCTGTCTTTGAAGAATGGATAGCCTTCTTCATTCTGTCCATGAAATGATATTGGAAATCCTGGTTTAGTGTTTAATGGCAAAGAGCTACAAACTGGTGCTTTTAGGGTGAGGCCCTTCAATTTAGGGCTGCAAATTTAACTTGTGTGGTGAAAAATACAAAGTTGGAGGCAATCCTTTCTCAATTAGAAGAGAACTTTGGTAGCTCAGGTTGAAAGTGGGGTCCTTGGTGCTCTCTGATCTTGGTAGTTTTCTTGCAGACGTTTCATGACCCAACTAGGTCACAACATCAGTGTTAGAAGGGAGGGGGACTTTGCTCTCTCTTTATGTACAAGTGGTTTAACTTGCCATTGTTGGCGGGGTAGGGGGTATGGTTGATGAGGGAACTAACTTACTAGAGAACTTCAGCTGAGGAGTCCTTGGTGCTCTCTGAGCTTGGTGGTTTTCTTGCAGATGTTTCATTACCCAGCTAGATAACACCATCAGTGCTAGAAAGTTTGCTCTCTCTTTATATACAAGTGGTTTGCCTCAGCAGTGTTGGTGAGGGTACAGTTTTCTCTTTGGGTAGTACCTTAATTAGGAAAGCTTGATTATTTTCTTGGTAGACGTTTTGTTACCCAGCTAGGTAACACCATCAGCGCTAAAAAGGAGTGGGATTTGGGTCTCAAACTAGCTAAAGGCAGCACCAAGCAGCCCTCAATCCACTATTTGACACATGTTAGCTTTAATAAAGAGATATTTTGGGGTCTCCTGGATGTCTGATTTGGAGAACATACTCAATCTTAAGTGTGAGACTAGAGCTGAGTCTCTTTTCTTGTTATGGATTTGAAGAAGTTTACAGAGTGTATTTTAAGAATGGAAAGAATACCTCATTGGCAGCCTTTTCATCTGCTCTCTAAGATAAATGGAACTTGTTACCTTATTTTATACAGATGGAAATTGAAGTAGTTAGCCAAAGGATTTTGTTGAGATGCATGGACCACACATTTTGTTTTACACTTATCCATTTTCCTCTAAAAATTTATTGTCTGAACTCTTGGCCTTTTTTCCTTGCCTGTATTTTTTAAAGTCACCCAATAATTTTTATTAATCCATTTCCAGGCGGACAGACCTAAAATAAAAATAGACAATTCAGTATACACAGAAACAAAAGAAATACACAACAAATAAATACATTAAAAAAAAACACTGAACCCCTCCCCTTGTAATTGTAACCTGCTTAATACGAAAAGTTTATCTTGGAAGAAATACGATTGTGGAGATGCCAAATCTCTGCATTTTGCTGATTGATTTCTTGAAGGTGATGAAATATGAGAAGTGAAAACTCTTACCTAGTTGGAGCTCAGCTGGATATAGATTTTTGATTCCATCTCTGACATAAATTAAAGTATGAACATGAAGTTTCATGCATTACGGCATGTGAATATTCTCTTTATGGCCCCAGCCCAACTAAACTGAAGGGAAAAGTATATAGAAGAAAAATCTGGTATTTAAGGAAGAAGGAAATATGTCAAGAAGAAGTATGGAGTCAGCAATTAATTTGATTTAAGATCCTAAGGTATTTCCCAACATCACCATGTATTGTGTGCTGGTCTTTATGAATCCTGAAAAAATTTAGTAAAGCCTGAAAAACATTATTTCATCCCTAAAGTGGGTTACATTTCAAGTCTTCTGGACTTGATAGGGAATAGTCCTGCAGTAAGTCATAAGTAATGACTTATGATTTAATCTATATATACTAAAGTGAATTACCACTCATGCATCATCACAAAATCTCCAGAACCATAAAGCCTACAAACTTGAAATTTGGCACGTATGTTCCTCTTGGCTTCTAGGTGCTCACTAAGCAAGGATTTTTCGAAATGAGCACCAGAGCATTAGCATTTCCTATATTATTATTATTAACAGGCTCTGATGTTAAGAAGTTCTACTTCCCCTCCCCACTTGAAAAGAAATCTGTTCCAAATGCAAAACATAAGCAGAGGAGAGGAGTTTCAGTTTCAGAGTACCAAGCAGTTTTAGTACAGAACAGTTGAGTTAAGCCATGCCCAGGCTCCTTGCTCACACAGTAAATACTGCTTCAGTTTCCAAATAGGCCTCAACTCTCTCACACACTGACAGGACGCTAGCCAGATGAATATCTATGGATGCTGGTAGGCAGAGGCAGAATTTTTTCCCTTATTTTCCTCCCCAAAACTAAGCCCAATCACATAGTTTCGTAGCGAAGCACGGGTATAGAGCTAGTAATTACATATAATGCAATGTGGTTACAGTAAGAGGGGCTGTCACAAAGAAGGGGGGGTCGGCCTATTTTCCAGGTCACCTGAGGGCAGGACAAAAAGTAACGGAGGGAAGATCATTAAAGAGAGATCCAATCTGGAAGTAAGGAGGAGTTTCCTGACAGTGAAAACTGTTAATTGGCTTGAACAGCTTGCCTTCAAAAGTTGTGGGTGCTCCTACACTGGAGGTTTTCAAGAACAGACCAACCAAACCACCATTTAACAGAATAAGTGGGAATGGACCTTGGAGATCTTCTAGTCCTAGTCCAATCCCCTGCTGAAGCAGGAGACCCTGTACCATTCTTGACAAATGGATGTCCCACAACTTCTGAAGACAAACTGTTTTACTGGTTAATTGTTCTCTCAGTTAGGAAATTTCTCCCTAGGTCCAAGTTGCTTCTCAACTTGATTAGTTTCCACCCATTGCTTCTTGCCTTGCCTTCTGGTGCTTTGGAAAATAGGTTGACCTCCTCATCTTTGGAGCAGCCCCTCAGATATTGGAAGACTACTGTCCTGTTGTCCCCCCTCCTTCTTTTCATTAAACTAGACATTCCAAATTCCTTCAATGGATCTTTATACGGTGTAGCTTCCAGTCCTTTCATCTGCTTGACTGGGATGGTATAAGACCATGATGGTGAACCTATGGCACGTGTGCCAGAGGTGGCATGCAGAGTCCTCTCTGTGGGCATGCAAGCCATCGCCCCAGCTCAGCTCTGCTGCGCATGCACATGCCTCCCAACGGCCAGCTGGTTTTCAGTCTCTGCTGCGCATACACGGTGATGCACACATGCATGGGGGCAGTGCACATGTGCAGGGGATGCACACACATGCATGGGGATGCACACACATGCGTGGGGGCAGAGCGCTTGCATGGGGAAGGCGTACATATTGCATGCATGCGCGCATGCTTTAGGCACCGAAAAGATTAGCCATCCTTGGTATAAGGTCTTTTGCCTTGAGCAGTGGGTTGGACTAGATCAGTGGGTCAAGATCCCTTCCAACTCTGTTATTCTGTTTTAATATCTGTAGTTCCTTTACTCTTGAAGATGCTGCAAAATATGAAGATCCGCGTTAGGAAAAGTTCTCATGATAGTGAGCCTGAATTTCAAGAAAGGAAAAGTTGATCTCTGCCAGCACTGTTGCTGGGAGGGAGGGAAACTGCTGCTCTTTTGGAAGTAAAAACAAGGGAATTATAAACGTTCAATTGTTTAAAAGGAAGCGTGCTGTTTACTCTGCTCGGGAGGGACAAGAAAAGGGAGCCGAAGGGCGACAGAAGGAGCCGGATGGGGAGGAGGCAACAGACAACAAAGTCTCAGTGTTTTCAGGACGATCCTGAACTTCAGGATCTGTGTGCTCCACAAGCACTCAAGCCCCGTAAAGCTAATGATAACAGTTTTTTGTGACGCCTGCTCCATCACGGTAGGGTTGCAAGCAAGTGAATAATCCACAACAGAAATTATTGTATTAAAATCCTCAAATGATTCTGCAGCTCTTACCACAGTCCAAGGGATTTGCAATCAAATCAAGAAAACATCAAAAATAATGGTGGGATCTGGCAAGATTTCATTCACTGCTTCAATCACTGAAAGCTTTTAACAGACTGGACAGCCCACTTGTCTGAAATGGTGTAAGCTCTCCTGCTTGATGGTGGGAGGATGGGGGGCTGGACTAGAAGACCTCCAAGGTCCCTTCCAGCTCTATTCAGCTTGATTGATTCTCCCTCACCAAACTGGTGCTACGGAGTTAGACTCCAGGGTCCTGATAGATAATGATGTTTAATCAATGGCATGCTAGTCCATGACCGTAATAAAGAATTGATGGATTTGGATCAAACTTGGAGAGTGCCAGCTGTGCAAAATCCAATCATCTGGACAGATATTATGGGAGACAGGCAGTGCTTTAAGTAAGTGTGTACACTGCAAAAGTTGGGTGGTTCCTTCTGCAACAGGAGAGTTTATATAGGGTTGCAGGGGGTTGCTGGGGGTGTTGGCCAGGTTGAGTTTCTTCTTGAAAATCTCCAATGGTATGGGAGCAGCTCTGTAGCGGACAAAAAGGGCTCTACAGAGAATCATTAAAACTGCCCAGAATATCATTGGGCTCCAGCTACCAGCCATGGACGACATCTTCACATCTCGCTGTTTGAGGAAGTTGCACAACATTCTCAGAGATTCTTCCCATGCTGCTCACAATCTTTATGAACTGTTGCCTTCTGGCAGAAGATACAGAGCAAGTAAAACTCGGACCACACATTTCCTGAACAGTTTTTATCCCAGAGCTATAATTGCACTTAACGATGAACTTAAGGGGCCACCATCAGTGAGCTGTTGGACAGGATTACTTGGTCTGTTGTGTGGATGCTGGTGTGTTTTTAGGGGGTGGGGAATTTTGGTGGGTGGGGAGATGTTTGGGGATTGTCGTGTGTGTGTGTGTGTGTGTGTGTGTGCGTGTGTGTGTGCATGTTGAGTCTGGTCTCTGGGTGTGTTGTGAATTTTGTTGTATGTATACTGTGTATCTACGTACAAAGACAATAAAGAATTCAATTCAGTTCAAACAATGGAGCACCCACAACTCCAGGAGACAAGCTGTTCCACTGGTTAATTGTTCTCACTGACCAGGAAGTTTCTCCTTAGTTCAAGATTGGATCTCTCTTTATGATGTTTCACCATCATTACTTTTTGTCCTGCCTTTCAGGTGCTTTGGAAAATACAGGTAGTCCTCAACTTACAGCTGTTCATTTTGTAACTGAAGCTACAAGGACATTAACATCAACAAAGATGATTAGGGGACTGAAAGTTAAAATATGTAAAGAACAGTTGCTGGAACTGGGTATGTCTAGTCTAATGAAAAGAAGGACGAGGGGAGACAAGATAACAGTGTTCCAGTATCTCAGGGCCTGCCCCAGAGAAGAGGGAGTCAAGCTGTTCTCCAAAGCCCCTGAAGGCAGGACAAGAAGCAACGGATGGTAACTCATTAAGGAGAGAAGCAATTTAAAATTAAGAATTTTTGTGGCAGTGAGGACACGTGAGGAACAGCTTGCCTTCAGAAGTTGTGAATGCTCCAACGGTTTTTAAAGAAGAGATTGGACAACCATTTGTCTGAAATGGTGTAGGGTTTCCAGCCTAAGCAGGGGGCTAGACTAGAAGACCTCCAAGGTTCCTTCCAACTCTGTTATTCTATTTCTATTTCTAAAAAAAGAGACAGCCATTTTTTCATACTTGTGGCCATTTCAGCAATCTCCCACGATCACATGATCGGAACGGCAACTACTTGGCAACTGGCATGTACTTAATGACAGTTGCATGATCCACTTTTTGGCAAGCAATGTCAAAGGTCCTGAAACATGGGGAGTTGAAGACCACAATTTATTTATTTATTTATTAAACTTCTATACCGCTCCCTCTCCCAAAAAGGGACTCGGGGCGGTGTACAGCCTACTAAAAACATACAATAAATACCCAATAAATATAATTAAAATAAATTAAACCAAATTGATCCGGCTGTCTATCCCAAAAATCAGTTAAAAATTAAAAGCTAATAAAACCCCGATTAAAATTAAGTTTTAAAACTTTTCACAAGTTTTAAAGTTGCCAAGTTTGGAGACCCCTGAGCAAAGTCAGTGGGGAAGCCAGATTCACTTCCCAAGAGGGTTACTAACATAACAACTGCAGTGGTTCACTTAACAACTGTGAGTGAAGGGTCACGACATTTATTTATTTAACATATTTATATACCGCCCTTCTCCCGAAGGACTCAGGGCGGTGTACAGCCAACCATAAAACTTTTTACAATTATAAAAGTTAAAAGAGAATTAAGTATCTTGAGGCTGCCTAAAATTATACCCTCCCCCAATAAATTAATAAAACCTCAAATTTTTAAAATCCCAATTTAAAACTCGAATACTAAAATTACACTAAAAATCCCATTTCAGCCCAGGCCGGCCTGCTCAAAGAGCCAGGTTTTCATGGGGCAAAGCTTCCTTAACTGTCACGCTTTGCAACAGAAACTGGCGGTCGTAAGTTGAGGATGGCCCTGTAGATGGAGATGTCCTCTCTGCCTGCTCTTAGCCCCTCTCTTGCTTTTGTGGTAGCAAGCCCTCCTTATTTCTACTTCTGCCGGCTTGCTTTGAGAGGGGGTTGGCAGTTCCCACCTCCCCAGGAAACCCGTGTTCGAATCCCTTTGTTCTCGGTAAGTCCTTCCACCAAAGGAGACCGAGTGGGCGTTCGCGAACGCTGCGTTTGGGAACACTTAGTTCTTTTTGGAGCAAACTGGTTGTTTTAATTTTGTCCCTGAGCAGAAGCTGGCTGGTTATCGCAAACAAAGGGAGAAAAGGGGGTGGGGGGGGTGGGGGAGAGAGAAATCTCTTGCTTCCTTCCGGATGCGCCTCTTCCAGAAATAATGCCAGCAGTGGGCAGGGTGAGCGGCTGGTGTGTAGCACCGGTGTGGCGATCAATGGCGTGGGGTTTCTTTTTATTTTTTGGGGGGGTAACAAATAATTAAGCGGGATGAAAAAGTGCCAAGAAGGGCTTCTTGTGTTCTTGTGCAGTTTTTTTCTTTTTTAATGGGTGGGGGAGGAAGTTTGAACTGCCTACTGCTGTTTTTGGTGACTTTCTTCTCCCACTCCTCCTCCTCCTCCTCCTCCTCCTCTTCTTCCTTAACCTTTGGAGTAGTTGTCGTTGTGGGATAAATTCCCACCGGCAGTTGCAAGGTTGATCCTGCAATATTTACTCTGGGCTTGTGTGTGTTTTTTTTCTTCTTCTTCCTCCCTTCCCCTTCTCCTTCTGGGGCGGCAGAGAAGATGCCAACTGCTTTTCCACGTACATCTCCCTTTGGCAGGAGCAGTGGGCAATGATGTTGCAATTCCGGATTTCCGGAAAAGCGAAGTGCTTGGAAGGTTGCCACAGCGGCTGAGACGAGCCGAGCCGTTCTTTGTTTTCTCCCCTTTTCTCACAGCTTTTGGAGGGTTTAAATTGTAAAGAAAAATTAGGGTAGGCCTTGGAGAAAGACCGGCATGGTTGGCATTCTCCAGGAAACCAAGTAGAGATAGTCTTCGACTTACAACGGTTGGAAACAGTGGCCCTGAAAAAAGTGACTTATGTTCATTTTTCACACTTAATGACCATTGCAGCATCACCGTGAACACATGATCCAAATTCAGCCGCTTGGCAGCTGACTCATGCTTATGACCGTTGCGGTGTCCCTGGGTCGTGTGATCCCCTTTTATCACCTTCTGACAAGCAAAGTCCATGAGGAAGCTCAGATTCCCTAAACCGCACTGGGTTACTAGCAATAACAGCTGCCGTGATTCATTTAATCACGTGCCGAGAAAAGTCGTAAAACGGGGCACTTAACAAATGTCGCACTTAGCAACAGAATTTTGGGGCTCAGTTGTGGTCATAAGTCGAGGACTACCTGTATGAAGCTTCCTAACTAGGGGGCAATATTAATGTTAGAGGAATCTGCTTTGGATAAAATGGCGAAAATAAATTTCACGATAAACCTTCCACAGTGGGCCTGTAACTTTGTAGAAGAAAACGAGGGGAAAATGGAGGCCCATTTTTTTAATGCAGTTGCAGATTTGGAATGTGAGAATTGTCTTTTGTAGATCAGTGGTTGCCAACCGGTGGGCCAGGGACCACAGGTGGTCCATGAGAAAATTTTGGTGGTCCGCAGAGAAATGTCCCCCCCAAAGCACTTAATCCAGGCTTGCGCAGGAACACAAGGCTGCACCGCCCACATGGCCCACGGGAACACAAGGCTTGCATCACTTGCATTGCGAACAACACGAGGTAGTGAGGAGAGAGGGGAAAGGGCGGAGTGGGGAACTTGCCCTACTCTCCCCACGCACCAGGCCTGGCCATTGGGCTGCTTCTTTCCGCTTCTTTCTTCTTCTGCTTTTGGCTGCACGCAAGGAAAGCAGCAAAAGTCTTTCTTTCTTCCCTCTCAAATTCTGCCAGAAATGAGTCTTTGGGACCCTGCAAGGCCTCCTGCTGCAAGAGGCTGCACCAGTGCGACAAGTCTCACAAAGACTCATTTCTGGCGGAGTTTGGGGGAGAGAAAGAAAGACTTCTGCTGCTTCTGCTGCTTTCCTTGCATGAAGCCAAAAGTCCCTCTCCCTCTCCCTCTCCCTCCCTCTCTCTCTCTCTCTCTCTCTCTCTCTCTCTCTCTCTCTCAGTACGGAGCTGGAGACTGTATCCTGTGATCCCAAATAAAGAATGATTGATTGGTAGGAAACGGGGTGGGGAATTTTCCTGCAGACTTTTGGGGGGATTTTCCCAGAGTCTCTGATCCACGGGATTTAAAATTATGAGTTTGGTGGTCCCTGAGGTCCAAAAGGTTAGCAACCCCTGTTGTAGATGGTTAAGAAATACAGGAGTCCTCAACTTATGACTCGTTGGTTAGTGACCATTGGAAATTATGATGGACCTACCTTGGCCCCTCCTCTCATGACCAAACTTTGAAATGCTTGGTAAAATGTTTTATGGCTGTCCTGACTTACAACTATGGTGGGCAGGCTACCGTTACCATCCTCCTTCGAGGACTCTCTATATCGGAGTCGCTTGGATCAGATTGAATTTCTTTGGGAATAAATGGGAGGCGAATACTCCTCGGCCAACTTTGCATTTTCAAAAAAAATTGACGTACACCTATCATGCATCAATCAAACCACATCTCTCTCTCTCTTTTTTTACGGCTTTGTGGGCCTGTGTCCCAGTGTGCCATCTGGTATGCCAGCAACAAAAGGAAAAAAAAGCATCTTTATTGGCCAGGGCTTTTAATTTGTGCCCATCTTTTTAGTCTGGCTGTGTCTGATAACTTCTTAACGTCTTCGGTACGAAAATATGATTTATATTGCTGGTTGAAATGCAGTACTTTTTGCAGGCACCTAGCGAGCGCTGTTCACGCTATCGGCTGATTTTACGGAAGACCAGCAAAGAATCAAATTAAACGGGAAATTTAATTGAAGGATTGGAACATGCTTTTTAATAATAAATGATGCA
This sequence comes from Bungarus multicinctus, assembly GCA_023653725.1. Classification (NCBI taxonomy): domain Eukaryota; kingdom Metazoa; phylum Chordata; class Lepidosauria; order Squamata; family Elapidae; genus Bungarus; species Bungarus multicinctus. The sequence goes on from CM042843.1 coordinate 4,324,315, forward strand.
CATAAACCTACATACTCATGAAACCTTGCTTCCAGTTGTTTGCACATCTGTTTCTTGATTATCTTTTCCAGAATCTTTCCAGGTATTGATATTAGACTGATTGGTCTGTAGTTTCCAATATTTGAGGTGCTGCCACAGAGAGGAGGGGGTTAACCTGTTTTACAAAGCACCCGAAGGCCAGTCAAGGAATAATGGAGGGAAGCTGATGAAGGAGAGGTTCATCCTGGAAATAAGGAGAAATTTCCTGACAGTGAGGACAATTAACCAGTGGAACAGAAGTTTCCTTCAGAAGTTGTGGGAGCTTCATCACTGGAGGCTTTCAAGAAGAGACTGGACTGCCATCTGTCAGAAATGGTGTAGAGTCTCCTGCTTGGGCGTGGGGTTGGACTAGATGACCTGCAAGGTCCCTTCCAACTCAGATTATCTGTTAAGGGGTCTGTTTTTTTGTTCCTTTCTTGAAGATGGGAACCATAGCAAGCCCTTTTCCAATCCTCCGATACTTCCCTGGTGCTCCAGGATTTTTGAAAGATAAGGTACAGTGGTTCTGAGATGACATCTGTTACCTCCTTCAGAAATCTGGGATGTAATCTGTCATTGATTTGTGTTCATCAAGGTCAGATAGGTGTTCTCTTACCATTTTCTTGCTGCTTTCATTTTTTTATTTCTAGTTTCTCTTTTACAGTCTTTTTTTTTTTTTTGGGTATGTTGTGCTATTATTTCTTTTTCTGTGAAGACCAGATGCAAAGAAGGAGTTCAGCAGCTCTGCTTTCTCCCTTCTGCCTGTTACTTGATGGACCCGACTTTAAAAACAGATGCTTTTGATTTTCCCCACTCTTTCTTCATTCTTTCTTTTTAAGTCACCGTTGCTGTTTAGAATACAATATTTTTGGACTAAAAAGCAAGATAGAAGTGTTCAGAGACAGCACTGAAATGCTTCTGGCTCCATCCCAGGGACAATCGTAAAAGTGAAATGGAGCTCTTGAGACCTTGCTAAAGGATTATCCCTGTCATATGTTTTAAACTTCTTCATTTCACCCATATTCAAATGTTATTGGCCACAAATGGATTGCAGAGCAAAACCTTTGATAATGCAAGGAACTTTAAGGGGTTGGGGGGTCACCCAAGAACCCCAGAGGAAACCTAAATATGGATATACCGGCAGTCCTCAACTTACAACAGTTCATTTGGTGACTGAACTTGTTATGGCACTGAAAAAAGTGACTTATGACCATTTTTCACACTTATGACGATTGCAGCATCTCCATGGTCATATGATTTACATTCAGATGCTTGGCCGCTGACTCACATTTATGACAGTTGCAGCATCCTCTTTTGTGATCACCCTGACAAAGCAAAGTCAGCGGGGAAAGACAGATTCACTTAACAACCGCGTTACCGATGGAATAACGGCAGTGGCAGGAAAAGTCGTAAAATGGGACAAAAAAATACCCACTGAACCAATTTCTCGCTTAGCGACACGAATTCTGGGGCTCAATTGCAGTCGTAAGTGGGGGACTCAAACTTCGTCTCAAACTGGCAGGACACAGCTCTCTTCCTGCTGTGAGGAGCTTCCGGGGTGGGTGTCCCTTTTGCAGCAGAATTCGGTCATCGGGAGCTGCCTTTTTGGTGTTTGGGTTCAGCGTCTGCACCAGGCCAAGCAAACAAAATGGCTGTCTAGGGACAGAGGTCTCCAACCTTGGCCGCTTTAAGACTGGTGGACTTCAACTCCCAGCGTTCCTCAGCCAGCTCTGATCTAAGACGACCCCTTCGCTGCTGGCATGCGGCTGAATTAAAACAAGGCTTTGATATTTTTTTTTAAAAAAAGTCCTCGCAAGCTATTTACGTCAATTGAAACTCTTGTGCCGTCAGCTTCGGCTGAGTGAATTGCAAGGCCCCCATCTCCCCTCCCCATCCGGGTCTCTGGTCTCCTCCTTCGGTCGTCAAACCACGTTCTTTGTCCTTTAGAAAATATTGAATCTATGCGAAGTATGTGGGCATGAATGGGGAAAGGGGGGGGGGGGAGAGAAATGCCTCTGGTTCTGAATTGGTTCCTTCTGTAATATTTATAAGCTGCGGCTTGGGGTGTGCGTTTCTGGCCTGTGGAGTGCTGCAAGGACCTGCAAGGGAAGTTGCAACAAGCAGGCATATTTCTGGATACCCCCCCGCCCCTCAAAAACAACACTTTGGCTTGGCACGGGTGACACGTGAATGAGGTTAAAAAGAACCGCGCACTCTCGATCGGCGGCCGCAATGATTCTGAAGCTCCAAAGTATGATTCCCGTCCACTGGTGGCATCTTCAGTTTTTAATTATATTTATTTGTTATCCCATCTGTATTATTTTGACAAATAACGCAAGGCAGCAGACCTATCCGGCACAGCTCCCCCTTCCTGTTTTCCCCACAACAATCCTGTGAGGTGGACTGTGATGAGAGAAGGATTGGCCCAAGGTCTCCCAGCTGGCCTTCATGCCTAAGGTGGGACTAGAACACAGTCTCCTAGTGATTGGCCCCACTCAACTGGCTTTTATGCTTAAGGTGGGACTAGAACTCACAGTCTCCTAGCTGTCTTTCATGCCTAAGGCGGGACTAGAACACACAGTCTCCTAGTGATTGGTCCCAAAGTTGTCCAACTGGCTTTCATACTTAAGGCGGGACTAGAATTCACAGTTGTCTCCTAGTGATTGGCCCCACTCAACTGGCTTTCATGCCTAAGGCGGGACTAGAACTCACTGTCTCCTGGTGATTGGCCCCAAAGTCACCCAGCCAGCTTTCATGGCTAAGTCAGGATTAGAACTCACGGTCTCACGGTTTCCAGCCTGATGCTTTAACCACTAGACCAAACTGGATCAATAAACCACAATTAAACTATGCTTACTCAGTAAGCCATGATTAAGTGTCCACACTTAACCAGCGTGTATCACTTTGTAAAACTCGGTTCTCCATGTCGTTTATCCTTTTTCTTCCTCGTAGGGAGGTATTTGAAATTGTGGATGAGGAAGGAAGGTCTGGTTTGTTGGTAAAATCCTATGGAATCAGATTGCAGTAGATACCACAATTCCATGATATCCTCTCAAGAGATGAAGAATAGTAGGTTTTGATAGACAAGAATCTTTGTGGCTCAGGATTGAACGGTGAGGTCCTCAGTGCTCTCTGAGCTCGGTTGTTTTCTTTTAGACATGCTATGCACTGATGGCGTTGCCTAGTTTGGTGTTGAAACGTCTGCAGGAAAACAACCACACTTAACAGAGCACCAAGAACCCCACAATAGCAGTTTTGGAAAGACAAGCTTGATTTTAGCATTCTGATAAGTTAACGGCACAACTGGATAGAGGGGGAAACTAGACAATATTCCTTAGTGTGAGAAACGTTTTGGTGATTAAGGATTTCACCTAACCTTGCAAATCTAGGAATTTTCTTTGTTTTTTGACTGTGATCTGTTGTTTCCTGTAGAATAAGAACAAGAGTTAAGAGTAAGAGTAGAGTAGAATTGAATTGAATTGAATTCTTTATTGGCCAAATGTGATTGGACACATAAGGAATTTGTCTTGGTGCAAATACTCTCAGTATACATAAAAAAATACATCAAGAGTCAAGAATCATCAGGTACAAAACTTAATAATAGTCATAGGATACACTAAGCAATCAAATCCTACTAGGAAACAGTCAATATAAATTGTAAGGATACAAGCGACATAGTTACAGTCATACAGTCACAAGTGGGAGGGGCGGGTGATAAGGAGTGATGAGAAGATTAATAGTAATAGTAGTGCAGACTTAGTAAATAGTTGGACAAGTGTTCCTACTGGTCTTCCAGTTCTGTTATTTCCTGCATCAAAATGTGGAAAACATTTAAAGAAATCTTGGCTAGAAAGATCTTAAAATGTAAAAGGACAAAAGTACAATGTAATAGCATACTAACAACTAGCAGAATAAATTGTAGAATGTAACATTCTCTCTGTTCCTATGTTAGTATTATTGTATTTATCTGCTTTGTTCTGTTTTTGTTTTCAAATTTTGCTGGCCGTTGACCAAATAAATATTACTGATTGATTGAGTCTCTTGAAACGTAATTCTAATTTGGGCCTGAAATAGCCAGGGACCTGCTTTGGGTAAGGCTCGGCTAGCATTCTGTACAGATTCAGTTCTCCTGCACCTAAACATCAGGAAGACAAAGGAGATGGTATTAGACTTCCGGAAGAAGAGAGAGGAACCCGCCCCACTTTACATCAAGGGGGGCTGTGTGGAGAGAGTTTCCTCCTTTAAATTCTTGGAAAATCAACACAACCCAGATGGCCAGAAAGGCCCAACAGAGACTCCATTTCCTCAGGGTCTTGAGAAAGAATAAAGTGGAACAGCGACTGATGGCCTCCTTTGTACCAGTCCACCATAAAAAGTGTCCTCACATATTGCATGACGGTGTGGTATGCTGGCTTGACAGCCACGGATGGAAAGACATTACACAGCACAAAACATTGCGGGCTGTTCCCTGACACCACTAGATGACCTCGCTAGGGCTCGCTGCCTTAGAAGAGTGAGGAAAATCCTCAGGAATGATTCACACCTCGGTCAGCCCTTCTTCACTCTCCTGCCATCGGGTGGGAGATAGAGAAGCAGAGCCAGCCGCCCCAACAGGCTGAAGAACAGTTTCCACCCGTGGCTGTCAGACTCCTGAACAGAAAATAACCTCATGTCAACATAGTATGACAGACTTGTGGGGCCAGCGCATTGTGCAATCAGGTCACATGGTGTTATTAAATTTGGGTCTGGGTTAGGGACTTCTGCCCTCACTGTGAGTTGTGTGTTGGGGGGGGGGGTTGCACGAAAGGAGGCTCAGCCAATCTCATTGTACACATGTTGTACTCTGACGATAAAGGTAATAATAGCGAAAGTTGCTTATCCTTTTTGATGGTATGTCAGTTAAATGTCACACATATGTGATCAAATAACCCACCCAGCAACTTCTACGGAGTTTGGTGCTGGCTGGTCAGATGTGTGAGATGGCCAGCTAACGGAGGGGGAAAACAGCAGCTTCCTTTATGAAAAAAAATCTAGTCTGATTTCATAAAAGCATAAGACTAGAAGGGACCTTGGAGGTCTTCTAGTCAACCTCTCTGACCAAAGTAGGAATCCTTCTGTGGCTTTTTGAGAGAAGCAAAAGCTGCAAAGGTGATAACCGAGGATTGAAAAAAAAACCTTCCTCAAATGGAACCCTTTTCGCAATGGTAGGAAAACCACTTTTTTTCTCTAGAATGAGGGAAAAAATATTTATAAAGCATTACACTAACACCTGCCTCTCAGCACGTAACATCGCAAAGAAATGTGGGTCAGCCTGACCCAGTTTGAAGCAGGATAAATGTTTTTGTCAAGGATCTGTAGATTTTTGGGGTTGGTTTAAAAATGTTCATATCCTTGGTGTTTCTGCTAGCTGCACCTTTCCTTAATATACCGGTATTTGGTTGTTGTGGAAGCTTTGGACGTGGGAAATACTCTGACATGGATGAGTGGAGTGATGTGACTATTTGAATATCGGTAGTCCTCAACTTATGACCACAATTAAGCCCGACATTTCTATTGATAAGTGGATCACGTGGCCCCCTGGGACACTGTGACCGTCATAAAGGTGAGTCAAGCATCCGAAAGTAAATCACGTGACTGAGGGGATGCTGCAATGGTCATAAGTGTGAAAAACAGCCATACATCATATTTCCCCCAGTGCCTTTGTAACTTTGAATGGTCACTAAATGAATTGTCATAAGTCGAGGACCACCGGTAGTTTTTCAAGGAGGAGACTGAGGGAGAAACATTTAAGACTTCACTGTCGAAAACTCTTTTGCTTGTTTGCTGATCAACTGAATCTTCTCACAGTACAGAAAGTGCTTGACTTAATGACGTAATGGAGCCTTTCCATCAGGGTTATCTATTGTGATGGCCGTAAATTGGATCACCCATAGAATAGAATAGAATTCTTTATTGGCCAAGTGCGATTGGACACACAAGGAATTTGTCTTGATGCAAATGCTCTCAGTGTACATAAAAGAATAGATACGTTCATCAAGAGTCCATCATCAGGCACAACACTTAATAATAGTCATAGGGTACAAATAAGCAATCAAATCATACTAGGAAACAGTCAGTATAAATCATAAGGATACAGGCGACAAAGTTACAGTCATACAGTCACAAGTGGGAGGGGATGGGCGATAAGGAGGGATGAGAAGATTAATAGTGATAGTAGTGCAGACTTTGCAGTAGTACATGTCTCTTCCCCTCTCAGCCCCCAAGCCTGTGGTTTGCATATCTTAATTGCAGTTCTCCACTGACCTGATGGGTCAACATTGCTTATCGGAGAAGTAAGAAGGATGAACTCCTGCTTTGCACAGAAGCTTGAAAGATACCAAAAAACTTGCAATTTTGAAAAGAGATAAGTTATCTCTTTAAGGAGAGGAGAGAGCATGAGGGCTACAAGGGCGTTTGTCCAGCAAGATCTGGTTAGATGCAGAGATGTACTATGATGGTAAGACCATACTTGTAATACTGTGTTAAGGGAACTTACAAGAGGAACAGCACTGAGGCTTATATACCATTTCACATTGCTTTACAGCCCTCTCTAAGCAGTTTACAGAGTCAACATATTCCCCCCAACAATCTGGGTCCATTTTACTGACCTCAGAAGGATAGAAAGCTGATTCAGTCTTGTGCCAGTGAAAATAGAACTGTTAGCAGTCAGCAAAATTAGCCTGCAGTACTGCATTCTAACCACCGTGCCAAAATAGAATTGGAAGGGACCTTGGAGGTCTTCTAGTCCAACCCTCTGCTCAAACAGGAAGCCTTATACCATTTCAGACAAATGGCTGTCCAGTCTCTTCTTACAAACCTCCAGTGATGAATTTTGTAAATAAATAAAACAAATCATTAGATGTTCAGTGAAGTGGCTTGTCTTATGCTTGATTACTGGAGGTTTTTAATAAGAGTCACTGAATACAGAATACCAGAGTGGAAGGGACCCTTGGAGTCTTCTAGTCTAAAATTGTATATAAATTATAACAATATTACAAATAATATTGCAAATAACATTTTGTCAATAAGAAAGAGAAAAACAGTCTGGATAGAGGAGGTGGCAGTACCTGGAGACAGTAGAAGAGAAGAGAAAGAACTGGAGAAAAATCACAAAATACAAAGCAAATAGAAGTAGAAGGATTGTGGCACAAGAAAGCAAAATTTGTACCAATGGAGGTAGGCGCTTTGGGTACAATCCCAAAACATCTGGATCACAACGTAAACCCCATCAACATTGACAAAATCACCACCAGTCAACTGCAAAAGGCAGCTTGATTTGGAACAGTTTATGTCCCACGACGATACCTCTTAACGCCATTCAGCATCCACATCTGCCAAATCCAGTTTGAACATCTGGCGGACGGTGCACCAAATACTACTACGAATAATAATACAAATGAAAACAGCCCAAAATTAGACAGCCATTTCTCCAGAATGATATAAGGTGTCTCTTGCTTGAGCAGCGGTTGGACTTGAAGACCTCTGAGGTCCCTTCCAACTGTTATTCTGTTTTATTATCTTTGTTTGCTCAAGACAGAGCTTCACTAAAAGTAGTTCAAATGAAGCTTGCTCCAGAGAGCTTCACTCTGAAATGACAGTCCTCTTGCAACCCTTCAATTGTGACTACACTTGAAAAACATGAATTCAGTTTCAATAGCCTATGTATTCCTGATTTCTTCGGTGTTGTCTGAAGGTGGATATTCCTAGCAGGCTAGGAATATTGTATCACACTCCAATATATGGGAAGCTAGACTGTCAGAAATCACTGAGGACTAGAATCCTTAAATATGTTAGCTTTCTGCAGAAGTGACATGAAAAACCAATAAACTTTGCAATTCGTTTATCTAGGGCAGTGTTATTTTTCAGTAAGTTTGTGGTCTGTACTGAGCGGTCCTAAGTGTCTCTTAGATATATTTTGTTCTGTCCCTCTCAGGTGAGGAAATGTTGAGTTTATGGTTGAAATACATTGCAGTGCAGTCTGTTTCTTTATGGGAGTTATTGTTGGTGTACAGTTGTCTTCTTTTAGTGTTCAATGTGTAATTTTCAGGTACTTCGGCTAAGTAAAAAGTTCGATCCCTTGCTTGCTGCAGAATATTTAAATTGCAAAAGATTTGCAAAGCCAAGCCATCTTTCTATTTTTAGATTAACTGCTGCGGAGGCTGTATTCCAAAGGGTTGCTTTCTTTTTTAAAAAAATAATAAATGTTTATATTTTATTCCCAAAGTTAAAATACAAACTCTGAAAGAAAAAAGGAAAAGAAGAAGAACAAAAACTAAACAAACCAGGACAATAAGAAAAGATGTCCATGGAAAAAGTTGCTTTTCTTTCATCTTTAGAGAAGTAAACTATTAGTCCCTTAATAAATACTTATTTTTATTTTGATGGCTCATGTTGAAGGACTGTTTTGCATTGCTTAGCTCCGCGAATAACTGCAAATGCCTCTTTTTTGCAATTTAAGTCCCATGAAAGCTCAGCCTACAAAGGCTTCTAAATAAAAAAACAACAAAGAGATTACATCCCGGAGCAACGATGGCTTCTAAAATGATCTTGGAGCATGTGTGGATCTCAAAAAAGGCAACAGGCAGATCCAGCTGGGGTAGATGAAAACCGAGGTATCCATTTAGTTTTTCCTCCTATGAATAGAAACGTCCGGTAATAGGATGGCGAGAGATTGGCGGTGTGTATATTTTCAGTGGGGAAGGGGGTGATTGTCTGTCCCTTTAAATGGGTTTATAATTGGCTAGGAATTTTTATCAGCTTAGTCATTCTCGTGCTGGGCGGATGAAATGGGGTGGGGGTGAGACGGGGGTGGATGGGGGGAGAAGCCACAAGCCCCATCCGTTAGAGGCCCTTGGATAAGGATGTGTCATCCCTAAGGAATGTATGTGAACAAAACAGGCTGTGCGCGCAGCAGCGGCTGCTTGCAACCGTTGGCCTGAACAGTAAGGCATTCTTAAAGCGCAGCTCTGAGTCACATGGAAGCAGATGGATTGTTTCACTAAAATGGAAGCTGTTTTGATTGTGGAAGAAGACGCGTTTCATTTCCAGGGCAAATAAAACGGTTGCAGAAACTAGGGTCCTAAAATCCGACAGTGGGTCATTAGAAAAGGGTTTTTTTTTGAAAGTCAAACTGCCAACAATAGGGCGAGAGTTGTAAGAGGATGAATCAAGATCATGTGAAGTGTCAGTACCGCTTTATCAGACTTTGGTAAGGCCACCCCTTGGAATATTGCATCCAGTTTGGTCGCTGCGATATAAAAAAGATGTTGAGACTCTGGAAAGAGTGCAGAGAAGAGCCGCAAAGATGATTGGAGGGTTGGAGGCCAAAACATATGAAGAACGGTTGCAGGAATTGGGTTTGTCTAGTCCAAGGGTCTTCAAACTTGGCAAGTTTATGACTTGTGGACTTCAACTCCCAGAATTCCTGAGCTAACGAGTGGAGGAGGGATTCTGGAAGTTGAAGTCCATAAGTCTCAATCTGTCAAGTTTGAAGACCTCTGGTCTAGTCTAATGAAGAGAAGGACTAGGGGTGACACGATAGCAGTCTTCCAGTATTTGAGGGGCTGCCACAAAGAACAGGGGGGGGGGTCAACCTATTTTCCAAAGCACCCGAAGGCCAGACAAGGAATAATGGATGGAAACTAATAAAGGAGAGAAGCAACCTAGAACGAAGGAGAAATTTCCTATCGGTGAGAACAATCAACCAGTGGAACAGCTTCCCTTCAGAAGTTCTGCATGCTCCATCACTGAAGGCTTTCCAAGAGACTGGACAACCATTTGTCTGAAATGGTATAGGGCCTCCTGTTTGAGTAAGAGGTTGGGCTAGAAGACTTACAAGGTCCCTTCCAAATGTAACTTCTCTTGTGTTCTGAATCTGGGATGCATCTGCATTGAGGAAACTCTGCACGACTGGAACCAGCCCCAGAGAAAGGAGGAAAACCAGCACAATACAGCGCTACCTAATCCCAATTCCCCAAATATGGAGCTGGCCCTGAAGGTTTCCATGATCAATGGTACCAAAAACCACTGAGAGGTCAAGAAGAGCCAGGATGGATGCACCCCACTCTCGCCATCCAGGAGTGCGATCAATCAGTCCGAAACCTCAAACCCCTTGTCTGAATCCAGACTGAAAAGGGGTGTCAACCACTTCATCCAGGCTTCCCTGAAGCTGCTATGCACTCATTCTCCTCACCACCTTCTCTAGAAAGGGAAGACGGGAAACTGGATGAAAGCTGCCCAGCTTGGTTGGATCAAGGGATGGTCTTTTGAGGAGGGGACTCACTGTGGCTTCTTTAAAAGAGGAGGCGGGGTCCCTCCCTTTAGGAGGACTTAGCTGCAGCCTAGACCCAAGCACACATCCTACCCTGCGCCATTGAATTAGCCAAGAGGGGCATGGATCTAACACACAAGTGGTGGACACAGTGGCTTGTCCACTTCTTCTGATTCCCCAAGTTCAAATTCTTCCCAGATCAAAACTGCTGGATGCTTGGCATTTAGGCACATCAGCCATCAGTAGATACATCGTGATAAGTACATTTATACACCATTCAAAAGAGGCCATTAAAAAAGCAAAGAAGGAAACAAAAAAAGAGACTAGAACACATCCTCCCCAGCAGCCTAAACCCAGAGAAGCCGGGATTAACACCAGCCAAACAATCAAGTGGAAAACAATGCCTTGATCAAGGAATTGCCAAGGAGGAAAAATACACCCCTACAAACTCCGATGAGACCAGCTACTGTGTGTAAATACGCAGCGAACTCCATCTTCCCTCACCCTGATGATGTTACCTGGTTGGATAATCAAAATGTCTGCAGGCAAACAAGCTCAGAAATCGCCAAAGACTGAGCCACCTATACTCTCTTCTGTTGGAGGGTGCAATACATGTGCAGGTTTTCTGCAGATTGTTTGATCTGTTGCTGTTATGAAAAGCAGGTAGAAGATTCGGGGTGATCCAAGTTGATACGGAGGTTTTGAAATCTTTGTTGTAGAGTAGAATATCAGAGAAAACATCAGATTTCAAATAGATGTTAGTTGATTCCATTCGTGATTTCTGATTGCTCCCTGCAGCATCTCTGTGAATGTTGGGGCCCAGAAATCAACAGTAATCAATCCTTTAGGAGATGCAGAAGACACAAGAATTCCAGCAAGTGGAAAACAGGAGTAGATAGCAATTGACACTTTTTTATTTTAATAAAGGTAGAGGAAGTCCCAGTGCAGCAAGGTGTCTGTAGACTCAACCGCCATCTTGGTTTTTTGAATCCTTTTCCCATGGAGATGAGCCCAGGTATAAGGCATGAGATCCCTGTCACATTTAGTAGGTGAGCAATAGAACTTATGGGTGCACTTATCGGAGAACTATAATAGGTTAGAAATATGTGAGGAAACAACGGTGGCGCTAAACAGAGAGGATCTGGTGTGATCCTTGGATATCAAAACTTATTCAACATTAACAAAGAATATAGGAGATTTCCAGAACATAAATCTGAATAGATGGGACTCCCATCAGCCTTGAAAAAACTGGCAGGATAGATGCTTAAGGATTTTATGCAGATAGTCCTCGACTTATGGTCACAATTGAGCCCCAAATTTATGTTGCTAAGTGAGACATTTGTTAAGTGAGTGTTGCCCCATTTTACAACCTTTCTTGCCACGGTTGTTAAGTGAATCACTGTAGCTATTAAGTGAATCTGGACTTTGCATGTCAGAAGGTCACAAAAGGGGATCACGTGACCCAGGGACAGGGATATGAGACAGTTGCCAAGCGTCTGAATTTTGATCACGTGACCGTGGAGAGGTGGCGACGGTCAGAAGTGTGAAAAACGGTCATAAGTCCCTTTTTTCAATGATGATGTGATTTCGAACGGTCACTAAATGAACTGTTGTAAGTCAAAGGCTACCTGTATAAAGAAGCTACACCATAAAGTAATAGCTTGCATAAGTTGCAGAGGTGGCATTCAGCCGGTTCTGACCAGTTCTGGAGCGGAAATTTTGAGTAGTTTGGAGAACCAGCAAATGCCGCCTCTGACTGGCCCCGCCCACATCTATTCTCCACCTTCCAGCTGATTGGCTGGGTCTTCTTTTGTTGCCCTGCACAGGAGAACAGAGCTGGAAAGCAGGTTAGTGGGGTGGGGAGGGAAGGGGGATTTTGAAGTATCCTTCCCCTGCCATGCCCAGCAAGCCACCGCCAGCAAGCCACAGAACCGGTAGTAAATTTTTTTGAATCCCACCACTGATAAGTTGTCGAAATAAGAAATATTTAAGATAATTTTATGACTTGAATAGTTACCAATAGTTGTGGAAAAGATGAGTACGAGGAGTCCTCAATATATGACCACAATTGAGCCCAACATTGATGTTGCTGAGTAAAACATTTGTTAAGCGAATTTCCCCCTATTTTACAACTTCTTGCCATGATTGTTAAGTGGATCGTTGTTATTAACATGGTTGTTAAGTGAATCTGGCCTTCCCATTGACTTTGCTTGTCAGAAGGTCACAAAAGGGGATCCCATGACTCTGGGACATTACAACCGTCGTAAATATGAGTCAGTTGCCAAACGCTGTGACCCAAGGGAATAAGTGTGAAAAATTATAAGTCCCTTTTTTTCAGCATTGTTGTAACTTTGAACGGTCGCTAAATGACTTGCTGTAAGCCGAGGACTACCTGTATCTCGTATATTGCCATTGTGCTGTAGCATTTTTGGGATTTGGATTGCCTTAAGAATTGGGTTTTGGTGAGAATACATAAGCTTCAGGTTGTAAAGGGATGGGAGTTACATTTTTTCCCCCTTACTATTCCTTTTTTTTCCCCCTTTCCTCCCCGTAGTAAAGAGCTCCTGCCTCTCATTTGTTTGTAGCAGCAACAACAACAATAAGGGGGAAGAACAGCCATCTTATAGAAAGTGTGTGAGTCACTCTTCCAGATGGTCGTCTTGTTCTACGCCGTGCATGGAAGAACTTGATGTATTAAATCAGTCCCTTTTTTTGGGTTGTTTACAACTTCAGGGTCTTGAGTCGGATCACTTGGGGGTGGGGGGGGGTTGCTCAGCTGTTCTGTGAACAGCAGATCCAGCTACATCGCCTTGGGCTTGTCCACCCAGCTGGCTTTTTTGTTTGGCTCCCCTGATAATGGTTACTTTGAAGTTGGGTCGCCTTGGTTGTCCAAGCCCAAAATCTCAAGCCTGGTATAGGGTATTCTGTTGCGAGCAGAGGGGTGTAGTCCTCTTCTGGTAAAATACTTCTGGACTCGCTCAATTGTATTAATGTCCGATATACAGTGCAGATTCCAGACTGATGAACTGTATTCGAGTATTGGTCTAGCAAAGGTTTTGTATGCCCTACTTAGTAATTCAATATTTCCGGAGGAAAAGCTTCATAAGATTAGATTTACAACTCTTAATGTTTTTTTGGCAATGCTGTTACAATGAGCTCTGGTGCTTAGGTCGTTTGATATGAGTACTCCGAGGCTTCTCTAGCCTTGTATCAAATGCCTTTTGAAAGTGCTTTTTGAATTTGGAGGGGGAAAACAGTTTGTTTTCAAAGAAAATGGAAGGCGTTCCAAGTCAAAACGGGCTCTCTAAGTCGGAGGTCTCCAACCGTGGCAACTTGTAAGACTTGTGGACTTCAACTCCCAGAATTCCCCAACCGGCTGGGTGAGGAATTCTGGGAGTTGAAGTCCACACGTCTTAAAGTTGCCAGGATTGGAGACCCCTGCCTAATTTGCTTGCTGAGCTGTGGGTTATTCCCCTGCCCTGCTCCAAATTTTTGGCTTACCTATTCTGTAAAGCTTGGCCTCTGTACTTCATGATCCTAAGACTTGATTTGGCGAAAACTTTTCCTGCCTCGCCAAGATCCTAGTTTGTAGAAAGGGCTTGGCCTCCAACCCTACAGTATGTATTGTTCAAATGTCTGGTCTTTAGATCCCAGAATTCTCAGCTATGTTGGTTGCAGAATTCTGGGAATTGAAATTGACATCCAATCAGTGTAAACCGCTTCAAAGCCTATGCGTCGTGCTCAGAGAGGCTCAATTTGATTTCAGGGCACAGATGTCAGCTTATGGCTCAAATCCTTGTATTAATATTTTCACTGCAACCTGTATTGGTAGACCTTGACTTAATCACCATTTGTTAGTGACCGTTTGAAGTTACAGTGGAACACACAAAAGTGCTTATGCCCATTTAGAATAGAATAGAGCTGGAAGGGACCTTGGAGGTCTTCTAGTCCAGCCCCCTGCTCAAGCAGGTTAATCGATACCATCTCAGACAAGTGACTGTCCAGTCTCTTATTAAAAACCTCCAGAGATGGCGCAGCCACAATTTCTGGAGACAAAACTGTTCCACTGTTTCATTGTTCTCCCTGTTAGGAAGTTTCTCCTTAATTCCAGGTTGCTTCTGTCTTTGATTTGTTTACTATCATTATTTCTTGTCCTGCCCTCTGTTGCTTTGGAGCATAATTTGACCCCTCTCTTCTTTGTGGCAGCCCCTCTAATACTAGAACTATCTAGCTATCATGTCACCCCTAATTCTTCTTTTCTTTAGACTAGCCAGATCCCAAATCCGCAGCTGTTATTCCTATGTTTTAGTCTCCCAGCCTTTGATCATCTTAGTTGCTCTTCTCTGAAGTTTTTCCAAAGTCTAAACATCTTTTTTTGTACTATGGTGACCAAAGTGACTTCTCATACTTACAAGCACTGTATTCCTCATATTTATAAGCATTGCAGCCTCCCCCATAGTCACATGATCAAAATTCTGACTCATATTCACGACGGTTGCAATACTAACTTAACAACTGTGGCAAGAAAGGTTGTGATATGGGGCAAAATTAATTTAACAGCTGTCTTGCTTAGCAACAGAAGTTTTGAGCTCAATTGTGGTCATAAGTCAAGAACTGCCTGTTTTTGAAGTGGCCATTTGTCCTGGCATTGCCGTGGTTTGAAGAGAGAGCCAAGAAAATTTGTTTCATGCTGATTCCCTGGGCTACAGCTGGGAGAATCTTTGTTGAATGGCTATCTTATTCCTTTTTTTTTGTAAATGGAATAACGTATTGTGGAGATGGTTTTTTAAAATTATCTCTTGTCTTTTTTAATTGATGCTGTGCTTTATTAAAATCGGGAGACAGTATACACATCTCTAACAGAGATGTCCGTATGATATATATTTAAACTGTATCATGCAGATGGTTTAATGTGACCCGTTTTTGGATGGGCTTCTTCCCACTCATCCGTCTCAGCAGTGAGGGACGATGGGAACTGCTTTTGAAAATATTTGCAGGACACAGAGCTGGGAAGAATATTTTGACTTCTTCTGCTTGTTAGTGTTGGCTTCGGCGTAGAGAAGCTGATAGGAAAAATCTGCTCTACTTATTAAAGACATCTTGCTCGCGTATCTTTATTTCCCATTTTTATGGAGCGAGCCGTTTTGTGGAAATAAATTCAAAATTAGTGCCACGTGCAAGGGGCATTTAGGCATTTCTCTGACACTATTGATTTTCACGGTCTTTGCAAACGTTCAGGGTGGAATTATTTTGAACCTGTGTTTTTCAACCTTGGCGACTTTAAGTTGAGTCACCAAGTTTGAAAAATTTGGCGAGTCAAATTTATTGGCAGTTGAAGTCCACACATCTTAAAGTTGCCAAGTTTGAAAAACACCCTCTTAGATGTGAGGAAGACATAAGGAAGAAAGGGAAAAAAATCTCCCTGATTTTCGGCCAGGAATATATTTATGAGGACTTGGCTGACAGATCTATATTTTTTGTTTCTATTGCACACCCACTAAGCAAGTATTGCTTTCCACTTTTGCCCGTACCTTAACCAAAAGAAAGGAAAAAAGTTTAATTTAGGAGTTCAATTCATCTCAATAAATGTTTTCTAAAAATTGGGAATAAACCTGAGATCTGCTATTTACCTCTTCCTGCAGATAAGATGGGGAAGACAGATAAAATGTTGGTTTATTGAGCAGGTAACAATAGAAAGACATGAAGCTACAGTCTCTCATTTTGGGGGAAAATATAATGCCTTCTTGAAGGGATAGCAGCCAATTTAAATTCCATCTTGTTGCTTTCTTTCCCAGAATAACAAGTCATGTAAACTCATAAAACCCTCAAGGATTGCTTAAATCCGAGAAGACAAATATGATTTCTTACTTGATTTATAGTTTGTAGTACCTCAGATAGAAAGTACAACAGTTTTGGGAAACTGCAGTAGCTTAAAACAATAAAATCATCATACAGTTTAAAATCATATTATTGATTATGGGCTATTAAGTTATTTTTGACTCCTAGCAACCACTGAGAATCATTATTTAATTGCATTGCATTATATGTAATTGTTAAATAATAAAATGGTTGCTGATGACTTATTATTGCAGGACTGTTTCTGATTCTTCACTCCAGAAGACCTGATATCTAACCCACATTTCTCAGTTCTTTGTGTCTTTAGGTTAGCTTTGGTAATGAAAAGAATATTTTTTTACGTGTTTCCAGAATGCATAAAGAATGTTGACCAACACACAATGGATGGGATATTTGGAAATACCTTAGCATCTTAAATCAAATTAATTGCTGGTTCCATGCATCGTCTTGACCTCTTTCCTTCTTTAGATACAAGTAGCCCTTGTCTTACAATACTGAAATTTAGTTTAAAGTTACAGCATCATTGAAAAAAAGTTATTTATGATCACTTTTTACAGTTAGCGACTGCTGCAACATCCTTATTGGTCCATGTGATCAAAATTCAGGCGCTTAGCAACTGGCTCACATCTATGACGGTTGCAGTTTCCTTTTTGCAAAGTCAATGGGGAAGACAGATTCACTTAATGACCGTGTTATTACTATCTTATTAACTATAGTGATTCACTTAACAATGGCAAGAAAGGTCGTAAAATGGGGCAAAGCTCACTTCCTGAATGTCTCGCTTAGCAACAGAAATTTTGGAGGCCAATTTTGGTTGTAAGTCAAGGACTATCTGTGCTACAATACCAGCCATTCATTCAAGCAGCCAAAATTATTAAACAGCAGGGCTAACATAGGCTTTCATTTCTTTAAAGATACTTCCCAAAAAATGGTTTCCTGGGGGAGAGAAATGTTATAAATCTCTGAATTGCCCCCTTGCAAACTCTGCATTAAGAGACTGGAATTCTCCAGGTAAAAACGTTGCTGCATAGTTTTCTAGCTCATCATAAAACAAGTCCATACTAGAGTTTCATGCTCAGTCCATAATTTCATCTTTCTTGTAGCTTCAACAGGAAAAGTGTGATTTTCACTCTCACCCATAATTATGCAAAGATATTGCAAGGTCTGTTTGAGATGGAGATAATCAGATGCTATTCTAGGTCAGAGGTCTCCAAACTTAGCAACTTTAAGACTTCAACTCTGAGAACTCTCCAGCCAGCTGGAATTCGGTATCTGTATCTTATTTTGTCACTGCACTATAATTCACTGCATGAGGCACACTCTTATTTTCCTTCCTTCCTTCCTTCCTTCCTTCCTTCCTTCCTTCCTTCCTTCCTTCCTTCCTTCCTTCCTTCCTTCCTTCCTTCCTTCCTTCCTTCCTTCCTTCCTTCCTTCCTTCCTTCCTTCCTCCCTCCCTCCCTCCCTCCCTCCATATCTGCCTGCCTGCCTGCCTATCTTTGACTGTCTGTCTGTCTATCTGTCTATCTATCATCTTCTATCCACTCATCATCTTTCTATTTATTGTCCATCCGTCTGTCCATCCACCCAATCTCTGTCTGTGTCTGTCGTCTGCCTGCCTGCCTGCCTCTCTCTCTACCTACCTACCTCTCTACCTCTATAATCTAGTTATCTCTCTACTTATGTATACATGTGAATCTGTCTATCTAACTCTCTATTATCTCAATATATAGAGCCCAAAAGTTATGGTGCTAAATGACACCTTCCTTGCCACCGTTGTTATGTGAATCACTGCAGTTGTTAAGTTAGTAACCACGGTTGTTTAAGTGAATCTGGGATCCCCATTGACTTTGCTTGTCAGAAGGTCACAAAAGGGGATCATGTGACCTGGGACATGTCGTAAATATGAGTCAGGTGCCAAGGGTCTGAATTTCTGATCACGTGATCATGGAGATGCTGCAGCAGTCATAAGTGTAGAAAATGATTATAAGTCGCTTTGAGCAATGCCATTGTAACATTGAACAGTCACCACGTGAACTGTTGTAAAATGAGGACTCCCTCTGTGTGCGTGTGTGTATTATATGTATAAAAATATATCTCTTGTGTTTCTCCTACAGAGCTTTGATTTTTGTCTCTGCTTAGCTGTAATTTCCTCTTTTGAGTCTCTTGAGAGTAGAGTTGTTTGTCTCAGCTACATGTGGCAGGCAGAGGTTCTGAATTCCTGAATGGAAGAAGAAGAAGGGGGGGGGGGGAGCAGCTATTTACTCCCTAGGAATTTTAAGACCTCCTGGGTAGCTTTGGGGGAATCCATTTTGTGTTCTCCCCCTTGAGACGGGAGTGTAAATAGCTTCTCTGCAGCAGCTGCAGCATTTTAAAACTTTACACCTATATTTTGCAGCCGCTGCTCCTCTCCTCCTCTCCTGTTGATGGAGCTGGGCTCCCTGTTGTTGTCTTCCACTGTAATGAAGAATATTAAACCTCTATGTTTCCTGTTGCCTTCTCTAATATGGCAGTCTCCATCCAAATGACTATTGTTGAGACAGTCCAGTGAAGAACACTCTGATTTAAAGTTCACATTGGAGCAAGTTTGGTGTAGAGATGAAGGTACCAATGTAGAAAACCGGCCGGGCGACTTTGGACTAATCACTAGGAGACTGTGAGTTCAAGTCTCATCTTAGGCGTCAAAGCCAGTTGGTTGACTTTGAGCCAATCATAGGAAACGGTAGTTCTAGCCCCACCTTAGCCATGAAAGCTGGTTGGGTGACTTGGGCCAATCCCCAGGAGACTGTGAGTTCTAGTCCCACCTTTGGCATAAATGCAGACTTGACAATCACCAGAAAACAGTAAGTTCTAGTCCCACCTTAGGCGCGAAAGTCCGTTGCTTGACTTTGAGCCAATCATAGGAGACGGTAGTTCTAGTTCTGCCTTAGCTATGAAAGTTGGTTGGGTGACTTGGGCCAATCAATCCCTAGGAGACTGAGTTCTAGTCTACCTTAGGCATGAGAGCCAGTTGAGTGACTTTGAGTCAATCACTTTCTCTCCGCACCCAGCCCACCTCACAAGGTTGTTGTGGGAAAAATAGGAGGAGGAAGATGTGTTTTCTTTTTCAAGAAAAAAGGGGTCACTCGCTGGACTTTTGCCCTGCCTGTGGAATCTGAGCCATTTCAAGTGGGCAGCGAGTTATTGGAGCATTGAATAGCCCAAATGAGATGGGATCTTTCTCCAGTGGCATATGCCAGTTGGCAGATCTGACCTTCGGTGGTTGGTTGGAGCAGTTTCGGGCTTGAGTTGCTTTCTGATATCCTCTGATTTGAATCTCTAGACCACACATGGAATCACGGCATCAAGGTTTGGTCACCCAATTACCAAAAAGATGTTGAGACTTTGGAAAAAGTTCAAAGAAGAGCAACTAAGATGATTAAAGGCCTGGAGACTAAAACATATGAAGAACAGTTGCAAGATTTGGGTTTGACTAGTCTAGGGAAAAGAAGACTAGCGGGGCCATGATAGCAGTATTCTAGTCGTTGAAGGGCTGCCACAAAGAGGAGGGGGTCACCTTATTTTCCAAAGCACCAGAAAGCAAAACAATGGATGGAAACTAATCAAGGAGAGAAGCAACCTGGAATTAAGGAGAAACTTTCTAACATTGAGGACAATTAACCATTGGAACAGCTTGCCTTCAAAAATTGTGGGCACTCCATCTCTGGAGGTTTTTAAGAAGAGACTAGACAGTCACTTATCTGAAAAAGTATAGGATCTCCTGCTTGAGCAAGGGGCTGAACTAGAAGACCTCCAAGGTCCCTTCCAGCTCTATTCTGATTTTGATTTTCCCAGTATACCAGGGTTTCCCAACATTGGCAATTTTAAGGCGAGCGGACTTCAACTCCCAGATTTCCCCAGCCAGCTAGCACCAAGTTACAGTGGCACTGAAAAAAGGCGCTTATGATTGGTTCTTGCACTTATGACCATTGCAGCATCTCCATGGTCACATGATCAAAATTTGGGTGCTTGGCACACAAGAGGCATTTCTCACTCTTACAGCATCCTGGAGCCATAGAGACCATCATTTACGAACTTCCCAGCCAAAGTTAATGGGGGAAGCTAGATTTGTTTAACGACCAAATGATTCGCTTAACAACTAGAGTGATTCACTTAACTGTGACAGAAGACAACTCACTCAACAACCTTCTTCCCCAGCAGTGGATATTCTGACCTCAGTTGTGCTCATAACCTGAGGGCTTCCTGTATCTACTTTCTACATTCATTTTGAATTTTCATTTACATTTTTATTCCCCCAAATCTGGGGGGAAAACCCTGCTGTTTTTATTTTGCAGGTGTGGACAGATCTGTTGTTGTCCAAATCACCATCTTAAAGTTTCAAGCCATTTTATAAATGACACAATATCTTTTAAACACAGGCCTAATAATGCATCCACTTGGTCAACCAATAAATATTTATTTTAAGACTGTTTCAGACAGTTGGCAGTTTCTGATCACACAACAACATATCTGTAGTGAAAATTCATGGTACTTGAAGTTCCCTTGAATGGTGCATCATCTAAAGAAAACCAAAATGACTTTTCAAAAATTGGTAGTTGTCACACTGACTGAGAAAAAACAACCAATGAATCCATGGCTTTTTAAAAACACAAATATTTATTGAACAGTTGCAAGTGTGTTTCGAAAGTCTCTGCCTCAGATAAGATGGCTAAAAGTCAGATGAAATGGTGGCATTGAAAAAAATTGGTCTGATGTTTGAGTGATACTTCAGGAAAATTGAATTCAATATGATTAAAATTTGTATTTTTTAAAAAAAGCATATATATATTTAAAGTAAAGGTGGAACAAAATTGAGATCTTTCAAATTCTATTATACTATGGAGAAAAGATAAGACACTTAACAATTACATTATTAAATCATTTGATTAAACTGGATTATGAAAGGCGCAGAACAGGAGAAATAAATGCATATTATAAATTATGGGATGTGCATCTACTGTTCCACATTGGTTTTCAAGTAGTGCACTATTACAAATGGTCAAATTTGTGCCCATTGATAATCTTCAAGTTGGGTTTGGAAAACTCTTGAATGCTAAGACTATCAGCTGATTGGATTCTCACTTTAGATGAAGCAGTTGCATAGTTGTGTGGTCCGTGGTGCTCTGAGCTTCGTGTTTTTTTTGCAGACGTTTCATGACCCAACTAGGTAACATCATCAGTGCTGGAAGGGAGAGGGATTTGAATGGATGATGTTCCCTAGTTGGGTAATGAAACATCTGCAAGAAAATAACCAAGTTCAGAGAGCATCAAGGACCCCATAGTTCAACCCTGAGCTACAAATGTTTTTTTCTGTTAATTGCACAGTTGTTTTGGGCTTAAATGTAATGTGTGAACCCACCGGTTATGGTTTGTGTCATAGTGTGACATGAGAACAAATGTTTGTTCTTTCAACAAGTCATAGTTTATCATTCTAGAAACTTGGTCACAGGACTTAGTTTCAAAGCTTTCCTTTTCATTCAAATACTATATCAGGATTGAAGTCCTCACCACTCTGGGTTCTGGGGATTGGAAATGTCTTCTGCAAATGCTTTGTTGCTTGGGAGCCCCAAGAGAAATCATGAGAAGTTTACCAGCTCATCAAAAGTTTATCACCTGCGTCCCAGTATGTCCCTTAACCTGGTGGTTGCTTTGACTCACCTTCTGAGAATGAGCTCTCGCTGAAGGCAAAATGGCTAATCTTCAGTTTGAAACTCCTAAGAAGGACAAGTGAGTCCTTCCCACCTGTCCAAAATTGGAGCTGGGAAGTTCATAAGTGTTTGAGAGGATCCATGGTCCGATTAAAGTTTGGCTATTATGTCTTGTCTCCCACCAACTCTCCCCCCACCTTTCTTTCTCTGCGTCAAATTGATATAGGTTCAGGTTTCTGTGGAATTTCAAGTATTTTCTCCCAAGCTTTGCAGGCAGGTGTGTGGTTGCGTGTAGAAATCGAATACACTTTTTATATCCAGCGATAGAAGTGCATGTTGTAGTTTTCCCTGCAGTTTTTAGCCTATCTGTTCATGTCCATTAGTACTGGTAGTCCTGGACTTACAAGGGTTTGTTTAGTGACAGATTCATTTAATGTACATGTTACTAATTTAACAACTTCAGTGATTCATTTATGTTGGCAAGAAAATTTGTAAAATGGAGAAAAATTCACTTAGCAGATTTCTCACTTAGCAACATAACTTTTGGGCTCAATTGTGGCCGGAAGTTGCTGACTACCTGTATTTCTCCCTACCATTTGTGTATGTTTTCTGGAAATTGAGGTAAACGAAAATGAATTTTCCATCATTCTATAGGCAAGTCACAGGTTCTACGGCCAAAGATCTCGATTTAATTCCAAGCATCTTTGCATAAATCTTCAGCTGTCCAAAACGGGGTGAGAATTAGTGGTCTGTCAACGCAAATAATACTTGAAGTAGAAGTACATATCTATGGCTATGATGGATTACAAATTCAGTATTTCAGTTTCTGCCTTGGCCATCTGGTGTAAGAGATCAAAAGAGCCCCCAGATCCAGAAGCGTTATTAGCAATCTATTTATTGGATTAACAAAGCTTAATCCAAGACTGTACTGTTGTAGGGCTGTGGTTAGGCTTAGACTTAGAATAATTTTATTGTCATTTGAATGTACACTCATTGGCATACATTAAAATGAAATTTCCTTGCATACAGCTCTTAAAGGGTCACCACCTCCAAAATACACTACATAAATAACAAAGTAACAAAATAAATAGAAAATTATGCATATATCCAGATGTATGACACAGAGAAACAACAGTCTAGTTCAGATGTATACATGTATATGTGAGAAAAACGAATCTTGCAAGTTTGCCAAACTGATGGCCTAGGGAACAAAGCTGTTACAGAAACTGGTAGTCCTGCTAGAAATACTGTGAAACCTCCTCCCAGAGGGGAGCAACAGAAAAAGACCATAAAGTGGGTGTGTGGGGTCTCTAACAATTCTTTGCGCTCTAAGCATCTAGTGCTTATAAGCAGCATTCTGAATAATGGGAAGTGAGCTTCCTATAATCTCAGCTGTCCTCACCACTCTCTGTAGGGACTTTCTACCTGAGGCACTGCAGCCACCAAACCAAAAAAGGATGCAGTTTGTTAAACACTCTCAATTGTGCCTCTGTAAAAAGTGTCCAAGACAGAAGGAGAGAGTTGTGCTCTTCTCATCCTATCCAAGAAACCCAGATATTGGTTTGCTCGCTTCATTAAGGATGACGTGTGGAGAGACCAGTTCAGATTGTTAGTTATCTGCACCCCTTTCCTTTAAGATATGCATATCCATGGTTTTGAAAAAGAGGCTTAAATCAGTTAATATCCAAGTTTCTGTATTATACTAAAATCTGGCTGGTTGGTTGGTTTCTTGCCCATTCTGTTGTGTGAATCCAGCCCTTTGTGGCTTATTTAATTAGCTATGATTTGTTCTCAGTCCAAGGAAGGCTGTAAAGGCTAATAGGAGCAAGGTTTAATAATGTTTGAACTCTCTACGCTTGGCTATGTCATTTTGCTTCTAACCTGTGGGGCAAGGTAGCTTCTCCTGGAGCTTAGCTGCCATGGGTGGATCAAGTATTGTTCAGATGGACTTGATTCCCATTCTTGGTTGTAATACAAACTCAAAAGTAGCCAGTTTGGGCTGTTGGCTTGGAATGTAAATAGCTGCAGTCTTGAGAGAACATCAGGTAAATTAAGGCAGCTTTGCGCTTTGAGGGTCTTGGTGTGAAGACCAGGAGAACTTGGGAGCTTTCTGCCCTTGAATTTCAGTGGAATTTCTGGGTTTTGTATAAATGCAGCTTGGAGATAGAGACCCCTGTAAGGTTGTTTCTGGTTTGAAAAAAAAAACCAAGTGGGTTAAGCAAACTTTAATTGCCCTTCAATTAGATACTAGTATATGCACAACATTGGATTGAAAGTTTGATCATGTGGCAAATGTGCTGGCTAGGTGATGAAATGATGAGTTGGGAGAAGTGTATTGGGTGTTTGTGTGTGTTTGTAAATGTGCCTGCTAACCTCGCCCTCTTTTAAATTAGATATAGAAAGGTAAATTTACTATAAACAATCCTCAATATACAACTGTAGTGGAGCCTGCCCATTAGTCATATGTTGCAATGGTCATAAAACAGATCAAACACCAATAAACTCAGGAGTATAACTTAACTTTAACTTAACTTTCCTCATTTCATTTCATTTCCCCCCAAATTTATCTGCCATCCATTTCACAGTTCAGAAAACTTTGAGCTGCTTACATCAAGATAAAAATACATAGCAACAGATATAAAATGGATTAAAATAAAATAAAAAGTAAAAAAAAGCTTTGGAGGGGCAATTGGAAAGGTGAAGACAACTTCCAGAAAGAAGGCAGTGACAAAATTCTTTGGTTCCCAAGAAAAGTACAAATAGTTTCTGTTTAGCGACCAGAATTGGAACCAGCAACATGGCTGTTAAACAAAGCGATCTTATTTCAACTTTGCTTTGCTTTATAGACCTGCAAAGGTTATAAACATGAGGATTGATTGTCATGTTACTTTTTGATCCTTATTGTAACTGCAAATGGTCACTAAATAAGGGCTACGTTTACGTAGATATGGAACTTAGCTCAACAAGAGAGGATTTTGACCTGCAGATTGAAAAGGACTGGGGAAAATCTTGCACTACCAGTTTTTAAGAGACTTGAATTGTCTGAAATTGGCCAAAGGGAAGAAGAGGTTGGCGCAGCTATTCTGGAGATATTTATTTTGCTTTGTTTTCTTCTCTGGGCATTAAATTACCTGCAGAAAACCTTCCCCAGCGAGCTGGGCAGCTTGCACTTATTTCTCCCAACAGCAAATTTTCTTTCCTTACATAATGCTCAAGGCAGTTTTACATTCCTTTTAAAAATGATTTTTAAGAGGAGGAAACCCCTCCCCCAATACAGCCTTATGCCACCTTGTAATCCTAATAGATTAATTCCCAGATATTAACAGTTCAAACATCCTTTTCCAGTTTGATGAACCCCCCAAAATCATTGGCTTAGTAGCCTTTAGAATGTCTTGGCCACTAACAGAGAGGCTGGGGATGCTGGGAATTGTAATCCAGCCCTCAATCTTCAGGCTGAAGAAGTTTGGTTAGCTGGTTTAGTGAACATCACCAGACAAAGTGACTAATAATGGCAATAATTGCATAATATATACCCCGTCAACTTATTCCATAGAAATGGTTCTCCTGCAGGTAAAGTTCTCCACAGTCCTACCTTGATCCAGGTGGAATAGGGGATATGTGACAACAAGCTGTAAATGACTTGGTCTTTTTCACAGCATAGAACAGAGTTTTCCAACCTTGAGAAATTTAAGACTGTGTGGACTTCAACTCCCAGAATTCCCCAGCCAGTCATACTGGCTGGGGAATTCTGGGAGTTTGAAGTCCACACGTCTTAAAATTGCCATGGTTGGGAAACCTTGCTATAGAGCCTCTGGGCATGTTTTGAAATCCCACTTCTTCAGTATAAGTTCTTTGCTCCAAAGATTTCACAAAGTTGTTGCCTTGTGTGTAAGTCTCAGATGGCTCAGCACATCAACCTCACCCTGATAGCCGTCAGCCATGGCTTTGGACTACAACTCTGATGATTCCCAGCTAACGCAATCTTGCTTTATTTCCAATTTCTGGATTTTGGCACTCTTGTTCTAACAGACCAGATCAATTTAAAGCTAGGTTGATTTGTCTTGTGACTTGGCCCCCTTAAAATCAGAAGCTGGTCAGTGGAATAATATCAGCCTCTTAGCTGTCAGCACCTCAAGTCAAAAGGCCTCTGTGGCTGCATTACTCTTGGGAAGATGATGGATTGGTGAAGAAAGAAGGGCTTGGTCCTGCAAACATGGGGTTCTGCTCCAGGGTGGAATAGCTGTACTATTTAGAGGTGTTGAAAGACCCAAGGTCTTAAAAGACACAGGGCACCTGCTTGTCACTTGATTGGGGATCATTACTTGGTGAGTTACCTGTTGAATCTTTGGTTATAGTTTGAATGTCGTTGTTGCTTCTGCTTCTGAGATGAAGCTTCTCCAGAAGCAGGAAGAGATTGAAAGAAAGAAAACATGAGGAAGAGTGCAGAGAAGAGTAGCAAAGATGATAATGGATCTAGAAGACGGTGATAATGGATCTAGAAGACGGTGAACGATTGAGGGAGCTAGTATGTCTAGTCTAAGGAAGAGAAGGACTAGGTGTGATATGATAGCAGCCTTCCAGTAACTTGAGGGGCTTTCACAGAGCAGAGGGGATAGGCCTATTCTTCAAAGCACTTGAGGGCAGGACAAGAAGCAATGGGGTGGAAGACCCTTAAAGAGAGATCCAAACTGCAAATGAGGAGGAATTTCCTGACAGTGAGAACTTGCCTCCAGAAGTTGTGAGTGTTCCATCACTGGAGGTTTTCAAGAAGAGACTGGACAACCATTTGTCTGGAATGATATAGGGCAGGGGCCCCCAAACTTGGCAACTTTAAGACTTGTGGGACTTCAACTCCCAGGCTGGAGAATTCTGGGAGTTGAAGTCCACAAGTCTTAAAGTTGCCAAGTTTGGAGTCCTCTGATACAGGGTCTGCTGCTTGAGCAAGGGGTTGGATTAGAAGAACTTCAAGGTCCTTTCCAACCCTATTATTCTATGTTCTTCCTTCCCTTTTCCATCTAGTGTTCTCTATCATTGGCTAAACCTATCCTTGGAAATTGCTCTGAAATGCAGTCTCAGTAGTAATGTTAATGATCTGGCTACTGCCATACCACCAGGAATTCCACACAGCTCTATGCAATTTTGATGTAGGCTGAGATCTGGTAGGAAGTGTCAAGAGAGCCAATTTGTTGTTTTGACTAAGGTATCTAGCCAGAAACTAGGAGACTGTGACTTCTAGTTCCATTTTAGGCATAAAGCCAGTTGGGTGACTTTGGACCAGTCCTTCTGTCTTAGCCATAAAAAGATGACAAGAGCTAAGGACCTTCACAACCTTGCCCAGGTAGTCAACACAAGTCAACATTGATTCCAAGGTGTACACACACACAAGCCAGTGTTATCCTTGTGGGCTCAAGGGATCTTCCTTTGGCTCATGACAAATTCTCTTGGCTTTGATATTATTTTTTTTTAAAAGCCATTAATTAAAAAAATAAACAAATAGAATCAGACATGGTTGAAAGAAGCTTCAGCCTCTATTTTTCCAAATAAGCTTCCAGATCATCCTTGGATGTTCTCAGCTTCCTTAGAAAAGAAAAAAAATAATTGTGCTGCAGCTCCAATTTGCTTGGAAAGAACATATGTGTGGAGGAGCCAAAAAGAGACAAAGATGTGTTGGGGAGCATCTGGGGGGGAGGGGAGGCTAGATAACCTTGGGTCTAGAAGTAGCTCATCATATCTTCTCAGTATTTCATCCGGCTCAAGAAAGCTGCTCCCCTCTATACCAAGTAGACTAGTCATTTTCAATGGAAGCAAATCGGAGCATTTTGATGACTTTATCCTTTGGGGTTTAAAAAGGTTTAACTTTGCCTGGTTTTGTGTCCCGGTGATTCTATATTGGTGAACACCATGGTAGTGCTTTATTTACTCCAGAGAAATATAAAGTGACACAAAATTAACCAGTCACTGATTAATGAATTCCTGAGAATTCATAAGTGCTTCCCTTCTCCACAGATTGCCTGAGCTAGGTCATCTCCCTGCTCTGTATGTGTGTGTTGTGGACACACACGTGTGATACGAGTGAGGCTGTGGCTGGGCTGTAAAACTTCTCTGAATGCCTGGCAGACATTTGCACATGCAATATTGCATCCAGGTAACATGCTGGAAGCAAGGCAGCATAATCAGGTGTGAAAAAGCCACGGACAGCCAGGGCAAAGTGTGTAGGTGCATGCGTGTGTCAAAATGAAACACGCCCGTTTTTACACAAATGTTTGTTGTCTAAGGGTAATTAAGAATCCAACAGGCTCTGCCATCTTCCCTGCTCCCTCCCCCCAAAAAAAACCCTCTCCAGGATGCCAGTGGCTGTACATTCAAAGTGCCAGAACTGCAGCATGCCCAGTTTAGTAACAGAATGGACCTAGCAATTGCCATGTGGGGAGAGCTAGTAAGGGAGTCGTGCCCAAACTCTGTGCCAGGGCACACCATCGTGCCATAAGAGGGCAGCCCAGCTGGCTTAGCAAAATACACTAAATGAGCTGCTGGTGACTTGCCAGCCTGGTTCGCTGGTCTGGTCTATCCTTTTTCTCCTTGGTTTCTAGAGGGGGTAAGGAGATTGTGCCACGTTTCTGCAGACAGACATCAATCAAACCGAGGCAGGGAAATCCCCTCCCATGCGGTGTGACTGCCAACCTCCTGCTGCTATAAAAACAGGACGCACAAAAGCCCAGGAGAGTGGGTGGGCTTCTGAAGCTAGGGGCTTGCACCCTCTTGTACACTGCTTCTCTTGCACGCTGCTTCTAGTCTTAAAATGCAGGAAAAGAGCAAGCACCCTGTCGCTCTGGCATCCCGGGAACTTTCTGGGACACAGAAAGGGACTGGGGGTACATTGAGGGCAGGGGTCCCCAACTCCCAGCACTGGGCCAAGGTATGCCAGAAACCAATCCACGCAAATAGTGGAGCCCCATCCACGGGATGCAGGCAGCATGCAAAACTATGCCCGCTCCGGTCCACGGAAAATCCTTTCTCTGCAGAACAGGTCCCTGGTGCTCCAGAAGGTTGGTGGGGCAGGTGCTGATTTAGGGGACCAAAAAATAAGGAAGGGCGATGGCCAGAGCAGATACTTAGCTACAGCAGGGGACTTGCAACCAAGAACAAGAAGGAAGAGTAGAGCGATGGAACTTTGTCATTGCACAGCATGTGTGTACAATGAAAGTGAAACCCAAAACAATAGAAAAACTGAGACGGGGAGTCCTTGATGTACAACCACAACAGAGGCCAACATTTCTGTTGCTGAGCGAGGCATTTGTGAATATTTGTTGAGGGAGTCTTCTTGTCCCATTTTACGACCTTTCTTGCCACCGTTGTTAAGTGAATTTCTGCAGCTGTTAAATTAGTAACATGCTTGTTAGGGGATCTGGCTTCCACACTGAGGTTGCTTGTCAGAAGGTCGCAAAAGGAGATGACGTGACCTCCTGGGGCGCCATCCTAAATATGCAACCATCATAAATATGAGACTCACAACGAACCATTATTAAATCGAGGACTATTTCAGAGGTGGGTATTCAGCAGGTTCTGACCAGTTCTGGAGAACCGGGAGTGGAAATTTTGAGTCGTTCGGAGAACCAGCCAATCCCACCTCTGACTGGCCCCGCCAACCCCATCTATTGTCTGCCTCCCCCTGAGTCCCAGCTGATTGGCTGAATCTCCTTTGGTTGCCCTGCACAGGAGAATGGAGCTGGAAAGCAGGTTAGTGGGATGGGGAGGGAAGTGGGATGTTGCAGTATCCTTCCCTTGCCACGCCCACTAAGCCATGCCCACCAAGCCACGCCCACCACACCACACCCACCAAGCCACACCCACAGAACCGGTAGTGAAAATTTTTTGAATCTCCCACCACTGGACTACTTGCAGTATTTGGCACTTGGTGGAGGGGTCTCTTGCCAACTTCAAGAAAAAGCAGTTTTCTTCAATCATCATTCATCATCATCATTGTCTATCCACTGTGGGATGAAAGCCCCTTCCGCATGTTTCCAATTCCTATTAGGGTCTTGAGTTTTGCCAATTGGTCCCACGATAGTTGCTGATCCACTTTGTTGTAGGTCTCTTTCATGGATCAAATGGGATCCATTCTATGGGTGCCTTGGCTCATTTCCATTTCAATCCTTTGACTCTCTTGATGGCCTCCCACACTTCCGTTTATTCTCTCAACCGTGTGCAGGTCTCTCTATCTTCTCTTGTCTTTGCGCCGCTTGTAGTTTTCGTATCGATTATGCGGTTAGCGTCCATGTTTCCCACACATACTTTAGAGCAGGTAGCACACACTGATCGAAAACTTTTCAGGCATGGGGGGGGGAGTTCTTGAAAATTACGCTTAACTTGCTGAATGTCTGCCAACCACATTTAACACGCCATTTAATTTCCTTCCATTGAGATCCGTTGGCCAATAGTAGGACATATATCATCCTCATTTTATTCACAGGGGCTTTCAGAGTTGAAATTTGTCTGCAGATTGCAAAAGAACCTTTTCCTGAAGCTAGAGATAGCATGAAGAGAACTTTGGACAAGATTTTAAGCGAAATCATATTTTGGGAGGCAGCTGCTGGCACTTCATAGAACATAGAATCATAGGATTTGAAGGGACCTTAGAGATCTTCTAGTCAAAACCCCTGCTCAAGGCAGGATCAATAAGGATCTTATTGTACCCCGATCAAATGGCTGTCCAGTCTATTTTTGAAAACCTCCAGTGATGGAGCACCTACAACTCTAGGAGGCAAACTGTTCCATTAGTTTTTCTCATGATTGCAAAATTTCTCCTGGGTTCTAGGTTGGATCTCTCTTTAATGATTCCTATCAACTCCTATATTGAGCAATGGTGGGAGTGGAAAAACACTGAAGGATCTAATGATTTATGACCATGTATGCCTTTACGGGGAGAGGCTTTGTAAGATGCACATAAAAAGAACTCACCTTGACATGGACAACCTGTTGAAATTGACATATGGATTTGATGATTGTTAACATTTTTTTAAAAAAGGGAAAAAGTTGTATTTTTTTAAACTTCTGGCAGCCGGCCTCCTCAGCTTTAGTTTCTGTCTGTCCCTAAAGGACGACTTTTCTTTCCCAGATTTTGTATAGAGAAGAAATTTCTTTAATCTGTGCAACTTCCATCCAACGCTGGCTGGAGAACTCTGGGAGCTGAGCGCCACACCTCTCATTTGCCAAATTGTGAAACACTAGCCTTAAGGCACAGATTAAAACTTAAAATTAACAATTAGATGGCTTTAGAGAGAGCCAGATTTAGGATGAGTAGAAGAGAAGACTCTATTTTTTGTTTTTTGTTTAAAAAGTGAGCTATTAGCCAACAATATCCCTAAGCAAATTCCGGTGATGCCATATGCGCATAACAATGGCATTGCACCATTTATTCACACCGCAGTGTATTTTACATAACACACATGTTCCCCAATGAATGTTCATAAACCGGTAAGCAAAAGAATGGATACAGGTAGTCCTTGACTTACAACAGTTCATGGAGTGACTGGTTCAAAGTTACGGCACTGAAAACATGGTGACTTACAACTGTCTTTCACAGTTACGACTTTTGCAGCATCCCCATAATCACAGGATCATAATTCAGATGCTTGCCTATTGGTTCATATTTAGATCATTGACTCTTTCTTTGTGATCTTCTGACAAGCAGAAATCAACGAGGAAGCCAGATTCCCTTAACAATCATGTTGCCTAATTATCAACTGCAGTGATTCACTTAACAAGTAAGAAAATTCGTAAAACGAGGCAAGCACCAAATGTCTCGCTTAACCATGGAAATGTTGGGCTCAGTTGTGATCGTAAGTCGAGGACTATCATTTTATTTCAGTATTTTCTTGGAGCAAAACAGCTCTGCTAACAACTAGTATAATTCAGCTGAATGAAGTGCAAAATTTTGTAGCCCATCATGCTTGGAGGGACAGGAGAGCTATTAATCTGACTTCGGCTGGCTCAGATTATTATTATTATTATTATTATTATTATTATTATTATTATTATTATTATTATTATTATTATTTAGTTTTTCTGAAAGCTTTTGCCTCTTTTGAAGATCCCCTGCCTCTCTTTTGCCTTTCTTTGAATGTTTCAAAAGCTCTCAGTGGGCCTAAATTGAAGTTTGCACTTGATTTTTCCTTCTCCGGCCCATGGAGGGGGGCCTCTCCCCTTTTGTGAAAATATAACACTCCCCTCTTAGCAGTGACCTTTTGCAGATAATGCATTCTTGTTTCTTGTTTGTAATTAATGGATAACTTCAACTCTCCTTCACCCTGGGATGCTGGTCTCCCTTCCTGGAACCCCTCCTCAAATGCCTTTCCACAAGAAGGCCCGCTTCTTCCTCTTTTATTTGATTTTTGAGAAAAGGTTTGGGTATGTCTAGTCCAGTGAAAAGAAGGACTAGTGGAGACATGATAGAACTGTTCCAATATTGGAGGGGCTGCCACAAAGAGGAAGGGGTCAACTTACTGTCCAAAGCATTAGCAGGCAAAACAAGAAATAATGGATTAAAAACTAATCAAGGAGAAGAAGCACCTTAGAACTAGGGAGGAATTTCCTAACTGTGGGAACAATTAATCTGTAGAATGACTTCCCTCCAGACGTTGTGGGTGCTCCATCACTGGAGGCTTTCAAAAAAAGTCTGGACAGCCATTTGTCTGTAACCAGGGGTCGCCAGCCTTCTGGACCTGAATTATGAGACTAGCAAACTCATAATTTTAAATCCTGCGGACCAGAGACTCTGGGAAAATCCCAAAAAAAGTCTGCAGGAAAATTCCCCACCTCGTTTTCCTACCAATCAATCATTCTTTATTTGGTATCGCAGGATACCGTCTCCAGCTCCGTTCTCAGGGGAGAGAGAGAGACTTTTGGCTTCATGCAAGGAAAGCAGCAGAAGCAGCAGAAGTCTTTCTTTCTCTCCCCCAAACTCTGCCAGAAATGAGTCTTTGTGAGACTTGTCATGCGGGCGCAGCCTCTTGGAGCAGGAGGCCTTGCAGGGTCCCAAAGACTCGTTTGTGGCTGAGTTTGGGGGAGAGAAAGAAAGACTTTTGCTGCTTTCCTTTCATGCAGCCAAAAGCAGAAGAAGAAAGAGGGGAAAGAAGCAGCCCAATGGCCAGGTGCGTGGGGTGAGTGGGGCAAGTTCACCCCCTCCGCCCTTTCCCCCCTTCCCCTCACTATCTTGGGTTGTTCGCAATGCAAGCAACGCAAGCCTTGTGTTCCTGCGCAGCCTGGGTTAATTGCTCTTGCGGGTGACATTTCTCTGCAGACCACCAAAATTTTCTCACAGACCATTGGTCTGAAATAGTGTAGGGTTTCCTGTTTGAGCAGGGGGTTGGACTAGAAGACCTCCAAGGTCCCTTCCAAGTCTAATTCTGTTATTCTGATCCTGCATGGATTTCTTTTGGCCTGGGAAGCATGCTTAAATGCTAAATATTCCCCGTGGTACTTTTTAGTCTTCAACTTTCTATTGGTGCTTTTTGCTGGCTGTGTTCAAAATCATGCTAAACCATATTTAGTTTCAGTTTTGGCTTACTGGATTTGCCTCATACACTAAATCATAAATTGCGGTTTACTGCAAACCGCAATAAACGAGGTCGCTCAACCACACAAGCAAAACAACCATGTGACTTACTAGGTTGTGTGAATGAGACTCTGACTCAGTTATTTGAACTGAATCACTGTAAGATTGTGTGACAGAGGGAGAGAGAGGGAGGAGAAAGGAGACTGGAGAGGATTGTTGTGGTTTAAGAATATTAATTGTATTAATGAATTTACTTGTACAAAAATTGGGTGGTGTTGGCAGAATTTCATCGCCGTAGCTTAGCAAGCCAAGATGATGCATCTTTTGCTCACCAGCTGTATCACTTTGATCTTCCCTTTGCATAAATAATACAGGTTAGTCCTCTGCTTATGACTGGTCACTTAATGACCGTTTGAAATTACAACGGGCCAAGAATGGGTGTGTGATGACTTGGGGCGTGGCACAAAAATAACGAAGTCACAAAAGTAGGTAACTTTAATACCTCCAACTTAGCCCCTGATGTCCAGTTAGCCTCGGCTGGAGATCAAACTCTTCCAAAAACAGTCTATAAAGGGAAGAAATGCAATCCGAAGCCAAAGTAGAGATAAATTAGAATTTAAAAAAACCAACACAAACCACTCTGAAGTAGGACAGGCCAGGATAATAAATTGCAGTCTTCCAATAGAATAATGAAGCACACAGTTGGGAGGATGCCAAAACCCAGATAAGCCTCGACAAAAGATAATGCATGCTTTGCTTCCAGCAAAGTGCTATGTGCAAACACCCTTCTTACATCCTGTTTTCCCAGCTGCAGCTAATGAAGGGAATCAGGACCCTTTTCTCCCCCATAACCCATGTAACTCATATTGCTCCCTTCTCCATTCCTCCCTGTGTGCCGTAGGATAGAGAGGGGGTGGACGTGGGTCTTCCTCTGAATGCCCAGCCCGGACTGTACCCTTCCCCAGTTTCCTCTACAGCCACTGGAACCACACTCCCACTCCCTGTCAGCTGCTCAATCTCCCTCTCAGAATCAGACTCCAACAAGGGCATGACAGGGTGCTGGAATGGCCCATAAAGCACTACTGCTGGAAAATATAAACTATAAAATTGAGTCCTGTCATACAGGTACTTTGATTTATAACCATAATTATGTATAACCAGAAATCCGGTCCCAATTGAGATTGTAAACTGACTACCCATAATGAAATTGGAAAGTCTATAATATTTGCTTTGCTTAATCATGTTTGCTGGAATTCCAGCTTGAGAGCAAGTAAAGAACAGTGCCCATTTTGACACTAAGATTCCTGGGCTGTTTGGGATGTAGATAATCAGGATTTCCTTGTTTGGTCAAATATGGAAACCAGAATTGCACAGTTTCACCATTCATCCAGGGACGCGGTGGCTCAATGGCTGAGATGCAGAGCTTGTCGATCAGAATGGTCAGCAGTTTGGCAGTTCGAATCCCTAGCGCCACGTAATGGATTGAGCTCTCGTTCCTTGTCCCAGCTTCTGCCAACCTAGCAGTTCGAAAGCACATAAAAAATGCAAGTAGAAAAACAGGGACCCCTTTGGTGGGAAGGGAACAGTGTTCCATGCACATTCGGTGTTTGGTCATGCTGGCCACATGACCACGGAGACACAAGTTGAGGGCTTGTGAAAAACATGCTTGGTTGAAGAGTTGGATCGATGTGGCTCAGACTCCGAAGTCATCAAGCCAAAATGCACTTAGCTGTTAGACCAGAAAATGACCTCTTTGCTTTTTTTTCTGTACCTTAATGAAGCGTTGAAGTTCAGTTTACACAGCGATAAAATATAATTATTGGCGTTTTGGCTTCGGGCCCAATGGTGAGAGAGAGGGAAGTGGGAACATTTGCTCTGGCTTTTTATAATAGCATTGTGGAGCCCTTTGCTATAACACTATCTAATAATTACCTTTATTTACCAAGCAATGCCTGTTGCTGGAGAGCTTGTATACATAATAACGCAACTGCTATGAATAGCACATTCTCTCATCCCAGGCGTCTCTGATGGGACTGGCCCCTTAGGAAGTGAGGGCCTTTGGGTGGGGTGGCATTGCTTGGGGAAGGCCGGTATGGGGGAGAGGCAGAGAGGCCACCCCGTGTGGGGTGTTGCTCTACAGCAGGAGTCTTCAAACTGTGCAAGTTTAAGACTTATGGATTTCAATTCCCAGAATTCCTGAGCTGACATCTGGAGAAGGAATTCTGGGAGTTGAAGTCCACAAGTCTTAAAGCTGTCAAGTTTGAAGACCCCTGGTATAGATAGAGAAAGAGAGGTAGAATAGATAGAGGAAAAGAGAGAGAGAAAGATAGAATAGATAGAGAGAGAGGGGTAGAATAGATAAAAAGAGAGAGATAGAATAGAATAAAATAGAATAGATAGAATAGATCAAGGATCTTCAAACTTGGCATGTTTAAGACTTGTGGACTTCAATTCCCAGAATTCCTGAGCTAACATGACTGGAGGAGGAATTCTGGGAGTTGAAGTCCACAAGTCTTAAAGTTGTCAAGTTTGAAGACCCCTGGAATAAGAGAAAGACAGGTAGAATAGCTAGAAAGAGAGATAGATAGAATAGATAGATAGAGGGAGATAGAATAGATAGATAAAGAGAGGTAAGATAGATAGATAGATAGATAGATAGATAGATAGATAGATAGATAGATAGATAGATAGATAGATAGATAGATAGATAGAGAATAGAATAGAACAGAATAGATCAAGGATCTTCAAACTTGGCAGCTTTAAGACTTGTGGACTTCAACTCCCAGAATTCCTGGGCTAACATGACTGGAGGCGGAATACTGGGAGTTGAAGCCACCAGTCTTAAAGCTGTCAAGTTTGAAGATCTTTGCTTTACAGGGAAATGGGAGAATAAGCAGGGTCATTGGCTTGAGGGGAAGCTCTGATGTCATTTCAAGGGCCCTGGAAAAAAAGTGACTTATGACCCTTTTTCACACTTAACGACCATTTGCAGCATCCCATGGTGATGTGATCAAAATTCAAATGCTTGGCAACTGGACTCATACTTATGACGGTTGCAGTGTCCCGTGGGGCTCATGTCATCATTTTTTGTGACAAGTCAAAGGGGAAGCCAGATTCACTTAACAACTGGGTTACTTACTTAACTGCAGTGAGTCACTTAACGATGGCAAAAAAGGTGTTAAAATGGAGCGAAACTAGGCGAAAAATAGGTGAAGCAGGTATCAAAAGGGGAAAGAGATTGACTTGAACGCCAAACTCTAGTCAAATGCAAGAAAAAAAGCCAAGGGATTTTTGTCTAAAGAGAGGCTGAAAAGCAACCAAACATCACAATAGAACAGGAAAGAGTTTTAAGACAACAGTTTTCAAGAAGAGGCTGGATAACCATTTGTCTAGGATGGTGGAAGGACTCCTGCTTTGAGGCAGGGGGTTGGACTAGAAGACCTCCAAGGTCCTTCCAGCCTAGGATTTTATGTTCTATGAAGTGCCAACTTCCAAGGTCCCTTCCAGCCCTAGAATTTTATGTTTCTAAATTGCACAAAATGAGGAAAGAACATTGATGCAAAGTTTCATGCAAGATGGGACAACAAACAGTAAGATTTATAGTGGAAAGAAGATATAAAAACGTCATGGACGCAGAAGAAAGGCACAGAAAACAACCTCCAAAATCAATCATGGTTGGGAAGATTTTGATCCCTGCACTTAGAGCCAAACCTTCTGGAAAGTGAATTTAAATAGACCCTAGAAAATATTAGTTGCAGGAGTTAACGAAACCCCAGCAAACCTATTTCAAATCTGGCAGCGAGCCAGGGTAGTTAAAGTGCTAGTTGAGGTTTGAAAACAGGGATAGGAAAAGAAAAAAAGAAAAGAAAAAAAAGGGAAGGATCAATTTGCATTCCAGTATGAAAAGGACACGGCTGAGGAATGCCGAAACTGCCCAACAAGTTGTGTTTATCTCTCATACGAGTAAGATAACTAGTAGGTTTTGATACGTTCTTTGCTCTTAGCTCAAAGCAACATTCTGCAAATATTTTCCATCCGGACCTATTGAGCTGCACCTCCCACCCTGGTTGCCCAAGATAGCTAGAAGATGCCTTGCAGGGAATCCCCAGATGGAGAAAGCTGGCTTGAGCAATCCCATTGAGGTACAGGGAGACAGGTCTGAATTCTCCATTTTTAGCCTTCTCCGCCCAACCCAGGGGTGGGCTTCAAAAAATTTTAGCGACAGGTTCTATGTCCGGTTGCTGGGTAGGTGTGGCCATGGTGGGCGTGGCCTAGTTGGCATCCTGCACCATGGTGGGGGGGGGGCGTTTTTGCCCTCCTTGGGCTCTGAAGGCTCTCGGGAAGCCAGAAACGGGCCCATTTCTGGCCTTCCTGAACTTCCGGGAGGCCCGTTTTTCGCCCCTTCCCGAGCCTCTGCGCATGCCCTGCACTGACCTGTATCCAAAATGGGCTGCCTGGGGATTCCTCAGAGGGGAGGGGAAGGGAGAGGGGGTGGGGCCGGCCAGGAGTGGGATTTGGGGGTTCTCCAAACTGTG
The DNA here is from genome assembly GCA_023653725.1 of Bungarus multicinctus. NCBI lineage: Eukaryota > Metazoa > Chordata > Lepidosauria > Squamata > Elapidae > Bungarus > Bungarus multicinctus. The sequence goes on from CM042843.1 coordinate 4,362,271, forward strand.
TAGAATCTTAGGGGCTCACCCGAACCCCTGCGAGCCTCCAGCACCTCACCCTTGCACCCCACCCTTTAGATTAGATCAAGGGTCCTTGCTCCTTGGAGCGTGGAGCGGCACGTGACCATGGCACGCCAGAAACCAGACCGCGCAAGCAAGGAAGCCCCATCTGCGGGATGCAGGCGGCACACGAAACCTCACCCGCTTGGATCTGCGGACGAACCTCTCTCTGTGGAACCGGTCCCTGGGGCCCCAAAGGTTGTGGGCTGCTGCTTTAGAGTAGGGCTTCCCCAAACTTTCCCCTTCATTACGCAAAACCCTTTATCAAAAATGTTTTATCAAACTTTGAAGACCAGTTTGGGGGGGGGTGTTAAATCCCTTCAGTATCGTTGTAACTTCAAACATTCTGTAAATGAATGGTTGTAACTTGAGAACTACAGCTAGCCCTTGGCTTACGGCCATGAGCCCAAACTTTACATTGCTAAGTGAGACGTTTATTAAGCGAATTTTGCCCCGTTTTACAACCTTTCTTGCCACAGTTGTTAAGTGAACGAGTTGTTAAGTTGGTATGGCTTGTAAAGTGTGAAAAACGGTCGTTAAGTCCCCTTTTTCCAGTGCCGTTGTAACTTCGAAAGGTCATTAAATGAACTGTTGTAAGTCGAGGATTACCTGTACTGGTATTATGAAAACAGTCATAAGTTTTTTTGGTGCCTTTGTAACTTCAAATGGTTACTAAAGAAACTCTCGTAAGCTGGGGACTACCTGTATTTCATTACTCAAAGAAAAAAACGCTTTTAACCCAGTTTGGGGTCATTTACGGAGGTTTAGCCAGCCCTGCTGTGGGGAATTAACGGCCCCTGAACACTTTCACCAGACCAATGAACTCCTGTGGAGTTTGCAAGGAACAGACACTTCATTTGCATTTATGACATTTGTTCGCCTGGCCTCTCTGCCCACACCTTCTTCCGTGGGTGATGATTAGATTAGGATCTTTAAGAGGCTTCTAATTAAACACGGCTTTTATTATAGTGAAGTTTACACCCCCAGCCCAGTCTGTGAATGGAGGAGGATATTGCTGCTGAATGGAGACGTATCATAAGGAAATTATTGTTTTCGTTAATTTTAGAGCACAGGAATTATCACTTTATATTGATGGCATTGTATTCCGTTTTAAATCAACCAATGCAAGACGAGACTGGTCCAAGGCTCACCTGCAAATCAGCTGGTGTGTTATTATTATTATTTTTACTTCTAATGGCCCTGTAATCATCCCTTGTGGGATAGAGTGAATAGAGCTGAGTGTTTACTGGCCGGATGCCCTTCCTGTCGCCAGCGCGTAGTTCGCAGAAGATATATTCTCATTGTACCCAGAGAAAAATATCTGCTTCTACCTACCTACCTATCGAACTCACAGCGTCCTGATAGTGAGGCAATAGCTCTGCATTCTTAATCTCTCATCCAAAATCATAACTGGTCTACTCAACTTTAAGAAAGTTACTCCACCATCAAAATTCATTTGTGCTATAAAGTTCTGGGCTGCAGCAGTTTTACTTTTGAAAAATTCCTATGGAATCTCTGTGCGATGCAGAAGTTTTCTGAAAAATCACTGGTTTAAGACTTAAGCATCTTAAAACCTGTTGAGATTTTTAATCCGATGATACCACTATAATGGCATACCTTGCCCAATCGCAATTACATCCATAGCACAAAGAACAGTTTAAACTTGGATTATAATCCTGGTTTTCAAATGGTATCAAAATAGAGCTTTCAATCCTGGCTTGTAAATTGTAGCCTAAACTACAAATTTCAACTTCAAAGTGGAAACTAGGACTTAAATATATCTACTAGTTCTTTCTGGTGTGCCATGGTTGCCTGGAGTAATTTTACTGTGCCGGGGGCAGCTGGACAAATGTGATTAATAAATAAATAAAACAATTCCCCCTCTTTTGAGGTGGGGGCATGCAGGAAGCTATTTAAACCAGGTGAAATTAAAGACGAGGAAAATGGGTTTCCGGCTATTGATTGCAAATTCTACCTATAAATAATTAATGGAGATCTTTGCTATGGACAACTAGATTTCCAAGGAAGAAGGAAAACAGGCCTCTTCATCTTTAATGAACCAACCAACACTGCTATTTCTTCAAATTGCCAACATGCGCTTCAGAATGAATGCACAAGAGATGCTCTTCGCCAATGTTTCTCAGCATGGACAACTTTAAAATGAGTGGACACCAACTCCTAGAATTCATCCATCTGGTGGGGATGCTGTTTATCCCACATGTTTCTAGCTTACCAAGAAGTCGGCTGTGGTCTACTTTGCCAAATGCCTTCCTGAAGTCTAGATATATAATGTCCACAGCATTTAGATGGTCTGCTGATTTAATTTAGTTTATTGACATTGCACCCCATACAACGAAATTAAATGCCATCTTCAGTGTACATTGTAACTATAAAAATAAGACACAAACACACATCCTTCATATTCCATGCAATTGAATTGAAAACCCTTGATATCACATTCATATTGCACTCTACAGTAGAATTCAAGAGAGCTACTGCCCTGGGATAGAACCTGTTTTTCAGCCTATTTGTCCTTGTTTTTATTGTCCTGCTAGATAGTAATAGTTCAAAAAAAAGGGTGTCCAGTATGACATGGATCTTTGAGAATAGGCGTTGGTTCTTACCTGATACGCCGGTTCTCTCCGAGCTGCGAAGGAGCATCCATTTGATTGGGTTGGTTCAGTCTTTGTCCTGATAGGCTGAGCTTAAATTTAGGAACGCTCCTCCTCCTCCACGAGACTCCTCCCAGCGTTCCCCAGTTTTAGCGAAGATCGCAGTGAAAAGGCAGATGTCGCTTCTGAGAAAACTAGTACATCAGCTTGGTCGTATAGCAGGACTCCCACAGACGGAAGGAATAAACACAGTTAGCAATAACACATAGGGTGGGGATGGATGCTCCTTCGCAGCTCGGAGAGAACCGGCGTATCAGGTAAGAACCAACGCCTATTCTCCTACGAGCTGCTCGGAGCATCCATTTGATTGGGACATACCAAAGCTTGGCCTGGACTACGGGCGGGATGCTGACTGGACCTGGAGTCTGTCGCTGTCCTGCACACACCCTGTAGCACCCTCCTACCAAAAGACGAATCTGCAGATGCAAAGATATCGACCTTATAATGTCTGATAAAGGAGGAAGGAGACGCCCAGGTGGCGGCCCGACAAATGTCAGAGATAGGAGCTTGGGAGGCCCAAGCCACCGTGGAGGCAGCACTGCGAGTGGAGTGCGCCATGATGCCCCTGGGAACTGGCAGGGCCTGGCCCTGATAAGCTTTAGCAATAGTGGCCCGCAACCAACGACCTATGGTGGTGGAAGAGACCCTAGTACCTTGACTATGAGTCAGAAATACAACAAACAAGGCCTCTGTCCTCCTAAAGGATGCCGTGCGATGGATACAGATCTTCAAGGCACGCCGGACATCCAACTTATGCCACTGATGTTCCAACTCTCGGGAAGGATGAGGACAGAAATTGGGCAAGACCAACTCCTGTGCCCTGTGAAAAGCCGAATTAATCCTTGGAATAAACGTGGGGTCCGGCCGGAGGACAACCCTATCTGCATGAATAACACAGAGGTCTGACCTGATAGATAGGGATGCCAACTCGGAAATGCACCGAGCTGAAGTAATGGCCACTAAGAAAGCAACCTTATATGTAAGAAATAGTAGTGATGTGGAACGAATCGGTTCGAAAGGAGGTTTGGTAAGGGCCAGAAGGACCTTGTTCAAATCTCAAGTAGGATAATGATGAACCATGGGCGGTCGCAAATTATTAGCACCCTTAAGAAAGGCGCGAATAAGAGGGTGATGAGAAAGAGATAGGAAATTCTCATGGTCAATCAAGGAAGACAGGACAGAAACTTGTCTTCTCAAGGTATTTGATGAAAGCCCCCTATCGAGACCAGCTTGTAGGAATTCCAAAATTTGAGCAATTGAAGGAGATCGTGGATCAATATGAAATTGGGAACACCAGCTGGTAAATATGGACCAAGTTGCATAAAAAATGCGATCTGTTGAGGGGCGCCTTGCAGCCTGGATGGTTGAAATAACCTTGTTGGATAATTGCTTGCTGATTAAACGCGACCGTTCAACCTCCAGACGGTCAATTGGAACCAATGAGGGTACGGATGTTGAAGAGGACCCTGGGTTAGCACAATCCTGTCCAGAGGAATCCTCCATAGTTTGAACACCGACAGACAACAAAGGTCGGCGAACCAAGGGCGTCTGGGCCAGTATGGAGCCACCAAAGGTAGATCTGCCCGTTCCTCTAGCATCTTCCGTATGACCTGAGGGATCAAAGGAAGAGGGGGAAAGGCGTACAAGAGCCCTGGGGGCCACGGGCAGCGAAGGGCGTTGAAATCCTCCGCCCCTTGAGAGGGGAATCGGGACACGAACCGAGGCAGGTGGGCATTGAGAGGGGAGGCGAAAAGATCGACCTCCAGAAAACCAAACCTCGTGGCTGCCTCTTGAAAGAGCGACGGATGAAGACGCCACTCCGTGGGATCGACTGTGGCCCGGCTGAGCCAATCTGCCTGGGTATTGCAGATGCCCGAGATGTGTTCTGCCCTGATAGAAAGTAAATTTGCCTCTGCCCAATGACAGAGACGTTCCGCCTCCTTCATGAGAGGTTGAGACTGTGTGCCCCTATGCTTGTTTAGGTGCGTCTTGGCTGCTGTATTGTCTGTGAGAACTAAGATATGTTGGTTGCATACCTGCGGCAGCAGAGCCCGAAGGGCCAGATGAATTGCCCAAAGTTCCAGCCAATTGATATTGTGGGACTGTTCCCTTGCTGACCAGCGACCTTGAACTGTGGATGAGTAAAGGTGAGCACCCCAGCCCAGCAGGCTGGCGTCAGTGGTGACAGTGAGTCTGCGGGGCTCCTTGAAGAGACAACCCTTGTGGGTTGTGGGCCGGGACCACCAAAGAAGTGATGTAAGAACTTTGGTTGGAACCTTGACTTTGTGACCGGAATTGCTGAGAGCGGAACGTTGAAACGGGAGAAGGAACCACTGAAGGGACCTGGAATAAAGACGAGCCCAAGGAATAATAAAAATACCTGAGATCATTTTCCCAAGAAGGGTAGAAAGATCAGCTAAAGAAACAGTATGTCGTGATTTGATCAGCTGCACTAGTTGTTGTAAACTTTTATGCCTTTCGTCAGAAAGGTAAACCTTGCATGCCCATGTATCAATGATGGCACCTAAGTGTAACAATCTTGTAGAAGGAATTAACTGGCTTTTGTCTCGATTAATAGCAAATCCATGTGCTTGCAAAATGCGGAGAGTCATCTGAGTATCTCGGACAGCTTGGGTAGAAGAGCTGGACAAAATTAAAAAGTCATCTAGATAACAGTGCAACCTGATGGGAAGGGCGCGAATATGGGCAGCTAGAGCAGCGAGGACCTTAGTGAAAACCCGAGGAGCAGAGGCTAGACCGAAGGGAAGAGCCCAATATTCGAAATGTTGATTGTTATAGCAGAATCTTAAAAACTTACGATGTGATGGCCTGATCGGAATCTGCAAATAAGCTTCCGTGAGATCTACTGAGGTGAGAAAATCTCCCTCTCTGATGCTAGCAAGGATGGAATGTAAAGTGTGCATCTTGAATTTGCGATAGACTAAAAATTTATTGAGTCGTTTGAGGTCCAAGATAGCTCTCCACCCACCAGAACTTTTCTTAACTAAAAAGAGTAGAGAATAAAAACCACGCCCTTTTTGGTCTGCGGGGACCGGTTGAATGGCCCGTATGTGTAGAAGATGCAGTATGGCTGCTTCCATGTGGCTATGTTTAACCAAATTTTTGGAAACGGGATACCCTGAAAAAATCAGATGGGGCGGACTGGAATTCTAAAGCCAGGCCAAACCTCACAGTATCTCGGACCCAGGCGTCCGAAGTAGAAGCGTCCCATCTATCCGCATAAAACCTGAGACGGCCCCCTATGGGAAAGGACTCCTCAAGGCTAACGTGGACGCCTGAAGGATCTATTGCCGGAAGAACGGAATGATCGCCTGGATTGGCCGCCTCTCCGGTACCGATCCCCAGGGTCGAACCTGTCTGAGGAGAATCCTGGGTGAGGAAACTGGGATCTAGACGGTCGAGACAGAAAGGAACTCTGGGAGTAAGGCCGAAAGGAACTCCTCCGAAAAGACTGGGGATACCTTGGTTCAGACTTCCGAAAAAGAGAAGAAAGAATCTTTTTCTTGTTCCGGATCTCAATGAGAAGCGGATCTAGAGAGGGGCCAAACAGCTTGTCGCTGTTGAGAGGAGCAGAAGCAAGCTTAGATTTGTGCTTGATGTCCGCCTGCCAAGGCTTAAGCCAAAGGGGGTGTCTGGCTGAAAGATGAGATGCAATGGCTCTGGTAGAAATTTTTACGGCATGAAAGGTCGCATTGGCTGAAAATTCAGTAGCCGCCGTGAGCTTAGCAATGTCCTGATGGGCCCTTAGATTAGATGCAGGGACATGCTCATGAAGTTGTATCAGCCATTTGAGTGAAGTCCTATTGAAAAATGAGGCCGCTGTGGCAGCTCTGATAGCCCAAGCATCAGCGTGATGGGCTTTGCGTAGCGCTACCTCGGCCCTCTTATCCTCAGGCTTTCAAACCTCAAGTGGCTCGCTTGGAAGAGAAGTAGGAGAGGCTATACCCACAATGGGTTCATCGACCCCCGGGATATTTAACAAATTGAGGTATTCTGGGGCCATATTAAAGAGTCTCCTATCGTAACTAGTAGGAGCCGGACATGGTACGGGAGAAAGGAACTGTTTTTGAACTAGTTCCATGAACCTTGGAGGAACAGGGATCACTTCAGCCTGAACAGAAGGCTGATGAAACAATAAATCCTGGGGACCCTCCTCTACAGGACCCACGGGGGGAGCTGATGTGTCGATGCCAGCCGTGTTAGTTGCCTTAAATAGGAGGGATTTAAATAGGTGAGGCTGAAACAGGCCAGTAAAGCCTGTTGGTCCGGGGAAAGACCCTCATCCTCGGACATCCCCCCCTCTAAAAGATCCTGTTCGGATAAGGAGTGCTCCGCCTCATGAAAGGATTCTAGGTCACTGTGTTCCAAATCTTGCATTTGAAACAGCTCCTCAGCCTCCATGTCCAGATCCCCTCTCTGAGTATCCTGCATCGGAATATCCTTAAAAGGTATTACCTGATCAGCAGTTAATTCCGGCCTGACTAGAGGCTGGGGTGGCTGAGACTCCGGGTCAGCAGGGGCAGGCTGAGGTCGTGTCATAACAGCATGTTGTAAACCGGCAGAAATCCCCTGCCTGATTGCCATCTCCATCCAAGATCGCATTTGAGGTGGAATCTCCTCAGGCAAGGAAGATTCCTGGCGAAGGCCTGCAGCAGTGGGGGTGAAGGTGGCCTCAGGAGGACCCCTAGAGGCTGGCCGGTCGGATAACTGAGTCTGGTGTCCCACAGAACCACGACTGTGCCTGGAGGAGAGGGAAACATCTAGTGGAGGGGAACAGACATGAGAAGAGGGCCCAGGAGTAGAAGGAGCAAGGTGCTGAGAAGGTCTCTGAACCTCACGAGCACACTTATCTATTTGTTTCTCTAAGGCCCTATGGCATCTTCTGGCATCACGCTCAGAAGCTTTAGAAATACCCCCCCCCACATTTTTGCATTTGGATTTTGACTTGGCATGCGAAGCAGAAGGCCGAGAACCGCTACCCCCTGCCATGATAATTCAGTATAATACAATCTGCTGATATCTATGTAAATGAGGCGGTTGGCACGCCCAGGGACCGTACCCAGTAGGGAGGGAGCCCTGATATTAATATATATATTCCCCTTGATGAAATAATTGGATTTATAAATTTGCAAAAGTGGAAGAAAAAGAAGGGATCACCAATCAGCCAGATTAAGAACGCCAGTGGGGCCTACTCAGAAAACAAAAGGCCCAGAACAGCAATAACTGCACAGGCTGACTCAGGCCTAGGGTGCTTGCTGTATGCTGCTAGGGAGACTGTGAGGCTTAGCCAACAAGTTTCAGAACACTCAAGAATAATAAGGCCTTCTGCCTTATAGGATATCCTAAGAGAGCACAATTTAATCCCCACAGTCAACAAACAGGGCACAGGGAAAGGCCACGAGGCTCTGAGGCCTTTGGAAAAACAAAATGGCGGCCGCCCGAATTTTGGCACGTGCGCGATCCCTAGCAGCAAGGGTCCAGCTAATGGAGGACCCTAAGAGAAATCCACAGAAAGCAAGTTAAAAGAGGGAGGGAAACGATCGCACTCCACTCCCTCTGAGACAAAAAAACGGCGTTCGGGGAATGCAGAGAAAAGCAGCTTGCCACACTGCAAAAAAACGGAGCCAGACAAAATCGGCAGGGCGGGGGGCGGCGGCGGGGGGGGGCTGGAAAGCAACGTTCCAGGGGACCCCCTTTTACTAAGGGGGGGGGGAGCTGAAACTTCTACCCCCCTCAAATAATTATTTGAGCCCTGATCACCCAAAAGGGAGAACAGAGGGACTGTGCTCTCAGTGCCCAATTAAATATAAATAGAACAGAAGTAAATCGAAATGCAAAAAAACAGAATAATAAAAGGACCCAAGACAGGGAAAGGATACTAAAGAATAAAGGAGGGATCAAGAGAATTGGTAAAATACAGAAATCACCTGCTTCGACCAGAACAAGCTCTTAAAACAACCTATTCAGGCGAGGCTGAGCTAAAACTGGGGAACGCTGGGAGGAGTCTCGTGGAGGAGGAGGAGCGTTCCAAAGTTTAAGCTCAGCCTATCAGGACGAAGACTGAACCAACCCAATCAAATGGATGCTCCGAGCAGCTCGTAGGAGAATGTTTTGAACTTTCTTAAGGCAGTAGGAGCTATAAAGCTCTTCCAAAGAGGGGAGAGGGCAACCAATGATCCTCTGGGCAATGATGTTAACCCTCTGAAGCCCTTTATTTTAGAGCTTTGTTTATAGAACTTTATTTAATTCAGTCACTATGGGGAATTCTGGGAGTTGAAGTCCACACACCTTAAAGTCAGCGTTGAGAGATACTACTATGGGCAGCTCCTGCATTTAAGGAACACAATAAATGCAAAAGAAGATTCAAATGCTTCTACAATTTAAGACAATCATTTTAAGGAGTGTGTTTTATGCCTAGTGTCAAGAAGATCAATCTAGTTAGCAAATTCAACTTGGCATTCAAAGAGAAAACTGAAGTGTGTTGTGCAGCTCACAAATTATTTTCAGGAGGCTTAACAGGCCTCCCCACCTCCTATGACGTTCAGGAACAATAGTGTGCATGCCTTTGTGTGTGTGTATGTGTATGTGTAGGGGGGAGCATTTTGGCAGTTGCAGGTAATCCTTGACTTACAACCACAGTTCAGCCCAAAACTTCTGTTGTTAAGTGAGACGTGTGTTAAATGAATTTTGCCCCATTTTACAACCTTTCTTGCCACAGTTATTAAGTGAATTGCTGTAGTTGATAAACCTGGTAACAAGGTAGTTAAGTGAACCAGGGCAGTTGTTAAGTGAGTAGAGTAGAGTACAATTAGAATAGAATAGAATAGATTAGAATTCTTTATTGGCCAAATGTGGTTGGACATACAGGGACTTTGTCTTGGTGCAGATGCTCTCCGTGTACATAAAAGAAAAGATACATTCGTCAAGAATCATCAGGTACAATACTTAATGATAGTCATAGGGTATAATACGCAATCAAATCATATTAGGAAACAGTCAATATAAATCGTAAGGATACAAGTGACAAAGTTACAGTTCTACAGTCACAAGTGGGAGGGGATAGGTGATAAGCAGTGATGAAAAGATTAATAGTAATAGTAGTGCAGACTTCGTAAATAGTTGGACAGTGTTGACGGAATTATTTGTTTAGCAGAGTGATGGCGTTCGAGGAAAAACTGTCCTTTTGTCTAGTTGTTCTGGTGTGCAGTCTCTATAGCGTCGTTTTGAGGGAAGGAGTTGAAACAGTTTATGTCCAGGATGTGAGGGGGGGGTATCTGTAGATATTTTCATGGCCCTCTTTTGGACTCGTGCAGGATGCAGGTCCTCCATGGAAGGCAGGTTGGTAGCAATTGTTTTTTTCTGCGGTCCTATTTATCCTCTGGAGTTTGTGTCTGTCCTGTTGGGTTGCAGAACCAAACCAGACAGTTATAGAGGTGCAGATGAGAGACTCAATAATTCCTCTGTAGAACTGGATCAGCAGCTCCTTGGGCAGTTTGTTAAGTTTGCAAGACTGTTGTTAAGCAAATCTGACTTTTCCCCATCGCCTATGCTTCTCAGAAAGACCCAAAAGGAGACCACGTGATCCTGGAACACTGCAACTGTCATAAATACACGTCAGTTGCCAAGCACCTGAAATTTGGACCATGGGGATGCTGCAACAGTCGTAAGTGTGGAAAGTGGTCATAAGATAGTGCCACTATAATTTTGAATGGGCGCTAAAATGAACGGCTGTAAGTTGAGGTCTACTTGTAGGCACTAGGATTCACCTTCAACCTGCGGCATCCAATCCAGGCAACTTCTAGCTTTGGGGCATTAAATAAGGACCTTCACAGCACCTTCTGCCTAGCTCCCAGTGGAGATGTATTGATGGGGAGATCATCGGCATATTGATAATATCGAGGCTGAAGAAATTAGATCATTTCCCTATTGGCTTTGAATGGGTTTTGAATGATGACGGGGGACAACACTGTGTTTTCTGTATTGGAAAGGCAAAAGACTGAACCATTCATCCTTCTCCATAAGTGAATAATACCGTTCACTTAGTATCCTGGTGCTTCCAGTTCTGTCACAGGTAGTCTTCAACTTAATGGCAATTGAGCCCAATATTTCTGTTGCTAAGTGAAACATTTGTTAAGTGAGTTTTGCCCCATTTTACAACTTTGTTGTCATAGTTGTTAAGTGAACCTCTGTAATTGTAGGGAGAGGGAGAGAGGGAGAAAAGGGGAGGGAGGGAGGGAGGAGAAAGAGGGAGGGAGGGAGGAAGGAAGGAGAGAGAAAAGGGGAGGGAGGGAGGGAGGAAGGAAGAAGGGAAGGAGAAAAGGAGGGAGGGAGGGAGGAAGGAAAGAGGGAGAAAAGGGGAGGAAGGAAGGAGGGAAGGAGAAAAGGGGAGGGAGAAAGGAAGGAAGGGAGAAGGGAGGGAGGAAAGGGGAGGGAGGGAGGAGAAAGGGGGAGGAAGGAAGGAGGGAAGGAGAAAAGGGGAGGGAGAGAGAAAGGAAGGGAGAAGGGAGGGAGGAAAGGGGAAGGAGGGAGGGAGGGAAGAAGGAAGGAAGGAGAAACGGGGAGGGAGGGAGGAAGGAAGGTTATTTCCAATGCTCCCTGCCAGATTTTCTTAAGGAAATGAAATGGGGAAGCCAGCAGGAACTCAAAAGCTGCTCCCAGTCTTACTGCTTTATTACCCACCGGTGGCCCTTCGGTGAGTCAGTGGTACATGGGCTGTCTATAAAATCTAAAAAACCACAGAAATTAAAAAAAAACTAGACAGAAATACTGGGCCCTTTAATTTCAGGCAATGTTATTAGAAAAGACTCTGAATATTGCAACGTAAGCTGTGTCATATGATTTGGGAATGAAATGGCTGGGTTTTGTTACCTGGCTGTATCGTAGCATTTTGGATACCAAGCAGGCAGACTAAGATAGGTATGTGCATTTATAGTTAAGAGCATTCAGAAATATTTTAACATTATTTTTTAATAATGTTTAATAATTTAAAAATACAAACAAATTATTTGGAATATGCAAGTGAAAAAACTGAACATAATGAAACAGCAAACAAATAAACAATGGACAATCTAATCATATCACCTGAATACCAAGTATTAAATAATATGTGAACATTTCAAATGAGAAAGAAATAAAACCCCTCAACCGTTGTAAAACGAGCTGCCTTACCTGGCCCAGGTAACTGTTGGGGTGGGGGGGAATGATTCCATCTCCTGCAGAGGGAAGAAGCTTGTCCGTCTCAACCTGAGGTAAATAATTCAGCTGTAATTATTATGCAAAGAGTCTGAATCCAATCTATGCGTGCTTAATCTCTAAATCCTAAAAGTTGCATTTCCTGAAGAGTCCACCTTGGTCAGCCATAGAAGGTGTCTGTGGTAGAAGAAGGTTGTTCCTGTTTAGAAGGCCTGGGGCTTGTGTGCATGCGCAGGAAATAAACACAACCACACATTTTTTTATCCATAGGATACCTCTCTTCCCCCCTTTTTGTTCCTAAAGACTTTTGGGTTGAGATAATGATAAGAGAAGAAGAGGATTTGGGATTAAAATGTTTGTCTACACATAGTCTCGAAATAGTCCAGTTCATGCAGGGACAGCTTTGCTACCTGTAAATACAAGTTAATCCAGGAGAGAGTCTTGCCCCCACCGTGTTGTTATTTTTTTTGTAAATAAAGAAGTCCTGTTGAATCTTTCTGAGTGAGGCCTTTTGATGTATTAGCAAGCCTCCATTATCCTCCCCTTTGCAAAGGAGGCACCGGGAAAAAATGAAGCTAATTTTGATGGCTTGTTATGTGCCTGGTGTGTTTTGTTGAGACAGAGCAGGCCCTTGTTTGCATTCCGTCTAATCCTACCTGGCAGTGGTTCCCAGCCTTTTCTTCGCCATGGAACCCAAATCCAATCAGAATAGAGCTGGATGGGGCCTCGGAGGTCTTCTAGTCCAACTCTCCCTCTGCTCAAGCAGAAGACTCTGTACCAGGGGATCAAACTCATTTTCACTGAGGGCCGCATCAGGGTTGTATTTGACCTCGGAGGGCTGGGTGGGGAGGCGTGGCCGGAGTAGGCATGGCCATGGTGGGCGTGACATGGGACTCGTGTCGGGGGCACCTGTGGTGGCCAAATGCTAGGGCAGGACTTTCCTCACTCTCATTATATCCTCCTTCCCTCCCTTTCCATTCTCTCTCTCCTCCCTCCCTCTCCTTCCTTCCTTCCTTCCTTCCTCTCCCTCCCTCCCTTTCCTCCCTCTCCCTCTCCTTCCTTCCTTCCTTCCTTCCTTCCTTCCTTCCTTTCCTCCCTCTCCTCCCTCCCTCTCTTCCTTCCTTCCTCCCTTTCCATCCTCCTTCCCTCCCTTTCCATCCTCTCTCCCTCTCCTTCCTTCCTTCCTTCCTTCCTTCCTTCCTTCCTTCCTTCCTTCCTTCCTTCCTTCCTTCCTTCCTTCCTTCCTTCCTTCCTTCCTTCCTTCCTTCCTTCCTCCTCCTCCCTCCCTCCCTTTTCTTCTTTTTCCTTCCCTTTTTATCCTTTCTTTTTCCTTCTCCTCTTTATTTTTCCTTCTTCTTAGCAAACAGAAATTTCGGTCTTGGTTGGTGATTGTAAGTCGAGGACTACTTGTATAAACTGAAGTTTTTCAGTTGCCTCTGGAGCAAATTTGCCCTGAGCTTTAACGAAAACAAGAATTCTGCAAGCAGATTTATTTATCTATTTATTGGATTTTTATGCCGCCCAGCTCTCTGAAAATATGCATGGCTGGCTGGGGGAATGCTGGGCATTTGAAGTCCACACTTTATTTAAAGTTCACAAGATTGGCGGGGGGGGGGGGGGGGAAACTGCCCCAAAGGGGAAAAAAAATCACTATTCTGCATTTGTCTCCTTTTTCATGGGTCTTTTCTTATACAGTGTACATATTGTTAAATTTATGTGCTTTCCTTCGAGAAAATTTCCCCTGGGCAGCCTATAAACAGACCACCAACCACAATGATGAAATAGCAAGATTAAATTGCTGTAAAAGCAGCATGAAAAATAATTGCTTCGTCACCACGTTAAGGGCACAATCCTGTTCCTTTCTTTGACACCAGCAGAACTTCCTTCCGACTGAACTGGGCTTCAGTTAAGTCTTCCTTTAATTAATGGCAGTGCTCAGGTCCTTGCTCAGCACTTTTACTTCCTGTAGTAACTAAGAGTAGGCAACGGATTGGGATGCTAGCCCTCTGGGGATCCATTATTTCTGTTATCCGGAAAACTCATTTTCGATTGCACACAAAAATGCTAAAACAGTGTGGGTTTAGTCTTGCTTCCAGGCTTCATTTTGGTTTAGCATGATGGACAAGAAATGTTTCTGTTTAGCATTTGAGGGGCTGCCCCAGAGAAGGAAGAGGTCAAGCTGTTTTCAAAAGCACCCGAAGGCCAGACAAAAAACAGTGGATGGAAACTGATCAAGGAGAGATTCAACCTGGAAATAAGGAGGAATTTCCTGACATCTAGTCCAACCCCCCTGACCCCGCCCAAGCAGGAGATCCTACCCCATTTCTGACAGATGGCAGTCAGTCCAGTCACTTCTTGAAAGCCTCCACTGATGAAGCTCCCACAACTTCTGAAGGCAACTTCTGTTCCATGGGTTGATTGTTCTCCCTGTCAGAAAATTCCTCCTTATTTCCAGGTTGAATGTCTCCTGGATCAGTTTCCATCCATTGTTCTTTGCCTGCCCTTCAGGTGCCTTGGAGAATAGCTTGACACCCCCCCTCCTCTCTGTGGCAGCCCCTCAAATATTGGAAGACTGCTATCATGTCTCCCCTAGTCCTTCTCTTTGCTGGACTAGACATACCCAATTTCTACAAGCATTTTCATATGTTTTAGCTTACAAGTCCCCATATAATCTTTGTTGCTCTTTGCTGTACTCTTTCCAGAGTCTCAACATCTTTTTTTATAGTCTGGTGACCAAAACTGGATGCAGTACTCTAGGAGTGATCTTACTAAGGCTTTATAAGGTGGTATTAGTACCTCCCTTGATCTTGGTTGTATCCCTCTGTTAATGCAGTTTAGGATTGCATTGGCTTTTCGTTTAGCAACCTGGACTAGAAGACCTCCAAGGTCCTTTTGAACTGTTTCAGGTAGTCCTCGACTTACAATACTTCATTTAGTGACCATACGAAGTTAGAACAATACAGAAAAAAGGGAGTTAGCACCAATCCTCACGATTTAGGACTGTCAACAGTATGCCCAATGGTCACATGATCAAAATTTGGATGTTTGGCAACCCAGCTGAGGCAGCCTCCCGGGACCACATGATCACCATTTGCAATCTTCCCAGCCAGTTTCTATCATGCAAAGGGCAAGTCGGGTTACTAGCTTCATTTAATGACCGTGTGATTCACTTAAGAATGGCAGTGTTTTGAACAACCATGGCAAAAAGGTCACAGAATCGGGCGTGAGTCACTGAACAAGTCCCCTGGCTTAGCAACAGTAATTCTGATCCCCAGTTACTGTTGTAGGTCGAGGACTACCTGGATATCAGTGGTGATATTCTATCGGATGAGCAGCGGAGAACGATCCGCTTCTCGGTGCCGCTCTGCTATTGGGCCCACCTGGGCTCCCATACTCACCTTTATCCTTTGCTTTTGAAGCGCAGCTGCTATGCGCGGCAGCTGCTAAAGCGACAGGGAGATGTAGGCTTGCTGGAAGTGAGTCGGAATGCCTCTGCGCCTGCGCAAAGTGCCCGTTTGGCCTACGTGCGCACACAAAGTGTATGCACGTGCCCAAAGCGCACCCACCAAGCCACGCCCACCAAACCGGTGGTAGACAATTTTGAAACACACCACTGTTGTATATAATCCTGTTAATTCTACCCCCAGGTACCATTAGGTAGATTTGGATAGTGGTGTGTGCTTCTCTTCTCTTAGTGGCTCAGATACTGATTATTTTAATAGTGTGTTTCCAGAATTTTCTCCAGACCTGCTAATTGATTGTAAGTACTCTCTTCTGTTTCTTTATAGTCGTAATTCAATTTTGAGAAGTTTTAAGGCTACAGGTTTTGTGCTTTAATATATATTGCAATTAGAGTAGCTCTCTGGGATAAACAAGTTTTTTTTAATATATCTATCTTTTTTTTATCATGGTTTGCAAGTATGATAGAATGGTAAAAAAATGTAACAAATCCATACTGACATCAGGAAAAAAAAGGTTTGTCTTATCCTTTTCCCCAAATTTTTATTGTTGCTTTTCCACCCAAACCTTTATTGGTTATTGAGCCTTTTCTTTGTTGCTGGAAAAGGACGGGGTACTGAAATAATTCCATGTAAATAATAATCTCACCGCCTTGCTCTCTTTCTATTTTTCTGACCAATTGCTGATATTTTTTTTAAATAAAGGTTTAAATCAGGGGTCCCCAAACTTGGCAACTTTAAGACTTGTGGACTTCAGCTCCCAGAATTCTCCAGCCAGCATACCAGCATAGCTTGCTGGAGAATTCTGGGAGTTGAAGTCCACAAGTCTTAAAATTGCCAAGTTTGGAGACCTCTGGTTTAAATCAAACCAATTACCTACCTCCCAAGCATGGGATTGGATTTCATTAGTTTTTGTGCTTTTGCTTAAACTCTCTTATCAAAGAGCAACAAAAGGACTCGGCTGAAGGCAGCTGCTACCCTACCCATGGTGAGCTAGGCAGGGTTGCATTCCACATCCCGTTAATCAGCTCCTCTGTGTTTTATAATTACTGTTTATTGGAAGGAGACTCATAGAGCTACCCAAAGAAGAAGGTGAATCATAGTCCTGGTCTTCCCAAAAGGAAGCTCTTTTTGTGAGAAAGTAAGGTTTAATCCACCTTTACCCCACACTCTTTCAAGTTAAAAGTTTGTAGAGGGGTTGTGCGTAGGGGCTGTTATAAGAGAGATTGTGTTTGATAGTCTTTAACACATTTTTGTGTTGTGGCCATCCACCAAAGGCATTCCTTAAGTGGGAGATTTTGTTTTAAATGGTCCCTGGCTGCTTCTCTTCTCTTCTCTTCTCTTCTCTTCTCTTCTCTTCTCTTCTCTTCTCTTCTCTTCTCTTCTCTCTTCTCTTCTCTTCTCTTCTCCCTCCCCTCCCCTCCCCTCCCCTCCCCTCCCCTCCCTCCCTCCCTCCTTTCCTTTCCTTTCCTCCTCCCCCTTCCCCCTTCCCCTCTCCCCTTCCCCTTTTCCCCTTTCATTCTCTTCCCTTCTTCCTTCCCCTTCCCCTTCCTTTCTTCTTTGCTTCCTTTCCCTTTTCCATTGAGCAACTAATTCTTAAGACGTTAGTTCTGCTTTCTTTCTGTGCCAACTAACATGGTTTTAGCAACTGTCATTAACCATTCGCAGTGGAGGAGTGAATGCTAAAAATGGTGGAGCTGGCTGAAATGGTTAAACTTTGATTAGAGAAAAGATATTGATTAATTTTAACACTGATTGAAAACATATTTTGGACTTTTTATATGAAACAGAAAAAGAGGAAATTATGACAGACCAGTTTGAGGATTTGAAACAAAATAGAAAACAAAAAAATGAAAGATAATTGTAACTTTCCAGTAAAAGATGAATTTAAATATATACATAAAACTGTTGTAAAAGAAAATGTTTGATAATATTTTACGTCCTCTTTCTCTGCTTAGTTTTCAACACCAACCTATCCCATTGCTGCACAATCTGGTATCGTGCTGACTACCTCTTCGTCTCATGGTACATCTTCATTTCCCCAGTTTATTGGGCATTCTTGTTCGGGGTTGCACCTTCAGATTTAACACTCTTCTTACACACTCGAGTATTTAAGGAGGGCAGGTTGTAAGGACATAACAGAGACTTCTGATACCAGAGCTCACCTAGTTCATTAATTTAATGCATATCTGGATCAGTCCCAAGGATTTTTTTTAAAAAAACACACATTTTAGAACTCGGTGTTGTTTGCCACCGACTGAATAAAACGTGCAAGTTGCTCAGGATTGTGCAGTCAACTTAAAAACAGGACGTCAGTGTTCCTTGTTTGATTTTTTTAAAAGTTTCTGCTTGGGTTGAGAGAGAGAGAGAGAGAATGAGAGAAAGGGGCGGGGGGGGGGGGGGCTTGGCCGCCCGAAAAGGCCTCACTGGGAAATATTTCCTTCTACCCTCTTTGGAGGCCCATCGCTTGCTTGCTGCACTCCGCTCCGCTCTGGGTATTAGATGCTCTGGGCCAGAGAGGCACCTCGAAAGGGGGTTAGGGGTGGGGGCAGTGAGGCGTGGGGGAATGAGGGGAGGTCTCTATCCACCCTTTGTGTGCAGGGAACGGGAGAGCTTTGAAGCTCCGTTTTGGAAGCTGCTCTGGAAGCCCAAAGCCGACGCACATTCTTCTTCTGGCATGGCCAGTCGTGACCCTTCAGCTCCAAAACCGCTCTGGGCAGACCCGGGAGGGTCTTCCCTGTTGGAGGCCCCCCCAATGTGCTATTCTTTTTCTTTTTTTTAACAGTTTGTATATTTTCACATTACATACACAGCTTCTTGGTGAAAAGCGTATTGTCTGAATCAATTTATTTATATATAGCTATCTCTATATCCGTGCTTCGCTACAAAACTATGTGATCCAGCTTAGTTTTTGGGGAGTAAAATAAGGGGGGGGGGGAGACTGCCTACCAGCATCCATCGGTATTCATCTAGCTAGCATCCTGTCAGTGTGATAGAGAGTTAAGGGCTGTTTGAAAACTGAAAGAATATTTGCTGTGTGAGCAAGAAGGAGACAGCAAGGAGCCTGGGCGTGGCTTAGCTCAACTGTTCAGTACTAAAGCTGCTTGGTGCTCTGAAACTGAACCTCCTCTCCTCTGCTTGTGTTTTGCATTTGGAAGAGTTTTCTTTTCAGGTGGAGAGGGGGAGTAGAACTCCTTAGCATCAGAGCCTGTTAATAATGATAATAATATATGAAATACTAATGCTCTGATAATCATTTTGAAAAATCCTTTCTTAGTGAGCACCTAGAGCAGGGGTAGGGAACCTTGGCTCTTTTATCACTTATGGACTTCAACTCCCAGAATTCCTGAGTGAGCCATAAAAGGTTCCCCATCCCTGGCCTACTGGTTTTTCAGTTGTGGGGGAAATCAATTTTTGACTGGAATGGGACTGTTTGATATACAAATGTAGGACATATAAAGAATATATAAAGAATATGTCCTACATTTGTACATTAAACAGTCCCATTCCAGTCAAAAATTGATTTCCCCCACAACTGAAAAACCAGTAGGCCAGGGATGGGGAACCTTTTATGGCTCACTCAGGGATTCTGGGAGTTGAAGTCCATAAGTGATAAAAGAGCCAAGGTTCCCTACCCCTGACCTAGAGGAACATATGAGCCAAATTTCCAGTTTGTAGGCTTTACAGTTCTGGAGATTTTGTGATGATGCTTGAGGGGTATTTCGCTTTTACATATAGAAAGAAAAATACTTTTTCCGCTCCTAATTTCTACCTCTACTGTCCAACCATTTGTAAAACAAGTCCCATGTTTGAAAATACTCTGTGTCTTCTTTTTCTTTTTTCTTTTTAGTCCCAATTTCCATTTCTGCACAATCTAACTTTTTTAAAAATTACATCTTCTTCTGTAACTGTTTCCTCATTTTTCCAATATTGTGCAAATACAGTTCTACCTCATGTGCTATTCTGAGAAAGCAAAGGTGCAGGATGTGCTCAATGGATTTGCTTCCTGTTACTTTCCATTTCCTCCATCAGGAGAAATGGAGCCTGGCTTGCGTGATGTGCTGTCCGGCTGCGAGCAGCCATCGACCTCGGCGTACGACGTATAATTGAGCCCAGAAGTTCTGTTGCTAAGTGAGACCTTCGCTAAGCCCTTTTTTTCATGCCACGGTTGCTAAGTGAATTGTTGCAGTTGATAAGTCGGTTGTTAAGTGAATCTGACTTCCCCATTGACTGCATGTCAGAAGGTCGCAAAAGGGGATCATGTGATCTCCAAACCAGTGGTGGTATGCTTCCGGTTCGGCCTAGTTCTGCCGAGCTGGTAGCGGTGATGAGCAGCGGAGACCGAACAGTTTCTCTCTGCCGCTCTGCTGTTGCCCCACCTGGGCTCCCATACTCACCTTTATCTTCTGCTTTTGAGGTGCAGCTGCTTTGCGCGGCACAGCAGAGTGCTGCGTGGCAGCTGCTGAAGCGACCAGGAGAGTGCAGGCTTGCAGGAGGTGAGTTACAACGCTGCTGCATCTGCGCAAAGTGCCTGTTTGGTGCGTGCACGCAAAGTGTGTGCCCGTGCGCAAAGCGCGCCCACCAAGCCACGCCCACCGAACCGGTGGTAAAAGTTTTTGATTCCCACCACTGCTCTGAACACTGTAACTATCATAAATACACGTCAGTTTCCAAGCATCCAAACTTTGATCCCATGAATTTAGGGATGTTGCAACTAGTACAACCGCAGAGTAGTTGAAATGCAAGCAACAGTCTTTTTCTTCTGTCAAATATAGCATTTGCAGTTGCCCCTACTTGTTGACAGGGCACAAACGAATACAGGTAGTCCTTGACTTAATGAGCAAAATTGAGGCCAAAACTTTTACGTTGCTAAGTGAGATGTTTATTAAGTGAATTTTGGGGCATTTTACAACTTTTCTTGTCACATTTGTTAAGGGAATCACTGCAGTTGTTACATTAATAAGGCGTCCTTCAGGGGTAAGATTCATTTTTTTAACAACCGGTTCTGTGGGCGTGGCTTAGTTGGTGGGTATGGGTTAGTTGGTGGGCGTGGCCAATTCAGTATCACTCACATCAAGGCACGGATCTCCAGAGATATTCCTGAGACAGGAAGTCTAATCCTGCCAAGAATGTAATAAGGGTTAATGGAGAGGCAGTTTCTGTAAGCAACACCAGAATGTTTCCTTCCTGCCTGCCTTACAGGATTAGGTCAGTAATTTCTTCTAACAACCGGTTATCCGAGCTGCTTAGAATGTTAACAACGGGTTCTAGCGAATAGGTGCGAACTGGTAGAATCCCACCCCTGGCATCCTTGCATGGTATGGGAGCAGCTCTGTAGCAGACAAAACTACTCTATGGACAATCATTAAAATTACCCAAAATATCATTGGGCTCCAGCTATTAGCCATGGATGACATCTTCGCATCTCGCTGTTTGAGGAAGTCTCACAACGTTCTCAGAGATTCTTCCCATGCTGCTCACAATCTTTATGAACTGTTGCCTTCTGGCAGAAGATACAGAGCAAGTAAAACTCGGACCACACATTTCCTGAACAGTTTTTATCCCAGAGCTATAATTGCACTTAACGATGAACTTAAAGGGCCACCATCATTGAGCTGTTGGACAGGATTACTTGGTCTGTTGTGTGAATGCTTGTGTGTTTTTAGAGGCAAGGAATTTTGGTGGGTAGGTGGGGGTGTTTGGGGATTGTCGTGTGTGTGTGTGTGTTTGTGTGTTGGGTCTGATCTCTGGATGTTATGTGAATTTTGTTGTTGTGTATACTGTGTATATTCATACAATGACAATAAAGTATTATCATCATCATCAACATGATTGTTAAGTGAATTAGGCTTCCCCATTGACTTTACCTGTCAGAACGTCACAAAAGTGGATCACATGATCCCAGAACCCTCTCACCATCATAAATATGAACCAGTTGCCAAGCATCTGAATTTTGATCACATGACCATTGAGGATGCTGCAATAAAGCTGCCTTCTGCAATTGACTGATGGCAAATGTGTCAATGCCACTGATGGTGTTCAAGTGGTGCTCCAGTTGTTTTGGGGCTGCACCCAAGGTGCCTATTACTGTTCTTACTACCCTTGCTTGCCTTTGCCATAAGTCGTTCTATTTCTATTTCTAGGTCTTTGTGTATTTTGTTATAAATAAAACCTAAACCTTCTTCAGTTCTTTCTCTTCTCTTCTGCTGTCTTCAGGCACTGCCACATCCACTATCTAGACTTTTTTGTCTTTCTTATCAACAACTGTTAAGTCTGGGGTATTATGTGGCAGGTGCCATCATCATCATCATCATCATCATCATCATCATCATCATTTAATCGTTAGTGAGATTCACAGCCTTTGGGGCTGGTTGGTAGCTCAACAGCTCGAGTCCTAACCAAGGCCCTAGGAATGTTCAGGTAGCATCGGAGAATATAAGCTGTTCCAAGTAGGGTGGGTTTTTGTAGAATCAGGGTAGTCAAGTCTGATAAATTCAGAATTTTCAAATAGCGAGGTAGCCTTTTAAGTATTGTTCCAAGGGCTCCAATTACAATTGGGATAACATACGATTTCTTTTTCCAAAAGAAATAATAATAATAATAATAATAATAATTATTATTATTATTATTATTATTTATTATTCCTTTCCAACTGTTACCAATAGTCCTCGACTTAAAAGTTCATTTATGGACCATTTGAAGTTATAACAATCCTGAAAAAAGTGACTTATCCCCATTTTTCACACTTAATGACTGTTGCAGCATCCCAATAGTCACGTGATCAAAATTCAGATGCTTGGCAAACTGACTCCCATTTATCCATTCAACAACTGTGCCACTAATTTAAGAACCGTGGTGATTCCATTATCAAATGTGGTGGGAAAAGTCATAAAATCCTGGCACAATTCACTTCGCAAAGGTCTCACTTAGTCACATAAATGTTGGGCTCCAGTGTGGTTGTATGTCGAGGATTCTGAATATTTGTATTCCTTTATTCTGAGATGTTTTCACAAAATTGGTATGGGCCAGAAAGAAAAACCTAGAGCCATGATGGCGAATCTATGGCATGCGAGCCAGAGGTGGCATGCATAGCCCTCTCTGTGGGCACACATGCCATTACCAGCTGCTCTTCTGGTTTCTGGCACACCGGCCAGCTGGTCCTCGCGGGCACCGGAGCACTGGAAAACGCCCCCCAAAAATGGTCAAAACCCAGGCCATTTTTCGGGATGTTTTTGGCCCATAAAATGGCCTCAATGTCAACTCAAAAATATTTCTCTGGTCTTTTAGAGTTGCCAGCAGAAAGGGAGTGGGGGAAATAGAGCATTCCTTAAATGCTTTCATAGATAATTTCTAGGCGAGGGAAGCTTCTGGCACTCAAGATTATTACTGGAGAGCATGGTTGGTGACTCTTGGCTATGGATGTGTCCCATTGGAGAATTATACATCCAGGGGGTGGGGAAAGACCAGGATCAAGGGGGAAATGAATGATGTGTCTCAGAGTTGGCTATACCCAGATAGCACCAGCATGTTCACTCCTAATAAATCTTTTTTTAAAACTCAGAGATGAGGCTAGAGACTCATGATTTGAATGGGGGTGGATGTCGGAGTCCTGACACTGAAAATGGCCCCAAAATGGGTTGAAAATGGCCAAAAACCAGGCATGTGCACACTGGCCAGCTGGTCTTTAGGTTTCCGGCGTTCCGGCACATTCTGGTTTGGAGTTCTGGTTTGGGCACCGAAAAGGCTCGCTATCTGACCTAGAGCCATTTACCCGACTTGAGGCTGCATTTAAATTACAGAGGTCCTTCACGCCTTTAAGTAGTTAACAACTCAAATCCGCATAGATCACGTATTGTTGTTTAGGGACAGGATGCGAGAGTGTCGTTTCCATGGTTTCTCCTCCTCCTCCTATCTGAGTAGCTTCAGGAACGGTTCTTGTGTTCTCCTGGCTTTCCAGGAAGAGCAGGGCACAAGGCGGCATTAAATGGGATGGAATAATCCATTTTCACATTTCCAGGAGACCAAATGTGGCCACACGGAGATCCAGCTGTGTGCAGCCTGTCAACCTCCCAGCCTCAAGGATGGAAATTTCTCCCAACCATCCTGTTGATTTATTGGAGGTGGAAAATCCATGTCTCCGTTGAGTCTGCTTCATTGATAAGCTGCCGAATTTAGAAAATGTGTGTTTTCCATGCCAAAATATTCCTGGGTATATTTATTATAGGGGAATAGTTTTTTTACAGCTTAACATTTAAAAAAAAAAGTCTACAGGGCCAGGAACTGAATGACAAGACCAGGATTGTCTTTATTAACAAACTTTTTCATTTTAATCTCTGCATCTGTTTGATCATGTGTGACAATTTAGCATAGAATAGAATAACAGAGTTGGAAGGGACCTTGGAGGTCTTCTAGTCCAACCCCCTGCCTAGGCAGGAAACCCTACACCACTTCAGACAAATGGTTATCCAATATCTTTTTAAAAACTTCCAGTGTTGGAGCATTCACAGCTTCTGGAGGCAAATTGTTCCACTGATTAATTGTTCTCACTGTCAGGAAATTTCACCTTAGTTCTGGGTTGCTTTTCACCTTGATTAGTTTCCACCCATGGCTTCTTGTCCTAGGTGATTTGGAGAATAGCTTGACTCCCCCTTCTTTGGGGCAGCCCCTGAGATATTGGAACACTGCTATCGTGTCTCTCCTGGTCCTTCTCTTCGCTAGACTAGCCATGCCCGATTCCTGCAACCGTTCTTCATATGTTTTAGCCTCCAGTCCCCTAATCCTCTTTGTTGCTCTTCTCTGCACTCTTTCTAGAGTCTCAACATCTTTTTTACATTGTGTCAACCAAAACTGGATGCAGTACTCCAGGTGTGGCCTTACCAAGGGATTATAAAGTGGTATTAACAGTTCACGTGATCTTGATTCTATCCCTCTGTTTATGCAGCCTAGAAGTGTGTTGGCTTTTTTGGCAGCTGCTTGCAGTTTGAAGAACTGCAATTTCATCCTTTTGTGTACTTTCAAGAAATCTCTTTTGGTTGTGCCGAGTTGATTAATTGGCTGTCCTTGTTTTCATCTTACTGTGGTTTTTGGCTGAATACAAGCAGTCCTTGAATTACAGCCTTTTCTTTAGTAGCCATTCTAAGTTACGACAGCACCGAAAAATGGTTCTTAGATGCCGGTTCTTGCACTTCAAACCATCGCAGTCCTATGACCCAAGTGTGGGTCCTTGGCAACCAGAATGCATTCACAACCTTCTCAGCTGGCTTTTGCTGCCAGGATTACTGCAGTTACCCCAATTACATTTATGGAATGCACTTTCAATTTCCAAGCTGCCGCACTGCTCTTTCAAACCCCTTTCCCCCCTCCCTTTCTGTTGGCAACTCTAAAAAGACCATAGAAATATTTTATGAGTTGACATTTGACCAGCAAAGTCCAAGGAATCGTATAACGACTGCATGATTCATTGAACGACTGCAGTGATTCACTTAACAACTGTGGCAAGAAAGATCGTAAAATGGAGCAAAGTTCAGTCAGCTGTTTCACTTAATAACATAAATTGTGGGCTCAACTGTAGTTGTAAGTCAAAGGCTGCGTATATAGCCATCGGAACTCCAGAAACGGGTCATAGTAGCTTTTGAGGGCACGGTTGTAACTCCAGACAGTCACTAAGTGGGGACTGCTTATAAAAGGAGAGAACTGGTCTGGGATCCAGTGGGTCCTGCCCTTTCCCCTGCTCCCCCCATCCCCCCCCCGCTTCTTTCCAGTTATTTTGGATCCTTTTGAATGGGTGGCCTTTTCAGTTTGTCTCTTGTTCGCAACTGTGCTGTAATTTTCCTGACCGTGGCACCCTGGCTTCCTATTTACCCAGCGGGTGGACAAAGAGACTGCCATTGTTTGGGGGGCATAATTGAGCCTCTATCAAATTAAAAACAACAACAACAAAGGCATGGACAGTCCAGTTTAAAGCTGGTCATTTTGAGCCTTCTAGCAGTGGTGACTGCATAGGATGAGAAACCTAATTAGAGACAATAAACTCTTTGAAGCTCCTGCTTCATCCCCTTTGTTGGGAGAGGACTTGCAGCCACACAGGCAGAGAGAGAGAGAGAGAGAGAGAATACACAGAGAGACATACTCGCCATTGTGAGATAGCTGTTATTTTGTCAACATTGGCTTGCCGTTCTTAATTGCAGTCAACAGATTTATCCGTCCTCAGGTGATCGGAAGTTACGTCTCAAATGCCATCCTCAGTAATGCTTTTATTCTTTTCCCTCTCTCATGTCAGAATAACAGAGTTGGGAAGGTCCTTGGAGGTCTTCTAGTCCAACCCGCTGCTCAAACAGGAAACCCTCTACCATTTCAACAAAGGGCTGCCCAATCTCTTCTTGAAAACTTTGAAAACACCGCTTTTGGAGGCAAAGCCGTTCCATTGGTTCATTGGTCCAATTGTCCGAAAATTTCTCCTCAATTCTTGGTTGCTTCTCTCCTTGATTAGTTTCCATCCATTGTTTCTTGTCCTGCCTTCAAGTGCTTTGGAGAATAGCTTGACTCCCTCTTCTTTGGGGCAGCCCCTCAAATATTGGAACCCTGTTATCATGGCCCCCTTAGTCTTTCTTTTAATTAAACTAGATATACCCAGTTTCAGCAACTGTTATTCATATGTTTTAGCCTCCAGCCCTCTAGCTTTAAGTCTCTTGTCTCTCTCCTTCAAAAATACCCAGGGGTCCCCAAATTTCCACCTTGTTTTAGGAACTAGCTGTGCCATGGACTTCATTGTGCAATGCTGGTTGATTCGGTATCCTGTTCACACCCTGGACTGAGTCACCTATTGTTTGAGGGTGTTGAATAAACCTGAATTGATTGTTTTTGCATAATATAGGGAGTCATAAATCATCGTTTGCAGATATACAGGTAGTCCTTGACTTATGACTCTTTGAAGGTTGCAAAGGTAGTGAAAAAAGTGACTTGTGATTGGTTCTTACACTTTTACGACCGTTGCAGCATCTCCAATCGTAACATGATCAAAATCCGGATCTTTGAATTTACGACGGTTGCCTTCCACGACTTTCTGAGAAAGCGAAGTCAACGGGAAAGCCAGATTCACTTAATAACCGTGCGACTGATATAACTGCAGTGATTCACTGAACAACTGTGGCAGGAATGACCGTAAAATGGGGCCACACCCACTCAACAGTTATCTTGTTTAGCAATGAAGAGTCTGGGTGCAATAATTGCAGTCGTAAGTCAAGGACTTGCCTGTAGATGAAAACGATGGTTGCGATAAAGGAAGGCATCTGGAAGGTTTTGAAGAACACTGTGGAGATGTGGATCCAGGGTCCTGATTGTGCAGATAGATTCCCGGTCATCCAGGTCATGTTTGTCCCCAAGGTGATTTTTCAGGAGGCAACTGGACTTCCTTGTTTTTTCTTCTTGAAGACGTTTCGCTTCTCATCCAAGAAGCTTCTTCAGCTCTGACTGGATGGTGGGGAATGGAAGGATTTATACTCCTTGCAGACAGCTGATTATTTGCATCTTTTTTAGAGAGTCGTTGAGGCCTCTTGGAAGTTTATCTGTGTCCTCAGGGTCACCTGAGTAGTGCAAATGGTTCCTGTAGTCTGCAATGTTTTCTTCTGGAAATCCATTCCTACTTCTACACATTTAAAGGGGGTTCATCCCAAATTGTATAGGTAAAAGTCTGTAGAGATTCTCAGTCATCCAGGGGATGCTTGTCCCAAAGGTGATTTTTTTTCCAAGAGGCAACTGGACCTTTTTTTGAAGACATTTCACTTCTCATCCAAGAGCCTTGGTAGCGCAGTGGTTACAATGCAGTACTGCAGGCTACTTCTGCTGATTGCCGGCTGCCTGCAGTTTGGCAGATCGAATCCCACCAGGCTCAAGGCTGACTCAGCCTTCCATCTTTCTGAGGTAGGTAAAATGAGGAGCCAGATTGTGGGGGGCAAGAGGCTGACTCTGTAAACTGCTTAGAGAGGGCGGTAAAACATTGTGAAACAGTATATAAGTCTAAATGCTATTGCCTGCCTGCCTCCCTCCCTCCCTCTCTCCGTCCACTGCCAGCAGTTTGATCCTGACTGGCTCAAAGTTTGAGTCACCCTTCCATCCTTCTGAGGCAGGTAAAATGAGGGCCCAGATTGTTGGGGGCAAGAGGCTGGCTGTGTAAACCACTAAGAGATGGCTGTAAAAGCCCTGTGAAGCAGCATATAAGTCTGAGTGCTGTTGCTATTCAGCTCTGACTGGGTGGTGGGGAATGGAAGGATTTATATTCCTTGCCTGCATATAAACCCATCCAGCCAGAGCTGAAGAAGCTTCTTGGATGAGAAGCGAAACCTCTTCAAAGGACACACAGTCTAGTTGCCTCCTGAAATATGCCGATGTTTGTTTGTTTGTTTTTTGATTCCTACCAATAATCATAATTACACAGGGTCATGTTGTGTCGGTTTAACAACAGCTTGAAAAAGTGAACTTCTCCGTAGAGGTTTCCCTCAACCTCTTTGCAGTAGGCAGACCGTTGGTGGTCCCGTTTATCAAGAAAGTGAAAACAATCCACCTGCAGAGTTATTAAAGATAACCGAGTCATCCCCCTTTCATCTCCCTTACCCAGGAAAGAAGAGAAAGGGAATTGGAGCGCAGCACCTCCTCGTCTCCCTTGTTTACATTCTCTTACGCCTTGTCCAATTTGTGTTTGGAGTGTAAGAATTTATCTGATTTTCCTCAAGTGCTGTTATGACTTGCTACAGAGGGTTTCCAGCAGTTGACACGGGTTGCCTCCACTCGGCTTATCTCTTAAGCTCTAATGAGTAATTAATCTATCTAAGATGTTGCAACTGGTTCTTCAAGGGCCTCATTTCAGTTACACAGGTAGTCCTCGACTTACCAACCCGAAGTGCGTCCCGGTTTTCTGTTGCTGAGTGAGACATTTGTTTTAAGTGAGCTGTGCCCCGTTTTACGACCTGGCTTGCCACCATTGGTAAATGAAACATTGCAGTTGCTGGCTTCCCCACCGTCATTGCTTGTCAGAAGGTCGCAAAAGGAGATGAAATGAACCCTCGTCATAAATACGAGCCAGTTGCCAAGTATCTGAAATTTTGAGCATGGGCTGATGGCTGTGACAGTTGTAAGTGTGAAAAGCGGTCGTAAGTCGCTTTTGTCCAATGCAGTTGTTCACTCAAATGGTCACAAAACAACAACTGTTGTAAGTCGAGACCCTACCTAAACTTTTCTCTCATCTATTAAAACAGAGACATTTCGAACTGCTCAATAAACATTGATAAATCTCTTCCCTGGGGAAGAATAGGGTCAACATTTTGCAACAGGGCACCCCTGATAGTACTCTCTCTGACAAACTAAAGTTAATTTGCGCCTGGAAAACCTTGGAAGTGTTGAAGTTTATGGAAGAGGGGCAGGAGGGATCGCAGCTCTCCTCTCCCCACTCTGGAGGGACATGTTGCCGTTCAACCGTCTTCCTTCTTAAGTGGACTTCTGGGCTCCGAGAAAGATTCCTTTCGAAGCCCTTGATGGATCTTTCCATGCTGAAGTCATGCTCAGGGTATGCTGATGATTTCATAGCCCATGCCGGTGCACCTGTTTCAGGATTATTTAGAGTAGCACATTCCTGACCTTACAGCAGGATAGAGAAAGATAGCTTTGGGATGGCTAGCCGAGAAGAGAGAGGACGAACTGTAGACATAATAGACTTGGAAGGGACCTCGGAGGCCTTCTAGTCCAACCCCCTGCTCGAGCAGGAGACCCTATACCATGTCAGACAGATGGCTGCCCAGACTCTTCTTGAAAGCCTCCAGGGATGAAGAAGCCACAACATCTGGCGACAAGCAGTTCCAGGGGTTGATTGCTCTCACCATTAGGACATTTCTCCTTAGTTCCAGGTTGCTTCTCTCCTCGGTTAGTTTCCATCCATTGTTTCTTGTCCTGCCTTCAGCTGCTCTGGAAAATAAGTTGACCCCCCTCTTCTTTGGGGCAGCCCTCAGATAATGCAACACTGCTATCATGTCCCCCCTTGTTCTTCTTTTCACTAGACTAGTCATACCCAATTCCTCTAACTGTTTTTCATACGTTTTAGCCTCCAGCCCCCTAATCATTTTTGTTGACTTATGAGCTGAGTGGGTGGGACGAAAAATGGGGTGTTGAGCAAACAGATGGGTCTTAAATGCCATCTCTTTTCCCCTCCCTCCCACTCTGTCAAAGGTGCTGAGCTGATGAAAATGGTCTGTAGGATTTATTCAGGTAATCCTATTAAGAGCTTCGACTCTTGTTGACAACAAATTGGCTCAGGCAAAATCATGCAAACTGTTTTAAAGGCCCATTTGCAGGTTGATGTGTTGCTGGTAGGAATCAGGGGTCTAATACTGATCTGTTCTTTGACGCTGGATCCCTTCCTGGGTCCCTTTTCTGTTCAGTAGTGTAATCATAGCACTGTTTAATGACCGTTATACCAGTTCGGCGGTATAATTTTAGTCTATTTTATTGATACATTGAAAACCTTGGAGATTAAAACATACAAAGAACAGTTGTAGGAACTGTGGATGGCTAGTCTAGAGAGAAGAAGTACTAGGGGGTGACATGATAGTGTTCCAGTATTTGAGGGGGTGCCCCAAAAAAGAGGGGGGTCAATTTATTCTCCAAAGCACCAGAAGGCAGGGCAAGAAGCAACGGATGGAAACTGATCAAGGAGAGAAGCAACCTGGAACTAAGGAGAAACTTCCTGATGGTAAGGACTATTAACCAGTGGAATAATTTGCCTTCAGAAGTTGTGGCTGCTCCATCACTGGAGGTTTTCAAGAAGAGATTGGAAAGCCATTTGTTGGGAATGGTCTAGGGCAGTGGTAGGGAACCTTGGCTCTTTTATCACTTATGGACTTCAACTCCCAGAATTCCTGAATGAGCTATAAAAAGTTCCCCATCCCTGGCCTACTGGTTTTTCAGTTGTGAGGGAAATCAATTTTTGATTTGAATGGGATTGTTCAATATACAAATGTCCTAATTTTTGACTTGAATGATCAATATTCTTTATATGTCCTACATTTGTATATTAAACAGTCCCATTCAAGTCAAAAATTGATTTCCCTCACAACTGAAAAACCACTAGGCCAGGGATGGGGAAACTTTTATGGCTCACTCAGGAATTCTGGGAGTTGAAGTCCATCAGTGATAAAAGAGCCAAGGTTCCCTACCGCTGGTCTAGGGTCTCCTGCTCGAGCAGGGGGTTAGATTAGACAGCCTCCAAGGTCTCTTCCAGTTCCATTCTGATTGCTTAATTAATTAAACCCATAACTAAATTGGAATAATTCTTCATAGTTTTTGCACAGGCTACCTTTCTCTTCTGGTTGAGGTGTGGAAAAATCCCTGATTTTGAAATCGTTAAGTTAGTCCTCCATCTGTCTCTTAAACGGTGATTCTTCCACATCGTGTTTACGTAGTCATGTTTTCCTGCACAGGATTCTACAGCGCCAACTAGCACAGGTGAGCACCTGGATCTAAGAAAGGGATCAGGGGCAGGGGTTTCCCTGCTCACCTGCAGAAGTCCAGGGTGTTGTGGAGCACATGGCTCTGCTTCCATTTCCACCCATCGGGCGCATGTGCTTGCCTTCATGTTTATGATGAAAGTCAACCAAGAAGCTTATCACTGCTGATAAGACTGGGGCCTTGATAAGGAACTGTAAAAGCCTTCTTGCTCTCTCAACCTGCAAGTAGTCCTCAACTTACAACAGTTCATTTAGTGACCGTTCCCAGTTACAACGGCACTGAAAAAAGTGACCTGTGACCGTTTCTTCCACACTTGGCGACCGTGCAACACACCTCATGCTCATGTGATCAAAATTCAGACGTTTTGGCAACTGTTCGTATTTATGACGGTTAGAGGATCCTGGGATCAATGTGATCTGCTTTTACGACCTTTTGACAACCAAAGTCAGGGGGGAAGCCTGATTCACTTAACAACCGTGTTACTAATGTAACAGCTGCAGTGGTTCCCTTAACAACAGTGGCAAGAAAAATCGTAAAATGCCCCAAAATTTGCTTAATTAACATAAAATTTTGTGCTCAGTTATGTTGGATGGAAACTAACCAAGAAAAGAAGCAACCTGAAATTAGGAAGAAACTTCCTAACAATTAATCAGTGGAACTGCTTGCCACCAGACGTGGATGCTCCATCACTGGAGTTTTTTAAGAAGAGACTGGACAGCCACCTGTCTGGAATGGTAGAGGGTCTCCTGCTTGAGCAGGGGGTTGGACTAGATGACCTACAAGGTACCTTCCAGCTCTAATCTCAGCTGGAAGCTGTACTACAATCCCTGTTCGTTGTTTTTTGCTACCGGTAGAATGGGAAGGGGACACGTAGGGCATTTGTGGAAGGAAAAGAACGGGTTAAAATCTGTCCCTGGTAAACACACTGTTTGCAGAGGCACCAAAGAGGCTCCCGAGGCAAAGATTGTGTACGGTTGCACTTCAGATAGTTGCGTCCGGGGGGCCTGGTAGAGGGAGTGAGTTGCATGGGGCCTCCTGCTCTGCAGCTGTTTTAGTTTCCAACTGGATGCACATTCTAGGAAGTAATGCGTAAAAGTGTCACAAGGACTGGGGAGTGAGAGAAGAGGAAACTCTGGATAAAGGTGGACAGGGGGATGGAGAGTGACCAGTATGGGTGGGGAGATTCTGACCGGGTCGGATCGTGGGAGTTTAGTCATTTTGAGGGTTTTATACTGGAGAAAGGGCTATTTATAACAGAATGACAAAGTTGGAAGGGATCTTGGAGGTCTTCTAGTCCAACCCCATGCTCAAGCAGGAGACCCTATCCCATTCCAGACAAGAGACTGTCCAGTCTCTTCTTAACAGCCTCCAGTGGGAAGCTGTTCCATGGGTTAATTGTCCTCACTGTTAGGAAATTTTTCCTTAATTCCAGGTTGCTTTTCTGCTTGCTTGGTTTCCATCTGTTGTTTCCCCTTCTGGTGCTTTGAAAAATAGCCTGACTCCCCCTCCCCTCTTCTTTGTGGCAGCCCCTCAAATATTGGAACTCTCCTCTCCTGTCGCCCCTAGTCCTCCTTCTCATATGGCTAGACATACCCAGTCCTTTTCTCAAAAATTAAATAAATATAGAGGAAGAAACTCACAGGTCCAACAGGATAATTGAAGTTGCCTGTGAATTGTCCGATAGTTTATGAGTTGTTTCCATCTTCCGCTGTTGTGTTTATTTGTTTGGAAGATTCACACTTTAAAGGGGGGGTGAATTCTCTTGTTAAATGGAGGAAGCAGAGGATTGGTAAAGATAAGACTTTGACATAAATGAGGGCGTTTCTATGTAGAGTTGTAGGAGACCATGTTGGTAATAAATAAAATATAGTTGTTATTTAGGGTTTGTTGTATAGTGCACTAAAGCACGGTCCCACAGTTGGCTGGTGTACAAACTCTAAGTCAGTGGTGGCTAATCTTTTTGGGCTCCTGTGCCAAAAATTGTGTGCTCACGTGCATTCTTGTGCTCGTGTGCCAGCACTCAGAAGGCAATGTGCATCCCCCTACCGTCAATACCCGCCCACCCAACCCCCGTCATCCCCTTACCTGCACTGCGCCTCACAGCTGATTTTTGGTTGTTTTGAGGCCTTTTTCAGACTCCCAGAGGCTTAAGGAAGGCTTTTGCAGGCTTCTGCAGATTTTTCAGGTTGAAAACTAGAACTGTTTCATCACTTCCAGTATTTCCAGAAAAACAGGAAGTGACGAAACTGGCCTAGTTTTCAGCCTCAGAAGTTTTCCTGAAGCCTCTGGGAGGCCAAAAATGCCTCAAAATGGCAAAAAGTCAGCTGTGAGGTGTGCGCATGCACAGTGAGGTAAGTTTGCCTGCAACTTGCATGCCGGCACAAATGGCTCTGCGTGGCACCATACGTTCGCCATCACGGCTCTAAGTAGTCCTTGACTTAACGACCATCATTGAGCCCAAAGTTGCAAAAGTTGACCTCATAACTCCGGAATACTGCCACAGTCATAAATACGAAGCATCTAAATTGATGATAAGGATGCTGCAATGGTCGTAAGTGTGAAAAATTGTCATAAACCACTTGTCTTCACTAACAAAACATTTAAAAGTTACAATATTTATGCAGTTTACTTACCAAGCACATTTAAATGATATCAAAGTAACCAAAACACCTTTACAATCCCTGAGGCATGTCGCAACCCCTAAGCTTTGGAAATATGGAAAGTTGGAAAAATTTGATACATCCTGTAACTTTGTGACTTTGAACAGTTGCTAAACGGAACTGTTGTAAGTTGAGGAGTACCTATATTTGAAAAGGGTTTTTTTTCCCCTTTCCCCCTTTTCTAGCCTCTTTGCTGATGCTGAAAGGGGGGAAAAAAAGAAAATTTACAGCTAGACTTGGGCGAGGAAGTGCACCCTCCCCGGAGGAGGCTGGGGAAGGCCCACCCCCCCACTCTTGCTGGCTTCTGAAAGGAGCCCTTTGTCTGTCCCCTTCCTCTCTCCCTTCCCACTCTTGCTTTGCTCATGGCAAAACATCACACAATCAGCCTATTGTTTGTTTAGGAAAAGCTTCGATATCCTATTGCAATTATTTATGGAACAAAATATTTGATGTTTTTGTAGTTGTGGCAGAGGGTGGAATGGCTTGAGTCCTCTTTTATATCTATTATTAGAAAAAAAAATCTGTGTTTACAGCATGTCTGCATATGATTTGTGTGTGTAAGTATGTGTGTGTTCTATAGCAAACTCTCTCTCTATTCCTTAAGGCTATTCGATGGAGTAGCTATTTTGATACAGGAAAAACCAGCCCCATAAAGTAGGGGTCACCAACCTTTCAGACCTCAGGGACCACTAAATTTATAATTCCTCGGACCACTAATATAATCTGCCTAATGACCAGCTGGGTGGGCATTACTAGATGGCCATGTGACTGGGTGAGCGTGGCCAACTCGATGTCACTCACATCGAGGGACACCTCACCGGCCTCTACTCACTCCTCCCTTGCCAGCCACTTCTGCCCTCCCCGGCTCCTTAGGGCCCCAACAGGAAGCAGTTGTTGGAGCTAAACAGCCCCATGACAGAGAGTTGGCGAAACAGCTGGCTCCGTTCAAATTGTGCCTGACCGAGAAGGAGGCTCAGCAGAAGCACCTCACTGAGGACTAGGAGCATAAGCTTTCCAAGTAGAGGGAAGACCTGCGGGAGTGCAAAGCCAGGGCGCGGCGTCTGGAGGCTCAGTGAGCTGAGATGGTCAGCTCGTTCTGGCCCCCTCAGGCTCTTCCCTCCAGCCTTCGCCCAAAGCCAGGCACCAGGAGGAGGAAGCAGACCCCAAGTCGGAATTTCTGCCCCTCCCCTCCGACCTGCACAGAAAGACCCCGGAGGGGGAGACTCTCTGCAGCAACACCAACATTCATTGCACATATCCGGCCCAGGGGCCGTCATTTGAGGACTCGATTTAGTGCAATATAAAAAATGCAAATAATTTTTCTGCGGACCGCCAACATTTTCTCGCGGACCCCCAGTGGTTCACAAACTACCAGTTAGTGACCGCTGCTGTAAAGAACTACTCTTAAGCAATTTGAACTGGATTATCTTTGTCATTATCATCAGAGATGGAAGGGACCTTGGAGGTCTTCTAGTCCAACCCGTTCCTCAAGCAGGAGACCAGTGGTGGTATTTGACCAGTTCGGCCCGGTTCTGGTGAGCCGGTAGGAGCGATGAGCAGCAGAGATCGAACCGGTTCTCTCCAGTCTCTCTGCTGTTGGGCCCACCTGCCCGCCCAGGCTCCCATACTCACCTTTATCCGCTGAATATGAAGCGCAGCTGTTTTGCGCGGCACAGGAGAGTGTTGCGCAAAGCAGCTGCTGAAGCGACCAGGATCGTGCAGGCTTGCAGGAGGCGAGTTAGAATGCCTCTGTGCCTGCGCAAACGCTTCCGTGCCTGCGCAAAGTGTACATTTGGCACCCATGTGCACACAAAGTGTGTGCAAAGCGCATCCCACCAAGCCACACCCACTGAACCGGTGGCAACAAAATTTGAATCCCACCATTGCCCTGTAGCATTCCAGACAAGCAGGCGTCCAGTCTCTTCTGGAAAGCCTCCAGGGATGAAGCGCCCACCAGTTTTCAAGGCAAGCCGTTCCACTGTTTAATTGTTCTCGCTATTAGGAAATTGCTTCTTGTCCTGCCCTCAGGTGCTTTGGAGAATAGCTTGATCTCCTCTTCTTTGTAGCAGCCCCTCAGATACCAGATATCAGATGTCCTCCCAGATGCTCTTTTCACTAGATTAGTCAAACCCAATTCCTGCAACTGTTCTTCATACGTTTTAGCCTTCCAGCCTCCTAATCATCTTTGTTGCTCTCTTCTGCACTCTTTCCCGAGATTCAATATCCTGTTTACAATATGATGACCAGACTGGATGCTGTATTCCAAATGTGCTCTTACTAAGATCTTATAAAGCAATACTAATAGTTCACGTGATCTTGATTCTGCTCTTCTGTTAATGCAGCCTGGATTGCACCGGCATTTTTGGTGATTGTAGCACACTGCTAGCATTCCCTTTCTTGCTGTTGCTTTGGGGTCCAGTTTGTTTAACTCCGTACTTCCCAAATTTTTTCCTTCATTACCCCAAACCGCTTATCACAAAGTCTTACGGAACTTCAAAGGCCTATCATAAGCTCCTTCTGGAATGTTCCTAACCTTCTTCCTTCTATGGGCTGAGATACTTTTTACATGCTGATTGTCTGGACTGGTATTTTTCCTTCTGTTTGTCATTCCCACATACCATGGCACCCTGGTTGGGGTACCGTTCTGAGGGAGAGAAAATTGACCCTATGTCTTTATTTTAATCCACAAATTGCAATGTTCTGCCTTCCCCAAGCTATCCCGAGGAGTACTTTAAAATTTTAAAAGTGTTTATTGGGATTATGTTCCTTTATAATTGATTGCTACAATATATTTTGCCTGGAATTTTATGATCCTGTTATTGGTTCTACTGCCAAAGGCAGTAGAATGACACAAACACTTCAAAAATGATAGAAAGCAATATTTTTAGTATTTTGTAATAACTAGGATAATACAACTACCTTTTTGACTTACTTTGAAAGGAGATGAAGCGAGGAAGTCCCTAGACATAATACAGGTTGTCCAACAAAAAATCCATGGTCCTCTATTATGAACTGTGGATTGAACTGTGTTAAATCAAGATCTGGTAATCACAAATACAAAAAAGTTACTGAGACCCTAGGAAGTTCACTGAGAAGAGAGGATTAAGGGACTGGAGACTAAATCATATGATGAACAGTTGAGAGAACTAGGTATGTCCAGTCTATTGAAGAGAAGAAGAATTAGGGGTGATACGATAGCTATCTTGCAATACTTGAAGGGTTAGAATTCACCATCTCCTAGTGATTGGCCAAAGGTCACCTAGACAGCTTTCATGCCTAATGGGGGACTAGAACTCACTGTCTCCTGGTGATTGGCCCAAGGTCACCCAGTCGGAGCTAAAACTCACCATCTCCTGGTGATTGGACCAAGGTCACCCAGTTGGCTTTGATGCCTAATGGGGGACTAGAACTCACTGTCTCCTGGTGATTGGCCTAAGGTCATCCTGCCAGCCTTCATGCCTAAGGCAGGACTAGAACTCCTGATCTCCCGCTTTGTACCCCGGTGCCTTTAAACCCTCTCTCCTTACGTCTGTTCAAGTCAGGAGGTTTGCATTTCAGTAGCGATCAACTGGACTGAAATAGTGCAGAGAAGTGGGGTTGGGGGTTGCGTGAGTGAGGACGACGAATGGGACCATTTGCTGCACAATCAAAACTGCACGTTCTGCGCCTTAACAGGAAGCTTTCGATGTGTTTTGTGTCCTCTGCGGAGAACATAGATTTTTCTGTATCTATGGATGTTTTTTTTTTAATGGAGGAAGTTCAAAAGTTTGAGTTGCTGGCCCTAAGGCATTGTTACTTGGGAACATCCTGTGACTTGTGTATCTCCTTAATGTGTGTGTACCCATTCTGAGCTTCAGGGAACATGGCAATATCGGCATTTGTCTTCCGCCTGAGTTTTTATTCTTCACAATTAAAGGCTGAAGGATAAAAACCCTTTATAGATGCAGTTCCTCCTTCCTCCTCCTGCAGGACTTTGATCGACCTCTTAAACTGCTGGTTCCTGTCACCCTAAGCCAGGGGTGGGGAACTGCAGCCCCTTTATGACCTGTGGACTTCAATTCCTAGAATTCCTCCTCCAGTCATGTTAGCTCAGGAATTCTGGGAGTTGAAGTCCACAGCCCATAAAGGGGCCATTGGTGTATACAAAACAGACTAGAACTTATACTACGGTAGCAGACCAGTTACCGATAGAAGCACGTCAAAAATAAAAATGAGTAAAAACAAAACACAAGAAAAAAATGTATTACAATTGGGTGGGTTCATTGAAGGGCAATCGTGATGTTCTGATTTTACAAGCAGGATAACGAAATTTGGGTCTGTTCAAGAGACTTGAGTCTGATCTGATGCTTGACATGCTGCTGAATCCTGCCCTTGATTCAAGTCTAGTGAAAATGAGAGAAAATTGTCATGGTCCAAATTCTGATTATTGGTCAGTCTAGCCAAGCATCCTAATTCTGAGCAAAGCATCTGTCTCTGAAGATGATTATCATTATCAGCGTTACCTGCAGATGATTAAGTCTTACCCTTCCTTCCTTCCTTCCTTCCTTCCTTCCTGCCTGCCTGCCTGCCTGCCTGCCTGCCTGCCTGCCTGCCTTCCATCCTCCCTTAGGTTCCTCTCCCTTTCCTCTCTCCCTCCCTTCCACTCCCTCCTTCCCTCCCCCTCCCCCCTTCCCCCCTCCCTTTCCTCCCTCCCCCTCCCTCCCTTTCTCCCAATACCTCAAGTTGGCAAACCTATCCAACATAACTTTTTCCTCAAATTATTCCCCACAACAAATCTGTGAGGAGGATGAGTTGGGTTGAGAGAAAGTAACTATTGTTTCCAAGCATCAGAATAGAATAGAACAGAATGACAGAGTTGGAAGGGATCTTGGAGGTCTTCTAATCCAAAACCCTGCTTTGGCAGGAAACCCTATATCAGTGGTGGCTAACCTTAGGGGGCTCCCGTGCCAAAAATTGCCAGCACCCAGGAGGCAATGTGCCCCGCCCCTCCTGTGCATGCGCACGCAACACCCCCCCCCCGTACTCTTACTGTACTGCGCATGTGCGCGCCTCCCAGCTGATTTTTCAGCCCGTTTGTGGCCTTTTTTGCCTTCCCAGAGGTTTGAGGGAACCCTCTGCAACCTCGGGAGCTTGAAAAATGGACCGTTTTCAGCTTACGGAGGGCTTCTGGAGCCCAGGGGAGGCAGTTTTCGGCCTCATGGGGGCTCGAGGGAAGCCTCTGCAGCCTTTGGAGGCGGACAAACAGGCCCGTTTCGGCACTTCTGGTATTTCTGGAAGGCCCATTTTTCGGCTTCCCGAGGCTGCAGAGGCTTCTTCCCTCGAGCCTCAGGGAGGCCGAAAACAGCCTCAAATGGGTTGAAAATCAGCTGGGAGGTGCACGCATTGCGCACTGCAGGTAAGTTTGGCTGGGGCTTGCATGCCCGCACAAATGGTTCGCCAACATGGCCCTATTCCATTCCAGACGAGTGGATATCCAATCTCTTCTGAAAAACTTCCAGTGTTGGAGCATTTACAACTCCTGGAGGAGGCAGGTTGTTCCACGGATTAATTATTGTAACTGAATTTAACCGAAAATAATCTGAATTTGGATCATGTGACCATGGGGATTCTATAAGTGTGAAAAACAGCCATGAGTCACTTTTTTCCATGCCATTGTAACTCCAAATGGTCACTAAATAAAGTAGTAAAGTAGAGGACTCTTTTTTTAAGTAGGCCTTCCCTCTCTCCTCCCCCTACTCTCCAGTTTTATTGTAAGCAAGGTGAAGCAAAAAACAAAACAAAACAACTGGAAGCTTGGAAGGTTGTTGTGTTTATCATTTAAAGGTCAAAGAGGAGATGTGGATTGTAAGAAAAGGAAGTGACTTTTTCTTAATCGTGATCTGATTTTTCCCCCCACCAAGCGATAAATTTTCACTGGAGGTATCTTGTATTTTCCAGTTATCCTGATATAGTCAGGATAATTGCCGATACTATAACATTTAATTATCTGCCTTGAAAATAGTTTCAGTGCTTTGCTTTGTCATGTTGGCTGAGTGACCTTGAGAAAGTGTGTTGCTGATAGTAGCTTTGAACACTGGCTAGTGGCTCTATTTTCCTCTTGGGTTTTCCGCTCTTCCGAATATTTCCATCAAGTTTCCTTATTCTATTGTCAAGAGCTCTGAGAAAACTTTAAAAGAGTAAGGATGAGGGTTTGACTTTTGGTGCATTTAAGGATCTCCCCGAGGTTTGGCTCTGAGGTTTTCAAATAGCATTTTGCTCTTGGCTATGATCCTTCATTTCAGGATATTTTGCAAATCCGGGCGGGCTGGTGGCTTTTTTTTTTGATAGGAAAGAATCCCTGATGCATTAAAAGCAAAGTCGTTTTGTGGGTGCGAGGTCTCGGGAGTAGGAAATGCAGAATCTCAAGCTAAGCCGAGGAGCGCTTTTCCAAAAATAAGGGGGCATGGATTCTGCAGGAAGAAACCTCCCCCCATGCCAAAAAGAACGTGTAACTCGTTTTTCATAAACACCCTGGTGCCTTTCAGCCAAAACAAACAACAGGGGACCTTAAATGAACCCGAGGGAAGAATGGGTAGCTGTAGCACACGCTTGCATTTTATAATGTGATTTAAATGGGCTCCCGAGAGGAAGAAAACAACAGTCTCGGTTATGGGCTTCTCGGGGAGATTTTGGTGCCCTTCAAGGAGTTAAAAAAAAATGCGCCGAGAATATTGCTCCGTGTGGCATCCAGTGTTTATAGGTTGGTTGGTTCCCTGTTTTCGTACAATTGGAGTGAGTCCCGTGGTGACTCTCGAAGCCAGAAATAACCTAACTACCTGATCACGTGGGACAAATATGTGGGAAGAAGGAAGGAGTTCATACTTTATCCAGGGCGCACCGGGCAGATATTATCCTGGCCATAGTTAAAGCCACAGCTGATCGATGTGTGGTCCAGTATGGTACGCAGAGAGTCCCCAACTTAAACAACCCCAATTGACCCCAACATTTATATTGCTATAGGAACCTTCTCCATGTTGCGTGCCAAAAGTGCGTGCATGCGCTTACATGCCTGCACCCATGATGCAGTGCATGCACAACTTCCCTGGCCTCTGTGCAAGCGAACACAACTCCCTGCATGTGTGCCTCTGCGCAGGTGCGCGCGACCCCTCCACATGCCACATGCCTCTGCGCAGGTGCACCCAAATCCCCCTGCATGCCTCATGCCTCTGCATGTGCAAGCTTCTCCCATATTCGCATCTCCCTCTGCGCATGCATGGCAGATACCTAACAATCGGCTGGCAGGAGGCACACATGCATGTGCAGTGGGGCCCTTCTGGGTGACCTCTCGCATGCTGGCAGAAGTGGCTCTGCATGCCACTTCCAGCACACGTGCCATAGGTTCGCCATCATGGCTATAGGAAGATGCTTCTTGGATGAGAAGTGAAACGTCTTCAAGGAAAATCCAGAAAGTCCAGGTGCCTTTTGAAAGAGCACCTACAAGACAACCTGGGTGTCGCTTATCTGGTCGAGGGAGCCACATTCAGGAAATTTGTGATCATCATTTCCAAAACTCTTCATCTTGAAAATCTTCCATTCACATATCGTGGGTGGAAGAGGATCAAAGCTTTTTGTTTCTTCCTGAAATGACTTTTTCCCCCCTTACTGTTTTAATTTTGCTTTTGGAGAAAAGAAGAAAAAAGAATCATTGTTTTCCCTGGGTGCCAAGTTCTTAGACAACAATTGAGCTATTGTTAGGCTGTACATATAATTCCATTCGATAGAAAGGAACTGGGTAGAAAAACATGTGCAGATCTTTACTTACAAAATGTTTTATACTAGCACAGGTGCAACGGCATGGAGATACCTAAATTCAGATTTTTTTTTTATTTTTTAAAATAACCCTGCTATACATTTTTGAAATCTTGGAGAAATGGAGGTGATCTTTTGTTTTTCCAGGACAGCAACTTTTGCTTGTGAGTGTTTGAAAATAGAAGCTGTGGCCTGCAGCTAAATTCTTCCTCCAGGATCAAATTGCTCAGTGATTCCAGAATAAAAACCCGATTTGTATCACGTAGTGAAATAATCACTGGCTGAAATGAGAGAGGATGAATGTAAGGTTCTTAAGTGCTTTCTTTGGTCTCTGACCAGCATAGAAATGTGTGGTTCTGTTCAATCTTTGAAGATTTCCTCAGACCTTTTGTTGGGTCAGTTTGAAAAAGAAGGACTAGGGGGTGACATGATAGCAGTGTTCCAGTATTTGAGGGGCTGCCCCAATGAAGAGAAGGGATCAACTTATTTTCCAGAAGGCAAGACAAGAAACAATGGATGGAAATTAATGAAGGAGAGAAACAACCTGGAACTAAGGAGAAACTTCCTAACTGTGAGGATAATTAATCAGTGGAACAGCTTGCCACTAGAAATTGTGGGTGCTTCATCCCAGGACACTGCAAGTGTCATAAATATGAGTCGTTTGGTAAGTATCCAGATGTAAATCACGTGATCATAGGGATTACCAAAACGGTCATAAGTGTGATGACCCAAGGTGGGATGCACAATGAACACAGTCACAAAAACAGGTGAAGCCTCTTTAATTCCTTCACTTTGCTTCAAAGCTCCAAATATCCTTGACTGGAGACAAAAAACTCCCCAACAAGCAGTTACGAAAAGGAGGAAATGCCGTTTAAACTAAAAATGCCTATAAATTATAAAGAGCAAAAACAATATAAACCACACTGAAGCAATTAAGGGAACCAGGCAAAATAAGGGCTTGAAGATGTAGAACACACACTGGGAAGGATGCCAAGCTCAGAGAGGAATGACAGATTAGAGATATTTCCATGCTTTGTTTCCAGCACTGGCCCATACGCATGTTGCAGCCAATAAAGGGGATCAAGGCCCTTTCCTCCCCCGTAGACCACATCATTCAAATCTCTCCCTTATCCTCTCCTTCCTGCATGTCCTAGGATGGAGAGGGGATGTACCTGGGTCTTCCTCTGACTGCCCAGCTGGCCTCTGCCCTTCCCCAGCCTCCTCCACAACCTCCAGAGCCACCCTTCCACTCCCTGTTGGCTGTTCCTCCTCTCCCTCGGAGTCAGTCTCCAACAGGGGCATGACAGTAAGCATGAAA
Organism: Bungarus multicinctus; assembly: GCA_023653725.1. Taxonomy (NCBI): domain Eukaryota; kingdom Metazoa; phylum Chordata; class Lepidosauria; order Squamata; family Elapidae; genus Bungarus; species Bungarus multicinctus. Next base: position 4,404,923 of record CM042843.1, read on the forward strand.
AATGGTCGTAAGTCCCTTTTTTCAGTGTCGTTTGTAACTTTGAACTGTCACTAAATGAACCATACAACCAAGCCGAATGATTGTTGCATGGAGCATCACCTCGAAACCCTCCTGTGAATTTCTCCTCACCCACCTTCCTTCCCCTGTTGCTGAAAACTGCATTTCAAGTCAATGTATTTATTGAGAATTGGAAGGAAGTTCAAAACATTTGAGATCTTATTCCGCGAAGTGATCACCTGGAGAAACGAAAAGTGTCAATATATTGTTTTTGTTTTTCAAGTTCTGGTTCCCCCGGGGGAAACGTTATTACGAAATCCCAGCATTAAGAGCCTGCATTCTTTTCGTTCGGTGAGGAGGTCAGCAATTAAACTGCATAAAAGTTGCCCGTTGAATACAGCTAGTCCTCCACTTTCGACCAAAATGGCTAAGCAAAGCAGTTGCTAAGCAGGTTTTTGCCCTATTTTACGGTCACGTTTGCCACAGGGATTAAGTGAATCACTTGCAGTTCAATTAGTGACACTGTTGTTAAGTGAATCGGGCCTTCCCCGTGGACTTTGTGGTCAGACCTTTGCAAAAAGGGACAACGTAGCCCCGGGACACTGCAACCATCATGAGTCGATTGCCAAGTGATTCTGATCAGGTCCCCATAGGAATGCGGCAACGGTCATCAGTGTGACAAATGGTGATTAAGTCAGTAATGTTGTAAGTTTGAGTGGTCACTAATAGAATTGTTGTAAGTCGATGTCTACCTGTAGTAGGGCCGGGGCAGATTGTTTCTCTTCCTCTCGCTTTCCGCTGTCATTCACGAGTGCAGCCAGGTGTCAATTTGAAATGTGACTTGTATTTTTCAGACACACTAGATTTGACAGGATTAGCTGGCTGGGGTTGTGTTACAGTTCAGAAAATGGCTTTCTTAATGTATACCCACAGCAGCCACGAATGAGGAAGTCATCCAAGCAAGTTACCCCAAACCTACTTAACCATTGAAACTTTCCCTAGCAGAACAATTCAAGTATTCCTCAACTTACAACAGTTCATTTAAGGACCACTCAAAGTTACAGAGCATTGAAAAAAGTGACATGGCCATTTTTCACACTTACCTTTGTAGCGTCTCCAAGATATCGTGATCAAAATTCCAATGTTTGTCAATTGACTCAGAATAGAACAGAATAACAGAGTTGGAAGGGACCTTGGAGGTCTTCTAGTCCAGCCCCCTGCTCAAGTAGGAGACTGTTTTGGCCTGTTAGCTGCTGGCTAAGGTCCCTTCCAACTTTGTTATTCTGTTAGAATGTAGAAATGTGTGTATCTACTTCGATAAGTTGTAAAAAACTGATCATTAAGTTTGAGAGAGAAATGTACAAAATGTTCCTCCAACTCATGCCCTCTTTAGCCACAAATGCTAATTTTGAGTGACCATTAGAGCAAGTAAGAGGTGTAAAGATAATGTTGATGGCTGCAACGCAGGGTCATTGCTACTCAAGATGATGGCGTTGATGGAGAACTGTCACCTCTAGCTCCAGCAAATGAACACAGATGCTCACATGAACAACACTGCAACGGTTCCTCTTTCTGTGCCACAGATGGATCTGTTTAGCTTTTAGTTAAAGATTAATTTGAAAAAATCAATTTACAACGGCTTGTGAAGTGGATTGCTGGTAATTCTATTATCTGCTGTACATAAGAAAACATTTCTCAAGTGTGAACAAGCAAGAGCCTTGGCAGAGGGTTTCATTTATAAGCTGAATGTTTTTGGGACTCTTTTTAAACCTTTCATCCGTATTCTGTGTGTGATGGAAAGGAAAGCAAATTGGATATATATTCGGAAGGTTCCCAAATTTTTTAAAGTGTTGATGCTGTAATGCAGGGGTCTCAAAAGTTGGCAATTTAAAAGTTTGAAGCTGGCTGGGGAATTTTGGGAGTTGAAGTCCACAAGTCTTACTTACAATTACCAAGTTTGGAGACCTGCTCCAATGTGTTCTTTGATTGGGATGTGGAGATGGTTGCATCAAAAAGATGCTTGGTTTGCATATCTGGGTATCCGAATTCCTACTTCTAATTCCACCTTAGTCATGAAAGCCAGCTGGGTGACTTTGGCCAATCACCAGGAGACGGTGAGTTCTAGTCCTACCTTAGGCATGAAAGCCAGTTGGATGACTTTGGGCCAATCACTAGGAGAAGGTGAGTTCTAGTCCCGCCTTAGGCATGAAAGCCAGTTGGATGACTTTGGGCCAATCACTAGGAGAAGGTGAGTTCTAGTCCCGCCTTAGGCATGAAAGCCAGCTGGGTGACTTTGGCCAATCACCAGGAGACTGTGAGTTCTAGTCCTACCTTAGGCATGAAAGCCAGTTGGATGACTTTGGGCCAATCACTAGGACACTGTGAGTTCTAGTCCCGCCTTAGGCATGAAAGCCAGTTGGATGACTTTGGGCCAATCACCAGGAGACGGTGAGTTCTAGTCCTATCTTAAGCATAAAAGCCAGTTGGATGACTTTGGGCCAATCACTAGGACACTGTGAGTTCTAGTCCCGCCTTAGGCATGAAAGCCAGTTGGATGACTTTGGGCCAATCACTAGGAGAAGGTGAGTTCTAGTCCCACCTTAGGCATGAAAGCCAGTTGGATGACTTTAGGCCAATCACCAGGAGACTGTGAGTTCTAGTCCTATCTTAGGCATGAAAGCCAGTTGGATGACTTTGGGCCAGTCAGCAGGAGACGGTGAGTTCTAGTCCCGCCTTAGGCATGAAAGCCAGTTGGATGACTTTGGGCCAATCAGCAGGAGACGGTGAGTTCTAGTCCTATCTTAAGCATAAAAGCCAGTTGGATGACTTTGGGCCAATCACTAGGACACTGTGAGTTCTAGTCCCGCCTTAGGCATGAAAGCCAGTTGGATGACTTTGGGCCAATCACCAGGAGACGGTGAGTTCTAGTCCTATCTTAGGCATGAAAGCCAATTGGATGACTTTGGGCCAATTACCAGGAGACTGTGAGTTCTAGTCCTACTTTAGGCATGAAAGCCAGTTGGATGACTTTGGGCCAATCAGCAGGAGACGGTGAGTTCTAGTCCCGCCTTAGGCATAAAAGCCAATTGGATGACTTTGGGCTAATCAGCAGGAGACGGTGAGTTCTAGTCCTACCTTAGGCATGAAAAACCAGCTGGGTGACTTTGGGCCAGTCCCTCTCTGTCAGCCCAGCCCACTCCATAGGGCTTTTGTTATGGAGAAAATAGGAGAAAGAAGCCAAGTTAGATATATTCACAGCCTTGGATTATTTGTGAAAAGGCAAAATAGAAATAAAAATGGAGGAACATTGACTACGGAAGGCAATGGAACTGCTCTCTCTAGCTAATTCATAAAAAGCACGTTTGGAAGGTATAAGAACGATTCCATCACAGCCTTGATCTACCCTTTTCCCTTGTTTAGCACCGAGTTACTAGTCTGCTCAGGATTGTCATAGATTCTTAGTTTGGATGTAGAACCACAGCGAAATGGCTCTCAAGTGAATTGTGGTTTACTACTCCAAATTGAGATAAAATGCCTCTAGCCATTGTGAAGCAACCAACCTGTGCTTCCCTTCCAAGTTTTAGTCAGTGGGAGAAGCGTCACAGCTACAATTTCTGAAGCGTTTTCCACATCCAGGGGAAAGATTTTTGGTGCCTATGGATTGCCAGCACATTCGCGTATTTATCTTTAATCTGTTAGAAAGCAGCTCACCTTGGTTTTTTTTAAACAATTCATCGGTATTTAGATGTTCATATTTTTGGCTTGATGATTTGGCTTGGGCAAAAACATGTGCATGAAGCGAGGAAAATTTTCTTCCTCTTGCACAAAAATAGTAATATCTCTCCATTTGAAATATCTATTTATTGTGGCTGAGATGTTACATTCAGATGATGCTATAATAGGACAGACTCTGGTGTCCCTTCAGTTATTTTGATTCAAAAGGTTTTGCAGGAACGATGATGGGCTTGGAAGTGGCGTTATATCCAGTACAGGTAACAGTTTATTTAGTGACTGTTTGGACTTATTAAATATATATTTATTCAATGTTTATGAAATGTGTGCCGAGTTGGATAGACTAACCAAACTGTTAAAAGATAACCAAGACAGTGAATATTATAAAACATGGATATCTGGTACAGCTAGATAAAGAAAAGGTGATGTCTGATGACCTGGTAACATTTTGGAAAATAAGGGTGATGTGTAAATAAATGTAAATAAACTGTATGTATGCGTATATACACTATTTGGACTTATAATGGCATTGGAAAAAGTGACTTAAGACCGTTTTTCACATTTATGACCGTTACGGCATTCCCCATGGTCATGTGATCAAAATTCAGCCACTTGGCACTGACTCGTATTTATGACGGTTGCAGCGTCCAAGAGTCATGTGTTCCCTTTTGCGACCTTCATGCAAAGTCAATGAGCTTTTTCTAGTGCTGTCGTAACTTCAAATGGTCACTAAATGAAGCATTGTAAGTCGAGAACTACCTGTGGCAAATTTAGGACTTCCAAACTCCCAGAACTAAATTCAGATTCATGCTCCACATTCCATGTTCTCCTCTTTCTTTGATGGTAATGGCACAGGGACATGCAATTTGTTTGCCATGGTCAGAGTACAGTACTGCAGGCTACTTCTGCTGCCTGCCGGCTGCCTATAATTTGGCAGTTTGAATCTCACCAGGCTCCAGGTTGATTCAGCCTTCCATCCTTCCAAGGTGGATAAAATGAGGATCCAGATTGTTGGGGCCAGAGACTGACTCTGTAAACCGCTTAGAGAGGGCTGGATGGAAAGCACTGTGAAGTGATATATAAGTCTAAGTGCTATTGGGAAAGGAGGGAGGGAGGGAGGAAGGAAGGAAGGAAGGAAGGAGCTGTGATGGCGCAGTGGTTAGAATGCAGTATTGAAGGCAAACTCTGCCCACTGCCAAAGTTCGATTTTCACTGGCTCAAGGTTGACCCAGCCTTCCATCTTTCCAAGGTTGGTAAAATGAGGACCCAGATTGTTGGGGAAAATAGGCTGACTCTGTAAACTGCTTAGAGAGGGCTGCAAAGCACTATGAAGCGGTGTATAAGTCTTAAGGGCTATTGTTTTTGGCTCAACATTCTTTTTAAACTGGGCTCTTGGCGGCTTATCATCCTATCAGGGTTAAGCAGAGAGCTTAATTTAAGTTAAGCTTAACTTTGAGCTTAAATCTTTAAGCACAGCTTAGCTCAAACCTTAAATCTTTAAGCATAACTTAACTTAAATGAAGAGCTTAACTCTAACATGGCTTTGTGTGCATCTCTTGTCCATCTGTCGCTCTCTGTGAAGACAGGAGTCGGATGGATGTTAGGACCAGACAGAGAAAATAAGAAATGAACAAACAACAGTGGTGTAGGGCCACACAGGGCTAGTTGAATCAAATAACAGGCAGTCCTTGATTTACGAGCACAATTTCAGCCCACAATTTCTATAATTAAGCGAGACATTGGTTAAATGAGTTTTGCTCCATTTTACAATCTTTCTTGCCACTGTTGCTAAGTGAATCATTGCAGTTCTTAAGTTAACCGCATGGTTGTTGAGTGAATGTGGCTTCCCCATTGACCTTGCTTGTCGGAAGTTTGCAAAAAGGGGTGGTGGTTTCATCACATGACCCCGGAACCTCATAACCGTCATAAATATGAACCAGTTGCCAAGCACTTGAGTTTTGGATCAGGGGACGCTGCAACAGTCGTAAGTGTGAAAAAATCACCGTGAGTCGCTTTTCCCAGTGATGTTGTAACTTTGAACGGTTACTAAAGGAACTGTCGTAAGGTGAGGAATACCTGTATTCCTTATTGCAGTCTGTGAATAGTGGCAAAAGGATGTTTCCGATTCAACTCATTTTATCACTTCTTAGGGGCTGTGAGCAGCAAGACAACAGAGGTGTTTGTGTGTGTGTTTTGCATTCCTGTGTGTGTGTTTCCATTCCTCTGTTTCTTTCACGTGCAAACATGGTTCCAGGAACAAACATTATTAAAGCCTGCAGAGCTGTAAGTGGGGGGGACATACGAGCCCACCCAGTTGCAACAAAGGTTTGAGTAGAAATGGTCGTGATCGGTGATTCCGCCCCCCCATCGCGGGCGATGGCTAAAAAAAGAAAAAAACCCACAAATCTTACAGAAATTGTCAAAATGCAAACTATGAGCATCAAAGCATCGAACAAGCGTAAGAAACGAGACCTCTGGACTGCATCCTTCCCAGCTCGCCTGCCCGCCCCTCTCCCAGGCCGCCTTACTTTGTGTTGGGCTGCGCCACTAGCCAGGCAGAGGCCGGAGGGAGCAAGCGTGACGTTGGCGCTCCCCTCGGTCCCCTCGGTCCCCCCCTCCTCACCAGCCAGCGAGAGAGCTTGTTTACTCCTTTCGCCTCGGAATAACATGCCAGTCATCTGGCACCACCCTCCCTGCCATCCCGTTGGTTCCTTTGCAGAGCCGGCCTCTCGCCGTCCTGGCCTGCCCAGAAGGGGGGGCTGGCTGGCTAGACAGAGAGACAGCCAGCCGGCCAAAGGGCTTTTCTTGCCCGGGTCCAAAATCTGCACCCACACACCGCAGTGCTGCGGGTTTGTAGTATGAAGGGAGGCGCCTGCTTCTCCTCTAGCAACGGACGAGGGGGGGAGGGGGGAGGGAAGCGCTTCCTGTAAACAGGAGAGAGTCCGTGCAGGCAAAATGTATTTTTAAAAAAAATCAAAAGATTCATTGGAGGGAAGCTGCCTCCCTGATTGGAAAAAAAAAAGGGGGGGGGCTTTTCCCCCAACAAACGCAGGGAAGGAGAGACAGCCCCCCCTTCCCCACACAGGAATTCCCTCCCCCTGGTTCAATGCCTTGGTGGTGCAGGCTGTTAATCATTTAGCACTTAGCTCAATTGCCTGCGATTAGTGCAGGTTCGAATCCCACCAGGCTCAAGGTTGACTCAGCCTTCCATCCTCTCGGGGTAGGTAAATTGAGGACCCAAGATTGTTGGGGGCAATAAGCTGACTTTGTAAAAAAGGCCGCTTGTGGGGGAGCCAAAAGCCTTAGTAATAAGCAGGCATATACAATGGAATGAAGGCTCTTGCCGAGCACTTAGCATGGTGCTCCATAGATTGTAAGCCGCCCTGAGTCTCCGGAGAAGGGCGGCATATAAATTAGATAATAAAATAAAAATAAATAAATAAATGCTTTGCAGCTTGCTGCCTCTGATTGCTTGCTGCTCCTTTGCAAAGTCTTCTGCTTTGCAATGCCGGAAAGAGAAGCTGTAGGAGGAATAATAAGCCCACCACTCAACAAGGCAGTCCTCGGCTTACGACCCCGATTTGAGACCAATTTTTTTCCCTGTTTGCTAAGGGAGACCCTGGTTAAGGGAGTCTCAGCCCATTTGTGACCTTTCTGGCCACGTTCGTTAAGCAAATCCGCTGCAAGTGATTCAGTTGGTAACGTGGTTGTTAAGGAACTCTGGCTTCCCTTGTTGACTTGGCGTATCAGAAGGTCCCAAAAGGGGGACCACATGACACCCCCCCCCCAGGGACACTGCGATCATCATAAATAGAAACCAGTTGCCAAGCATGTGGATTTTGAATCGCATGACCATAGGGAGGCTGCAAAGGTCGGGACTGTGAAAAATGGTCATAATTCACTTTTTCCAGCGTGTTGTAACTTCGAATGGTCATTAAACAAACTGTTGTAAGTCAAGGACTGCCTCTATTTTGGGAAGGGCAAGGGACAGGATTCCTTCCTTTCTTGGCTTTGCATCTTTTCATCTGCTCACCTTCCCGCTGATTCTAACGACAGCTGGGAAGATTAACAGCTTTACAGTGTTGGAAGGGACCTTGTAGGTCATCTAGTCCAAGCCCCCTGCCCAATCTGGAGACCCTATACCAGGGGTAGGGAAACTTGGCTCTTTTATCACTTATGGACTTCAACTCCCAGAATTCCTGAGGTTCCCCATCCCTGGCCTACTGATTTTTCAGTTGTGGGGGAAATAAATTTTTGACTTGAATGGGACTGTTTAATATACAAATGTAGGACATATTCTTTACCTTTTATGGCTCACTCAGGAATTCTGGGAGTTGAAGTCCGTAAGTGATAAAAGAGCCAAGTTTCCCTACCCCTGCCCTACACCATTTCTGACAGATGGCAGTCAGTCCAGTCTTCTTGAAAGCTTCCGGGGATGAAGCTCCCACAACTTCCAAAGGCAACTTCTGTTCCATGGGTTGATTGTTCTCCCTGTCAGAAAATTCCTCCTTATTTCCAAGTTGAATCTCTCCCGGATCAGTTTCCATCCATTATTCCTTGTCTGGCCTTCAGGTGCCTTGGAAAACAGCTTGACCCCCCCTCCTCTCTGTGGCAACCCCTCAAATATTGGAAGACTGCTATCATGTCTCCCCTGGTCCTTCTCTTTGCTGGACTAGACATACCCAATTTCTACAAGCATTTTCATATGTTTTAGCTTACAAGTCCCCATATAATCTCTGTTGCTCTTTGCTGTACTCTTTCCAGAGTCTCAACATCTTTTTTTATAGTCTGGTGACCAAAACTGGATGCAGTACTCTAGGAGTACTTGACCCTCTCCTCTCTGGATATTGGAGCACTGCTATCATGTCTCCCCTGGTCCTTCTCTTCACTAGATCAGCCATGCCCAGTTCCTGCAGCCGTTCATCTATGTTTTAGCCTTCAGTTCCCTAATCATCTTGTTTTTTTGATTAGATTAACAGAGTTGGAAGGGACTTTGTAGGTCATCTAGTCCAATCCCCCGCCCAAGCAGGAGACCCTACACCATTTCTGATAGATGGCAGTCCAGTGATGAAGCTCCCACAACTTCTGAGTGCAAGCTGTTCCATGGGTTGATTGTTCTCACTGTCAGAAAATTCCTCCTTAAGATTCAAGAACATAGAACACAGAATCATAAGGTTGGGCCTTGGAGGTCTTCTAGTCCAGCCCACTGTTTGAACAAATCTATATATCATTCCAGACAAATGATTGTCCAATCTCTTCTTGAAAACCTCTACTGATATTGCATCCACAATTCCAGGAGGCAACTGTTCCAAGACTGGAGGTTTTTAAGAAGAGATTGGACAATTGTTTGTCTGGAAAGGTAGAGGGTTTCCTGCTTGAGCAGGGGGTTGGACTAGAAGACCTCCAAGATCCCTTCCAACTCTGTTCTTCTCAGTGTCAGGAATATTTCTCCTTAGTTCTAGGTTGGATTAGATTGGAATCTAGGTTGAATAGGTTCTGGATTAGACACTAAATCTGGTTATGACTAACACAGCTGGAACAAGCTTGGTTGCTAAATTGTGCACATCTGGGCAGCTGCAGGAAACGGCTTGTTCTTCCTTCTCCAGTTCCAGTTGTAGGTTCACTGCTGTCCTCTCAGTGTTTGAAGAAGCCTTTGGAATAGGAAACGGAGTGTTGTTGCGCTTAAAATCATGTGTGTGTTTGTGCAGGCAGGCAGGCACATGCGCGCGCACACACCTCTGACGGGGGCTCTTGGTGTGACCTGAATTAAGCTTGCTATTTCCAGGCAGTAGATAGTGCCTGATTCAAGATGACACTCTGAGGAATGGTGGAGATGAATTATTTGTGACAAGGCTTCCTGGAAGGCATTAAATGGAGTCTCTATGCAAAGTCTTTCAGTAGTTATATGCTGAGATTCAGCTCTTCATTGTAGGGAATGGGTTGTCAGCCAAATTTAGTCAACACCATCACGGCGTTGACTAGGTTTATTTGCAGGAATTCTCCTTGCTTGGAAGTGATCATTTTTCACAGAGGCAGAGATAGAAGACTTGGCTTACATACTGTTGGATTGTTATTTGTATAAGAGGGTGAGAGGCAGGTGCCTTGGCTCATATGTTAAATGAATGACCCATCAGGATCCCCATATTAAAACAACATACCTTATCATCATCTTCATTTAACAATTCCATAATCCCCTGCGAGGTGGAGTCTGGGCAACTGAATGGAGCTAGCAGAGTGTTTTAATGGCCGGATGCCTTTTCTCTCACCAGTGCGGAGTTTTGTTCAGTAGATATATATACTCAGTGTGCCCAGAGAGAGAAATACCTAGGATCGAACTCACAGCCTCCTGAAAACAACATACCTTATGTGCGTCCAGAATTTGAAAACAACATTTAATATGGCACAGTACTTAAGTAAAATAGTTCGGCTGAGATCGGCATAAATGGGACCGACTGGGGTAAGGGTAGGGGTGATACAGGAATATGTAATTTTATCTTATTTTGTTTATCTATATATCAAATTATTGCATTTTATTTGAATTGCATTTTAAATTGCTTTTATAGGATTTTATTATATAATTTGTACTTGGAATCCTGTATTTTGATAGGGCCTATCGGCTAATCAATAAATGAAACTAACATCATTTTTCTTTTAAAAATATGCACAGATTCAATTCATACTGAGGCAGTATCTTTATCAGCATCAATTCATGTGTTACCTAAGAGCAATTTCATTGCACAGGGTGCAATGACAATAAACTAAACTAAATTAGCAGACCATCGAAATGCTGTGGACACCGTATATCTAGACTTCAGGAAGGCATTTGACAAAGTAGACCACAACCGACCTCTTGGTAAGCTAGAAACATGTGGGATAAACAGCATCCCCACCAGATGGATGAATTCTAGGAGTTGGTGTCCACTCATTTTAAAGTTGTCCATGCTGAGAAACATTGGCGAAGAGCATCTCTTGTGCATTCATTCTGAAGCGCATGTTGGCAATTTGAAGAAATAGCAATGTTGGTTGGTTCATTAAAGATGAACAGGCCTGTTTTCCTTCTAAACTAAACTGAACTATAAACTAAACTATAAACTAAACTAAACTATAAAATAAACTATAAAATAAAATATAAACTAAACTTAACTATAAATTAAACTATAAACTAAACTATAAATTAAACTATAAACTAAACTATAAATTAAACTATAAACTAAACTATAAACTAAACTAAACTATAAACTAAACTAAACTATAAACTAAACTAAACTATAAACTAAACTAAACTATAAACTAAACTAAACTATAAACTAAACTATAAACTAAACTAAACTATGAACTAAACTAAACTGTAAATTAAAGTATAAACTAAATTATAAACTAAACTAAACCTTTGCCAGTACTTTTTCAGTTTTTCTGTCCATCTGGCTGCCTTGGGATTTCATAATTTTGCTCAGTTTTTTGAGATGAGTCAAGATCAGCTGCTAGGTAAGCTGAGTGACAATTTTAATTCTTGCCTTGAAACTCCCAACCCTCAGGAAGATTGCCCACCACGTCATCTTCCAGATGGAAGAAATTTTGACTTCTACCTGGTAGTCGAAAGATGGGAGAGAGAGCCTGTGTTTATTTACAGAATAACAAAGTTGGAAGGGGATCTTGGAGGTCTTCTATCCAACCCCCTGCTCAAGCAGGAGACCCTGCACCATTCCAGACAAAGGATGGATCCTAACCAACCAACCACAACTTCCAAGCCGTTTCACTGATTAATTGTTCTTACTGATAGGAAATTTATCCCTCATTAATCTAATAATTTGGATCTCTCCTTGATTAATTAGCATCCATTGCTTCTTGTCTCACCTTCTGGGACTTTGGAGAAAAGGTTGACCCCCCCCCCCTCTTTTTTCTCTCTCCATGGAAGCCCTTCAAATACTGAAAAACTTGTAGATTTTTGTTTATGTGAGAGGGAAGTTGGAGTCTTAGTGGACAACCAGCTAAATAGGAGCCAGCAGTGGGCAGCAGCAGCCAAAGAAGTCAATGCAGTAGTCCTAAGCTGCATTACCCGAGGGATACAACCAAGATCAAGTGAGGTACTAATACCACTCTGTAAAGTCTTAGTAAGACCACACCTAGAATACTGCATCCAGTTTTGGTCACCACACTATAAAAAAGATCTTGAGTCTCTAGAAAAGAGTGCAGAGAAGAGCAACCAGAATGATGAGGGGACTGGAGAGTAAAACATACGAAGAATGGTTGCAGGAACTGGACATGGCTGGTCTAGGGAAGAGAAGTCCAGGGGAGACAGGAGAGCAGCCTTCCAATATTTGAGAGGCTGCCACGGGAGGAAGGGCTCAAGCTGTTTTCCAAGGCACCCAAAGGCCAGACAAGGAATAATGGATGGAAACTGATCCAGGAGAGATTCAACCTGGAAATTAAGGAGGAATTTTCTGACAATGGGAATAATCAGCCAGTGGAACAGAAATTGCCTTTGGAACTTGTGGGAGCTTCATCACTTGAGACTTTCAAGAAGAGACTGGACTGCCATCTGTCAGAAATAGTGTAGGGTCTCCTGCTTGGGTGCGGGGTTGGACTAGATGACCTGCAAGGTCTTTTCCAACTCTGATTATCTGATCTGATTTCATTAAGCAATTTCTGTAACCACCCATTTACTTTCTGTGGCGCTACCTATTGTATCCCTCAGGATGGTTGGCAGCACTTAGAAACAAAAACGTAAAAATAAAAGGTAAAATAAAACAACAATCCAAACCCTGCAACCATTAAAACAACCCTCTCTCAGAGGCTGTACTTGAACAGTCCCAACTCCCTTGCCCAGGAACACACCACAACCACACCTTCGGGGCATTGCAAACTTGCCAACAAGCCGGGGTGTCTCTTGTTATAGAATATGCCTCGGGCTTAGCCCAGATAATAACGGCACCCGCCTCCTTCACAAGATTATTGTGTAAAGCACTGAATATTTGTGTGGTGCACTTCCCCCCCCCTCTCCCTCCCTCCCTCCCTCTCCAGGTAGCCTTTGACTTAACAACAGTTCATTTAGTGGCTGTTCAAAGTTACGACGTCACTGAAAAAAGGGGACTTATGACTGTTTTTTTCCACATGTATGACCATTGCAGCCATCTTCCATGCTCACGCGACCAAAATTTAGACCGCTTCGTAACTGACTCCTATTTACAATGGTCGCAGTGTCCCCTCGGGGGGGGGGGGTGTCACGTGATCCCCTTTTTGCAACCTTCTGACCAGGCTAGTCAACGCGGGAAGCCCGAATCCCTTAACAATCAAGTAACTCATTTAACAATGGCAGGGATTCACTTAACAAACGTGGTGAGAAAAGTTGTAAAATGGAGCAAAACTCCCTTAACCAAATTGCTCCCCTAACAACTAGAATAGAGTAGAGTAGAGTAGAGTAGAGTAGAGTAGAGTAGAGTAGAGTAGAGTAGAACAATAGTAGAATGAAGAAAAATAGAATAGAAATTGGAATAGAATAGAATTCTTTATTGGCCAAATGGGATTGGACATACAAGGACTTTGTCTTGGTGCAAATGCTCTCAGTGTACAGAAAAGAAAAGAGACATTCGTCAAGAGTCAAGAATCATCAGGTACAACACTTAATGAAAGTCATAGGGTACAATAAGCAATCAAATCATACTAGGAAACAGTCAATATAAATCATAAGGATACAGATGACAAGGTTACAACCATACAGTCACAAGTGGGAGGGGATGGGTGGTAAGGAGTGATGAGAAGATTAATAGTAATAGTAATAGTAATGCAGACTTTGTAAATAGTGGACAGTGTTGAGGGAATAATTTGTTTAGCAGAGTGATGGCATTCGGGAAAAATCTGTCCTTGTGTCTAGTTGTTCTGGTGTGCAGGGCTCTGTAGCGTGGTTTTGAAGGTAGGAATTGAAATAATTTATGTCTGGGATGTGAGGGGCCTGTAAATATTTTCACAGCCCTCTTTTGGACTCGTGCAGGGTACAGGTCCTCCATGGAAGGCAGGTTGGTAGTTAATTGTTTTTTCTGCAGCCCTAATTACTCTCTGGAGTCTGTGTCTGTCTTGTTGGGTTGCAGAATTGAACCAGACAGTTATAGAGGTGCAGATGACGGACTAATCATTCCTCTGTAGAACTAGATCAGCAGCTCCATCCTGGGTTTTGTTGTGATCGTAAGTCGAGGACTACCTGTGTCAGGTTACTGTGAACCTTGCCTGGTTTTAAAAGAAGCGCTTTGTCATTTTCTCTGCATTTCATTTCTGTTCTCTGCCATTCCCATTTTACCACACCCTCCCAAAAACTGGCCTTCCCCAGATTTTACCATGGGTTGTGAAGCTATAATGGGACTTTTTGTTCTGTCTAGACATCTTAAGCATGATGCTGACAGTAAACGAGGCTGGAAAAATCTGGTGGATTAAAGACAGCCCTGATAACCACAGGAACAAAGGCGGAAAGCAAGAATAACCTTTTGGTTTCTTGCAAGCAATCCTGAGTTATTTACAGGGGCTTTGGCTAAGTTCTGCTCCTTCTCCCTGATAATTTTTTTTACAAATATTAAAACAAAGGCTGGCTGGAAAATTACATTTCTAAAGTGAGTCAGAGCCACGTGGAATGGATGTTACAGGCACAACAAATCCACAAGGATTTTCTTTCCATAAAGCTTCCGTTTTTGAGTGGCTCAGGTGCCACTTAATTTTTTTGGTTTAATTTTTTTTTAAAAAATGGCTGCAAGAATGAAAAGGAGGCTGCTCTGCCTGCGCTTAGCAGGACATTTAATTATTTTCGCATGGCTCCAGAAAGGTTTGGTTTTTGTGCGTCAATTAGAGAACAGCAACTCGGATCTCTTGAATGGCGGGTTAAAAATAGAAATTTTTCTTTTCTTGCCGGATCTGAAGTTGAAGGGAGAGAGTGTGGATCAAGGACAGTTTTGATGTGGGTTACAAGCATCACCATTGCGGAAAATGTTCCCTTACCTTGATGTGAAGGGCTCAAACTGCTTCTGATGTCCTTACAACAGCCTTGTAAGATGCAGCCTTGTAAGTTAATGACGATTCAAAGTTACGACACACTTGAGAAAAGTGACTTATGGCCATTTTTTTTTTTTTTACATTTACAACAGTTGTATCCTTCCCAAGGTCACGCGAACAAAATTTGGATGCATGGCAGCTGACTCCTATTTATGATGGTTTTCCTGTGATCGTGTGGTCCCTTTTTGTGACTTTCAGACAAGCAAAGTCAATGGGGAATCCCATTTCACTTAACAGCCAGCGGTAGCAAGAAAATTCATAAAATAGTCAAAATTCACTTCAGAAATGTTTCACTTAGCGACAAAAATAGGGGGCTCAGTTGAAGTCCGCTAAGTCGAGGAATACCATGTTTCCCCAAAAATAAGACCCGGTCTTATACCAGGTCTTATTTTAGAGGTGAGTTCCACTGACTCACCTTGCGGTGACAGCACCAATAGCCCCACCCATCAGGAGCCCACTGCTGGTCCACTTCTTCTGCAGTTGCTTCTGCGTGTTACCTCCAGACCAATCCAGAGCTCTGTTACTGGCTGCAGAGGCCTTTTCTGAAGGCATCTGACAGTGAAATGGATGCCGGGAGTGATGCGCACAAGTGGCGGAAAGCGGCTGCAGAAGAAGTGGAGCCAGCAAGGCAACCAGCAGGTGTCGAGGGTGTTCCAGGCCTGGTAAGTAGGGCAGCTCCACCACCACCCCCCATCCCTGGGGTGGGATTCAAATTTCTTAACCGCTTCTGTGGGCGTGACCTAATTTGTGGGTGTGGTTGGGTGGTCACGTGACTGGCTGGGTGTGGCTTGTATGTAAATAATGTAAATATTTATGTAAATATTGAAATTTTTTATAAAAAAAGCAACTTTTACCCAAAATCAGGCAAAGCAGGCAGCCAGAATGAGTTGCTCACAGAATCACAGATTCCCTCAGAGATCAGCCATTCTGCAATCGGCTACCTGAGTCTGCACTGAAAAATAGAAGGTTCAGTCCTAAGGGAGGTTCAGCTCTGCTTTTAAATTAGTTAGAAAGCAAGAAATCCAACGATTTCCTGCTTTCTAGCTAATCTAAATCTCCTGGCACAACTGATAGTCAGAACAGCCGTGGGGGAAGGGGGGGGGAGGAGGAAAAATAGCAACTTTATCAAACATTAGGCGAAGGCACAAAGCAGGCAAGTTGGATGGTGCACATGTCAGGTAAGGAGTGAGTGGGGAGGGGTGGGACCAGCCAGTGGCAAGATTTGCAAGTTCTCCGAACTGCGCAGAATCGTAACAGCCAGTTCTATAGAACTGGTCTGAGCCGGTAGAATCCCACCCCTGCTCCATCCCCACCCTAGCTTAATTTTTACCTGTGAGCCTCGCCCCACCCCGTGCCCCCCTTAACTAGGCCTTATTTTGGAGGGTAGGGTTTATATTGGGCAAAAATCAAGCTAGGGCTTTCTTTCAGGGTAGGTTGTATTTTCAGGGAAAGCCAGGGCCTGTATAGAAGTAGAGATGCTAAACGTTTGAACAGAGAGGAACAGATTGACGTAAAAACGGTTTGGTTATCTTTCCTTCCCCTGCTGTGCAAATTCTCCCACTGCCACTGCGTTGTCCATCGCTCAGTGATGGCTGCTCCATCAAAGACCTAATGAAAGGAAACGGATCTGCCGAAGTACATTCTGTGACAGCCGAGATCTGGAGATTTGGCAAGGGGCCGCCTATTGTTCTGCGCTTTCCTAAGATCCTTAAAAGTTGTTCTGTTTGGGGAAAATGAGAGAGAGAGATTATGGAAGCCCTTCTTAACTCGAGCAAGTTTGCATTGTCAACAACGTTGATAAAACAATGTTTCTCCTATGATCCCAGGGGAACTCTGAGCCCTCTGCCAACTGTACAGGGAGAGTCCTTGATTTACAACTATTTGTTTAATGACACCGTTGACCTAAAACAGGGCCTTATGAGCGGTCTTCCACTTATGACCATCGCAACAGCCCTGCAGTCATGAAATTCCAAATTGGGGCACTTGGGAACCAGCCTGTATTTGGGGCAGTTGCAGTGTCCTTTTTTGGGGGGGGGGTGTCATATGATCACCGTTTGCATCCTTCTAGGGGATTTCAAACAAACAAAGTCAAATGGTGGCCCTCGACTTACGTCTGTTCGTTTAGTGACTGAAGTTTCAGCAGCTCTGAAAAAAAGGGGGGGCTTGAGACCATTTTTCACGCTTACAACCGTTGCGGTATCCCCACGGTCACGCGATCAAAATTCGGACGCTTGGCCAGTAACTTATATTTACAACGGTGTCGTGGGACCACGCGATGCCCTTTGGTGACCTTCTGTCAAGCAAAGTCAATGGGGAAGCCAGATGCATTTAATGACCGTGTTACTAACTTAGCATCTGCAGTATTCACTGTTCTGACCTAAACCTTGTTCTAAGGAAACAAACATGAAACGGAGGTAACAGTAAAACCTTTTAATGATTCTTTCCGATTTCCGTTCCTTCCCGGTTAAAAGGCTGTTACGAACTAATTGTCTCTGATAAGAATGAGCCTTGCCAAGGTGGTGCAAGGCTGCCAAGAACACTAGATAAAGTTATTAAGAAATATTTCAAACCCAAAGAATCTCCAAACACCAACCAAGATACTCTGAATATCCACAAGACTTGAGTGCAAAAACTTCTTTGCTTCCTGCAAAGAACTCCGGTTTCTCAGCTGGCTTTTATCTCTTAAGGGAGGGGCCATTACCTTGCAGCCTTACTCCTGAGTCGCCCTTGCTGTTACAGCTGCTCTTTCCTTCGAGCAGCCCTATGCACATGCCCTGGGCACAGGCTCCTCGGGGGCCTCTTCATCACTACTGCCAGCCTCCACAATCCCCGAAGGCAGCACTCCACTCCCTGATGGTCCTGGCTCCATCCCTGCATCATATGCAGGCCCCTCATCTGAGTCCTCGCTCTCCAAGACCTCAGCCATCCGCACCTGCTGCTGGCGAAGCACAACATTCACTTAACAACTGTGGCAAGCAAGATTCCAAAATGAGGCAAAAATTCACTTAATGAATGTCTCATTTAGTATCAGAAATTTTGGGGCTCGACATAAATCGAAGACATCTTTGCATGATAAGCAAGAAAACGCAACAGTCATAAATTACATACAGAATCCATTTTAGCTTTAATCCATATCCAAAGTCAGTGGGGAAGCCAGATTCGCTGAACGACGGTGTCATTAAAAACTGCAGTGGTTCACTTAATAGCCACAACAAGGAAGGTTGCAAAATGGGGCAAAACTGATTGAACAACCGTCTTGTTTAGCAAGAGAAATCTTGGGCTCAATTGTGGCCGTTAGTCGAGAACTGTCTGTAGTGGTTTCAAAATCTGAGATATTAATAAAAGTTTTGGAGGGTTGGCGCCCTCTGTTTCCGTTTTGACTCCTTCCTTTCGCTGGAGCTGCCCAAAGCAAGGAAAAGAGTGGAAGCGGCTCAGCACAAGCGAAACAATCCTCCAGTTTGAGACTTTTGCATAAATTGTTCCCGGTCGGACAATGGCGCTTTCTTTCACGGGCCGAGACCAAGCAGAAAGGAAAGCGTTTTTTTTTTCCTGAGCCGGCAGAACTTGGTCGAGTGAAAAAAATAGCTTTTCTGACAAAGAAATCTTTGCTTCCTTCAAGAAAAGCTTTGAAGAGATACAGAGATCTTTGGCAAACTCAAGGGTCCTTGTGGCTCCTTCGGAAAGAGCTTTGTGTGTGCCAGATGCTTTCATTGATTAAAGCAAACTTCCCCCGGGTGGGGTTAGAGGGAGGAGGCTGACCGTTTTCTTTGGCCGTTTTCTTGGTCATCTTGCCTCTAGAGAATTCCGGCTTCTTCTTCTCCAACCTCGTGGAGTTTGCTCGTCGGCCGGGGTGGATTTCCACGCTGCAGTTGTAAAAATCCTGGGCTGGACAGATCCAGAACCATCAGTCTGGAGCCCATTGCTCTTGAGCTAGAGTGGGTGGGTGCATGGCAGCTTTCTTCATCCTCTATTTCAATGATTAGATTTTGATGGGCAATAATGAAAAATGATGCAATACCATGTTAACAGTTCAAGAACAGCTGAAGAGCTGCTGGTTCTTAATTTCCAGGGTCTTGGCAATTACTTGCTGCTTTATCTTAAAAATGTAATTAATATATTTTTCCTCAATAGGTAGCTTTCATATTCTCAAGAAGGGAGGATTTTAAGTTGTGCCCATAAAGTTCAGGCTGCTCTCAGCGATAAATGAGGGATACGTGCCTAGTCTAAAATGGTGTTCAAAAGATCGCAAAATCTTTTTCCTGGATTACGTAATAAGCATTATATAATGTAATTGTTTTTTTAATGTATGCATTGGATTTTAACTCCTTTTTTTGTGTTTTTTTTGTTTGTTTGGCAAGGTTGAGTGTGGCTTGGCATTGAAGGCTGCTCTGTAATCCAAGCGGAGTAATACAATTAATACATTCCTGTAAATTCAAATCCCTTACTTTGAATATGTTGCTTCGATTTTTTTTTTATCATCCTGAAAATGCTACAGGTTGCCTTCTAGATCTGTCTCCTTGATTTGACCCGTTGAATTCCTTCTTTCTTTTTACCTTTAGCCCCATTTCTCTCCTCCTTCTTCCCCTCTCCCTCATTCCCCCCCCGCCCCCCCACCGGCATAAAGGGTGCTTCTATTAGGTTACCACCCAGCCATTGCATACACCAGTGTCTGAAAAAAATTCCTCTCTACTTGGGAACCGATCCTTTTAATTCAGAGATGAAAGGGAGGGCTGAGTGTTTTTCAACTCTTGTTTGTATAATGGGAGCTAAACCTACAAGCCAGATAGGATTGGTATGACTAATATTAATTATCTCTCCCACCCACCACCCACCCCCAATGACTTCAGCATGGGCCTTTTTCTGGGGATGTTGTTTTAATGGCTCCTAATGGTTTGCAAAGCATGTTCAGGAGTTGATGCTACTTGCTGGTACTTGCTCTGAGTTGCTGGGTGATTTTCTTTCTTTCTTTCTTTCTTTCTTTCTTTCTTTCTTTCTTTCTTTCTTTCTTTCTTTCTTTCTTTCTTTCTTTCTTTCTTTCTTTCTTTCTTCTTTCTTTCTTTCTTTCTTTCTTTCTTTCTTTCTTTCTTTCTTTCTTTCTCTCTCTCTCTCTCTCTCTCTCTCCCTCTCCCTCTCTCCTTCCTTCTTTCCTTCCTTCCTCTCTTTTTCTTTCTTTCTTCTCTCCCTCCCTCTCCCCCTTTCCCTCTCCCTCTCTCTCTCAGGAATTGGGTATGTCTACTCTAGTGAAAAGAAGGAGTAGGGGGGTGACATGATAGCAGGGTTCCAATAATTGTGGGACTGTCACAAAGAAGAGGGGGGTCAACCTATTCTCCAAAGTACCAGAAGGCAGGACAAGAAACAATGGATGGAAACTAATCAAAGAGAGAAGCAACCTGGAATTAAGGAGAAACTTCCTAACAGTGAGAGCAATTAACCAGTGGAATAATTTGCCTTCAGGAATTGTGGGTGCTCCATCCCTGGAGGCTTTTAAGAAGAGACTGGACAGTCACTTACCTGAAATGGTATAGGGTCTCTTGCTTAATGGGAGGGGGGGAGTTGGATTAGAAAACCTCTTAGATCCCTTTGATGATGATGTGATGATGATGATTTTTCATGAATAAGTATAGAGTGTGGACAGGATTTAGCAGCAAGGTGCAAGTTACATCATTTGCCTGAAAATATAACTCCCTGCTGGTCAGCCTTCTCCAACTTAATATCCTTCAAATATTCCAGGCTACAAATTCATATCATCCCTAATTAATATAATTTCTGCAGTTTAGAGGTGATGAGAGTTGCTTTCTTGCACATAAGTTATGAAGGACTCCTTGACTTACAACCACAATTAACCTTTTTGTTGCTAAACAAGTTAGTTGTGAAGTGAGGTTTGCCACATTTTACGACCTTTCTTGCCATCGTTATTAAATGAATCACCACGGTTAACTTAGTTACGCCATTGACTTTGCTTGTCAGAAGGTTGCAAAATGGGACCCAGATATAAATAGGAGCCAGTTGCCAAGCCTCCTAATTTTGACCCTGTGATTGGGGATGCTGCAGTGGTGTAAGTGTGAAAAATGGTCACAAGCCCCTTTTTTCCTGTGCCGTTGTGATTTTGAGCTGTCAGTAACATGCTCCCTGTATGGGAAAGCTGTAGGTTCAGTTTAGTTGTTGGATCTTGCAATGCGGCAATTTTGTTCCAAACTTAGAATTTCAATTCGTGGTATATTTTTTCCCAATGAAGTAGTTTGCCTGACTCAATTGTGCTATTAAATTAGAAGTTGACCTCTTGGTTTGGTGTGACCCCTTGCCTACTATGCCCCCTCGCCTAAGTAGAGACCATCTCTACTTGGGTACTGGACTTATGATCACAATTGAGCCCAAAATGTAGTTGTTGTTGTTGTCAATACTAGCTCAATACCCGTGCTTCATTACAATCGGGCTTTAGTTTAGGGGAGGAAAATAAAGGGGGAAAATTGTGTCTCTGCCTACCAGCATCCATCGGTATTCATCTGGCTAGCGTCCTGTCAGTGTGTGAGAGAGTTGAGGGCTTTTTGGAAACTGAAACATGAAAACTGAAACAATATTTGCTGTGTGAGCAAGAAGAAGACAGCAAGGAGCCTGGGCGTGGCTTAGCTCAACTGTTCTGCACTAAAGCTTCTTGGTGCTGTGAAACTGAAACTAAAATTCCTCTCCTCTGCTTATGTTTTGCATTTGGAACGTATTTCTTTTCAGGTGGGGAGGGGGAGTAGAACTCCTTAGCATCAGAGCGTGTTAATAATAATAATATAGGAAATAATTAATGCTCTGGTGGTCATTTCGAAAAAATTCTTTCTTAGTGAACACCTAGGAGCCAAGAGGAACATACGTACCAAATTTCAAGCTAGTAGGCTTTATGGTTCTGGAGATTTTGTGATGATGCATGAGTGGTCTTTCGCTTTTATATATAGAGATTGCACCATCAGAAAGGAAAAAGAGGAGAGAGTTACTGAGAGTAACGAATGAATGATGTGCCCGATTTTGATGTGGTATTTATATGAGGCATATAACATGCACATAAACAGTTCCTGGTACGAGGTTGGAGAGGAAACCAGCCTTTGAGTTCAACGCGCCGTCTCAGAATTTCTCTCGCCTATGAGACAGTCTCCGATTTGTTCTTCTCGGGGACAAACCTGACTTGTTGGGAAACCGGTTTGGAGAAGCCCTCATGTCACTCTTGAGTGGAGCCACATAATGTGGAAACGCATTGTACATCGCTGGACAAACAGCCAGTGCAAAAATGTAAAACTTTCTCTAAACTGCTGCGAAGTGCAAGAGCTGTGGCATTTTAATAAATGTACAAATAGCATGCACAACACTTCAAATATTTAACGTAAGTTTGTTTATTAAGAGTCTTGTTTTTCTGGGAAGCATCACCATGATAAACAAGGATTAATGGTGTATGTCTTGTATGTTTGAAGAGGGACTTGAACCTTTCCTCTCTGGAATAAATACCCTCTCAAGAGCACCAATTTAAAAGGTATGCTAAATACTGATGAAGGAAGAAGCTACCTCTGCCTCCCTTCCTTTAACTCAGAGGTCTCTAAACTTGGCAACTTTAAGATTTGTGGATTTCAATTCTGGGAGTTAAAGTTCACAAGTCTTAAAGTTGCCAAGTTTGGGGACCCCCGATTTAACTTAAGAAAAAAGGATAAGCATGCAATACCAATTAGTAAATCACTGTCAACTGAATATGCCTTAATTTTGGCTTGGAAAGCTAAGAGAGAAGGGTTAAGAAAGAGGATTTTTCCCCTTCCAAAATGTTTATGATTGTCCAGGTGTGTTCATGGCTGGACATAGCTGAGTAATACCTGCATTTTATATTTACAGATACAGGTACTTCTTGAGGTGGACTACCTGTACTCCACCTCCTTGGTGCGGTCGCCTAGAGGTGGAGCTCCCACCTCACCATCAGGAGGCTGTGAGTTTGATCCTAGGTAGAGGCAGATATTTCTCTCTCTGGGCACAATGAGAAATATATCTGCCGAACAAAACTCCTCATTGAAGACAGGAAAGGCATCCGGTCAGTAAAACACTCCACTCCATTCAATTGCCTAGACTCCACCCCACAAGGGATTATGGGGTTGTTAAAAGAGGGTGATGATACAGATAGTCCTTGACTTACAATAGTTTATTTACGGGCTGTTTGAAGTAACAGTGGCACTAAAAAAAATCAAGGTTGTAAGTGTGAAAAATGGTCATTGGTCCCTTTTTTCAGTGCCTTTGTAACTTTGAACTAAATAAAGTTTGTAAGTCAAGGACCACCTGTATTTTCCTCCCTAGAAAGAGAATTTGAAATGGGTTTTTTAGGCTGCGGGAACAGGGAGAAAACATTTTCCAAAACACAAACTCAGCATTTTAACACTGAAAGGAGCTTGTTTACATGGGAGAGCGTGGATTGGTTGGGCAACCGAACTATTTTTTGTTATGCCTACTTTTAAAAAAAAAATCAAAACAAACCAACGAGAAACATCACCCCAAATAAATCGAGTGTGTGATTTAGTGTATGTCCTTGGGCACACCGGCTGTCTCTCGCATGAAATAAAAATGGCATTGTTCCGATTCTTAACTCAGCCCGGAGGCTTTCCAGATCCCCACCTCCCTTCAGAAAACAACTCCCCTCCCAAATGTGAACTTGTCGTGGTTTGTGGCAAGGAAGTGTGGATCTTCTATGTGGGTGAATTAAACCAGAAAGAGTTTGTTCCCAGTTTATTTCAAACTGATGAGCTAGTTTTTGAAGTTGCAGGAAAAACGGTTCTAATATATTTAATGGGAATGGGGAAAAATGATAAAAAGTGGATTTTCAGTGTCTTTTATGGATTTATCCTTCCTTACATCCTCATTTGATCCTTCCCTCTTCTTCCTAAAAAGTTTAGGTATGGTAGGTTAGAGGCAAACAAGAAACATGCTTTTTTTCTCCTCTGAAATTTTTATGGAAATATTATTTTTAGGAACAGCGTGGGCCAAGCAACGTATGCCAGGTTATGGAGATGCTAGAATCCAGAGTATGATTTTTTTAAAATTTTATATGAGGCATTTATTTTCAGAAAGCTCTTGCAGTCACATGCACTGCTGTTTTTATTTTCGGCTTGAGTGGAAATGTTTTATTTATCTATTTTGCATTAGTCAAGTGTCAACAGGATCTGGAATTGAAATACATTCGCTAAAAACCCTCAATTTAATGGACTAATGGAGGGAAGGAGGGTCCCTCACAGCAGAAAGTCTGTTAAATCCAAATGAGATTTTATGCATGAATATTTTAACTATTTTCTATTTTTATGAATTTAGTACTTGCAAAAGGGGCGAATGGGAGTTTATGCTTGCAGACAGTGTACAAACAGAATGTGTGTGCCACCTCTTGACTTCAGCTAAAGTGAAATTGGTTAATTGGAAGGCTTGTTGTAATATATAAACATATTAAAACAACACAAGTTATCCCAGCTCTGTTTTATCTATCTTTTCCTCATAATTTTAATTTGAATTCAGCATGATGCCAAGAAACTAAAACCCAGTGGACCATTATTATTTATTTAAATAAACAGAAAAGGCAACATTTGGAAAGAAAATTTTGCCAAGATTGTTTGGCTCATTCTCATGATGAGATCTTCCGTATCGAGGGAAAGATTAGCAATGCTGGACTTGAACAAATATGTGTGCCATACAATAAGGATCTAAATGGGATGGAAGGAAGGATAGAATATGAAGGTACTCCTTGACTTAAAACATTGATTTAGTGATCCTTAACAGAATAACTGAGTGGGAAGGGAGCTTGGAGGTCTTCTAGTCCAGCCCCAGCAGGAGAGCCCCATACCACCCCAGACAAATGGCTGTCCAGTCTTCTCTTAAAAACACCCAAAAGAAAAACACACATAGATTGGGTGAAACCAGGCTTATGTCAGCGTTCCAGAAAACCCCAACTCCAACAGATAACTCAATAAATATGGCTTCCAAAGCTGACAGCTTAATAGCAGGAACTGTGAGAGGGATCTTGGAGTCTTAGTGGACAACCAGCTAAATATGAGCCAGCCGTGTGCAGCAGCAGCCCAAAAAGCCAATGCAATCCTAAATTGCATTAACAGAAGGATACAATCAAGATCAAGGGAGATACTAATGCCACTCTATAAAGCCTTAGTAAGGCCACACCTGGAGGACTGCATCCAGTTTTGGTCCCCACACTATAAAAAAAGATGTTGAGACTCTAGAAAAAGTGCAGAGAAGAACAACCAGGATGATTAGGGGGCTGGAGGCTAAAACATATGAAGAACAGTTGCAGGAACTGGGCTTGGCTATCTAGTGAAGAGAAGGACCAGGGGAGACATGAGAGCAGTCTTCCAATATTTGAGGGGCTACCACAGAGAGAAGAGGGGGTCAAGCTATTTTCTAAGGCCAGAGAAGGAACAATGGATGGAAACTGAACAAGGAGAGATTCAACCTGGAGCTTCATCACTGGAGGCTTTCAAGAAGAGATTGGACTGCCATGTGTCAGAAATGGTGTAGGGTCTTCTGCTTGGGTGGGGAGTTGGACTAGATGACCTACAAGGTCCCTTCCAATTCTGTTAATCTAATCAAAAACCAGGGTGATGAGGGGACTGGAGACTCAAACATGCGATAAATGGTTGCAGGAACTGGGCATGGCTGGTCTAGTGAAGAGAAGGACCAGGGGAGACATGTTCCAATACTTGAGGGGCTGCCACAGAGAGGAGGAAGGGGTCAAGCTATTTTCTAAAGTACCTGAAGGCCAGACAAGGAATAATGGATGGAAATTGTAAACTGAACAAGGAGAGATTCAACCCGGAAATAAGGAGGAATTTTTGGACAGTGAGAACAATCAACCAGTGGAATAGAAATTGCCTTCAGAAATTGTGGGAGCTTCATCACTGGAGGCTTTCAAGAAGAGACCGGACTGCCATCTATCAGAAATGGTGTAGGGTTTCCTG
Organism: Bungarus multicinctus; assembly: GCA_023653725.1. NCBI lineage: Eukaryota > Metazoa > Chordata > Lepidosauria > Squamata > Elapidae > Bungarus > Bungarus multicinctus. The sequence continues at coordinate 4,430,653 of CM042843.1, forward strand.
CTTAGGCGGGTGGGGTTGGACTAAATGACCTACAAGGTTCCTTCCAACTCTGTTAGTCTGACTCTAAAAACCACCAGTGTTGGAGAACTGACAGCTTCTGGAAGGCAAGCTGTTCCACCGGTTAATCGTTCTGACAGTTAGGAAGTTTCTCCTTAGTTCTAGGTTGCTTGTTTCCATCCCTTCTTTTTTTGTTTTGCCTTCAGATGCTTTGGTGCGTTCAAAGTCAGCACTGAAAAAAAAAGTGATTGACACTTAATAACCATTGCAGATACTCACAGTTACCTGATCCAAATTTTGCTGTTTGGCAACCCATCTGTATTTATGATGGTTGCAGCTTATACGTAAGTGATTGTGTAATCGCCATTTGCAAACTTCCTAGCCAGCTTCCAACAAGGCAACTCGGTGGAATGGATTCATGCAAGGACCACGTGATTCATTTTAGTGCAGTGATTCACTTAATGATGGCAAAGTTGTAAAAGTGGGCACGACTCACTTAACAACCTCTTTACATAGCAAGGGAAATCCTGGTTCCAGTTGTGGTTGCAAGTCAAAGACCACCTGTAGTTTATTATTCTCAGAGATTCATAGGAATTTGGCTTCTGAAGGAGCTCCTTAATCCTTCTTTACAACCCAAGAAACCATCAGTTACTGTTACTAGCTACTACTACTGTTTGTTTGTTTATACAACTTAGGGATTCACAACTACAGGGATTCACTTAACAACTGTGGCAAAAAAGTTATAAAACTTTAACTGCTTTGTTTTAGAAGCAGGAAGCACCACCAGCGGATCCAAATTAAGGCTGGCGTTTCTCAATGACAGGCAGCTTAATGACCACAACAGAGCCTGAAATTCCCACTGCTAAGCTAGTCAGTTGTTAAGCACGTTTTGCCCCATTTTACAACCTTTCTTGGCCACAGTTGTGAAACGAATCACTGCAGTTGTTAAATTAGGGTTAAGGGTTAGGACAGGGGTGTCAAACTCAAGGGTGCTTAGATCTGGCCCGCCGGGCTGCTCTGGAAACAGCAAGAGACTCTGCCAGCAAAAACGGAGCTTGGGAGGGGGCCCTCCTGAGCTTTGTTTTCTCTGGCAGAGGTTTGCAGGAGGCCGTTGCAGCCGGAAACTCAGCTCGTGCGGCGCTCCCGAGCTCCGTTTTCTCTGGCAGAGGGTTACAGGAGGTTGTTGCAGCTGGAAACTGAGCTTGGGAGCCCGTTTTTGCTGGCTTAGTACTCAGGCCACCACAAGCGCCCCCGATGTGATGTCAAGCTGGCCACACCCACCCTGGCCACACCCACACTCTCCCTGAGGTCAGACAACCCTGATGCAGCCCTCAATGAAACCGAGTTTGACACCCCTGGGTTAGGGTCTTTTGGAGCAAAAATTAATATAAGAGCGGGTCTTATTTTTGGGGGGAAATACAGTAGTTAATCTTGAAGTGTCCTGTCCATCTAAGGAGGTGTATGAACTTCTTTGTCTTTCGGAGCTGAGAAAATGAATGCTTGCCCTTGGTTACTGGAAAAGGTTGCCCTTAGCCTTCAGCAAATTGTGTTTTTCTTTTCTTTGTCAGCATTTCCTCCCTCTTGCTTTGTGTCTGTTGGATTTATCCCCCACAAGATTTTCCCTCTCAAAGCCATAGCTTGCGGTGGTACGAATAACCGGGCAGGAGCTGGCAGTCGGGAAAACAGACGTCTGCAAAGCAGAACCCCAGCACATAGCGTTGCGGGTAGTCCTCAAAGTTATGATGGCCGTAGGTGGGGAAACGTGACTCAGGATGGTTTTTCACAGTTATGGCTTTTGCACCCCACCCCACCCCGGTCATGATGGGATCAAAATTTGCACGCTTGGCAGCTGGTTCATCTTTATGACCGTAGCTTGTCCCAAGGTCATGTGGTTCCCTTCTGTGACCTTCTGACAAGCAGATGTCAATGGGGGAAGCCGGATTCACCTAACAACCAGGTTTCTAACTAAACATGATCTGAGCCAATTTGGTGGTTAAGGCACCAGGCCACAAAACCAGGAGAGGAGGTTGAGTTCTAGTGCCGTGTTAGGCACATGTCCAGCTAGGTCAGAGGTCTTCAAACTTGACATCTTTAAGACTTATGGACTTCAATTCCCAAAATTCCTCCTCCACTTCATGTTAGCTAAGGAATTCTGGGAGTTGGTCCACAAGTCTTAAAGCTGTCAAGTTTGAAGACTCTTGAGCTATGGTTGAAACAGTCACTGTTTCAACCGTGGGGAGGAAGTGTGATTCATAGAACATAGAATAGCAGAATTGGACGGGACCTTGGGGGACATCTATTCCAACCTTCTGCTCAAGCAGAAGACCCTATACCAGTGGTGGCTAACCTTTTTGAGCTCCTGTGCTGAAAATTGCGCTCACGCTCGTGTGCCAGTACCCAGAAGGCAATGCACATAACCCCCCCACCCCCTGCGCATATGTGCATAATCCTCGCTGCTCCTTTACCTGCACTATGCATGCGCGTGCCTCCCAGCTGATTTTTCGGCCTCCCAGAGGCTCGAGGGAAACCTCTGCAGCCTTTGAGGGCCGAAAAATGGGCCCGTTTTGTCACTTCTGGTATTTCCGGAAATCCAGGAAGTGATGAAACGGGCCCATTTTTCGGTCTACAAAGGCTGCAGAGGCTTTCCTCGAGCCTCTGGGAGGCCAAAAAATCAGCTAGGAGGCACGTGCATGGTAAGTTGGGCTGGGGCTCGTGTGCCCACACAAATGGCTGTGTGTGCCACAATAGGTTCGCCATCACGCTCCTATACCATTTCAGGCTGTCCAGTCTCTTCTTGAAAGCCTTTAGAATCACCCACAACTTTTGAAGGCAAGCCATTCCACCAGTCGATTGTTCTTCCCATTAGAATTTTTTTCTTCTTATTTCTAGGCTGCTTCTCTCCTTGATTACTTTCTGATTTGATTGATTAGATTAGGTTGTTTCAATCTTTTTTTTAATAAAGTTTTATTTGAGTTTTCACAAAAAAAACCCCCAATACAATTAAAACATCTTTTTTGAGAATAGCATGGTCCCAGGTTATCACTTCTCTATACAGACACAAACTCAATTTCATATTCATCTTTATATTCTATTCCATATCTTCTTACTATTTTAACTTTTTCTCCATAATTTTGATTTACTCAATATTCTTAATTATTGCATATCTAAATCCAATTATATATCTTTTTCTAAATTCCAATGTCTTTCTATTCATTGTATTTATACTTTATCTGCCTGTTCAAATTTCATGTCATCTTTTATCATTAAACAAATTTTAAAATACGACATCTTTATATCTCTTAAAATACACACTATATTCTTTAAACAAAAATATATATATAACAATAGTAGATAAGATACTCATTCCCCTCCAATTCGATTCTATCATCAATATTAGTTTATTTCCAATTATCTCATGTCCAAATTCAATTATATGTCTAGGTTGTTTCAATCTTAAATGTCCTAATCCTCATTAGGATTTCCAATGCTTGGAAGCATTTTGGGAATGGGTGTGGAAGCGTCAGAACATTTCTGGTAAGATTTGAAGCCTAATTGAAAGTTGTCATCGCTGTTTTGAACTTGGGGATGGGGGGTAGTTTTGTGCTGGAAATATTTATGAATTTGACCCACTTTGTAGACTTTCCAGAAAAGAACCAATTCCCACTTAAACGTAGAGATACAGCTGTGCCTTTTCTGGTTCGAATGCTCTCTTGCCAGTTGGCTACTCTTGAATTTGGGAGCGATCCATCGTTCAAAAGGCCTGTCCTATCCTTTTATTTAATAAAATGCACGTGTTAACCTGTAATATTCCCTAGATATGGTGAGTAGAGCAATGGCTTTGTCTGATATCCTTGTGTAAACAGGAAATCTCATTATCATGCTAAATCTTAGGTTTTGGCGCTGGGGGGTGGGGGAGAAGAGCCGTCCATCTGCTTCCAAGGCTTACTGTCTGTGGTGTTACTGAAGAAATCTTTTAATAGCCTTGGAGGCTTCTAATATTTACAGGCATCGAATGAGGCTCATCTCGCTGGAGGCGAACAAGTCTGGCGTCTGAGCAAAGAGTTCTAATACCAGCTCACTATTCCAGATAATTCTGGAAACCCTGTCTGGAAAGAAGAGGGGGACAATTTGTTTTCTAAAGCCCCAGAGGACAGGACAAGGAACGATGGATGGAAGCTAATCATGGAGAGGAGCAACCTGCAATGAAGGAGAAACTTCCTAACAGTGAGGACAATTAACCAGTGGAACGACTTGCCACAAGAACTTGAGGCTGCTCTATCACTGGAGGTCTTTTAAGAAGAACCTGGACAGCCACTTCTCTGGAATGGTATAGGGCCATGATGGCACGCAGAGCCATTTGTGCCGGCACACGAGCTGCTGGCAAACTTAACTCACTGCGCATGCGTGTGCCTCACAGCTTATTTTTGGCCAGTTTGAGGCCTTTTTCGGCCTCCCAAAGGCTTGAGGAAGGCTTTTGCGGGCTTTGCAGGCCGAAAACTAGCCCCGTTTCGTCATTTCCTGTTTTTTCTGGAAATACCAGAAGTGATGAAATGGGCCTAGTTTTTGGCCTGCGAAGCCTGCAGAAGCCTTCCTCAAGCTTCTGAGAGGCCGAAAAAGGCCTCAAACCAGCTGAACATCAGCTGTGAGGTGCAGTGCAGATAACGGGATGGCGGGGGTGGGTGGATGGGTGGGGATTGCGTATGCACAGGGGACGTGGGGGTGCGCGCATTTGTCTTCTGGGTGCTGGCACGCGAGCGCAAGTGTGCAAGCGCATGCACAATTTTTGGCACAGGAGCCCCAAAAGGTTAGCCACCACTGGTATGGGGTCTCCATCTTGAGCAGGGGGCTGGACTAGAAGACCTCCAAGGTCCCTTCCAACTCTTATTCTGATTGATGCTGATTGAAATGCTGATATTGCTTCTCAAAGGTAGGAAGGGTTAGGAAGAGGCAGCCGATTCCTTTGCTGCCATGAGCAAATATAGTTTTGTGGTAGAGCACATGTTTCATAGGCATCAAATTCATAAGTTCAGTCTTTGACATCTCTGGTGCAAGTAGCTGAGAAAACAAGGGTTTCCTGACAAGCAAACTAGAAAGCATCAGTGGAAGAGAATATTTGAAGCTCAGGATTGAACTGTGGGGTCCCTGGTGCTCTCTGAGTTGGGTGGTTTTCTTGCAGACATTTCATTACCAAACTAGATACCATCATCAGTGCTAGAAGGGAGGGTGGTTGGAGGAGGTGGAGGGAGGGAGGGAGGAGGAGGAGGAGGACTGGGGTCCCTGGTGCTCTCTGAGCTGGGTAGTTTTCTTGCCGGTGTTTTATTAACCAGCTAGCTAGGCAATATAATCAATGCTAGAATGAAGGAGGGGGGTTGAGGAGGAGGAGGACTGTGGGGCCCTTGGTGCTCTCTGAGCTTGATTGTTTTCCTGCAGACATTTCATTACCCAACTAAGTAACATCATCACTATTAGCCCAGTAGCATTGATGATGTTACCTAGTTGGGTAAAAAAAATGTCAGTAAGAAAACAGACTAGAACGTTACAATATAGGTAGTCCTTGACTTATGACCACAAGTGAGCCCAAAATGTCTGTTGCTGAATGAGACAGGTTTTAAGGGTGCTGTGTCCTATCTCATAGCTTTTTGCAGCCGTTGTTAAATGAGTCACTATAGTTAAGTGAATCCTGTGGTTGTTAAACGAATCTGGCTTCCCCCATTGACTTGGCTTGTCAGAAGCCGGTTGGGAAGGTTAAAAACGGTGATCACGTGACCCTGGGAGAGTGCAACTGTCATAAGTACATGCCAGTTGCCAAGCATCCACATTTGGATCACATGACTGTGGGGTTACTATAGCAATTGTAAGTGCAAAGACCAGTTGTAAGACCGTTTTTTTCAGTGCTGTTGTAATGATCACTAAATGAGTGTTTATAAGTCAAGGGCTACTGTCTATCCCTATAGGTACCCCTAAACTCTAAAAAAGGTTTGGACTGAACTATCCATTCTAGGTCTGAAGAAAACTTGTGGATGTCAGAAATGATAGAAAACATTTTCTAGGGGCCTAGGGGTTTTTAAATTTTAATCTGGTTTCTAATCTTTCTTAATCCCCTTGTTTTACTTTTTGTAGAGCCAATTATATTTAATTCTTTTAATTTTTAATATTGTAACATTGTATATATGTTTTATATGTGTATTTTTATTCTGGCTGTTCACCGCCCCGAGTCCCTATGGGAGAGGGGGCGGTATATAAATTTAAATAATAAATAAATAAATAAATAAATTTGTGTAGCTCAGGCGGCAGATACTGATGGTGGTTTGTTCTCCGGGCTTCCAGTTTAGCTTCTGAATGTTTCATCCCCAAGATAGATGACATCCTCAATGGGACTTCTTTGGTTGAAGCGCCTTGTTTCAGTTCTTCTCCACTTTTATTATCTCGTGTGGCCAGTGGGTCATTTGGCCAGCTGGTCATGCTGTGTGACATGCCACGTGTCAAGCATTCCAACTAACAAACTCCAAACCAGTGGTGGTATGCCACCAGTTCAGACCGGTTTGGCTGAACTGGTAGTAAAAAAAAAAGCAGCTGAGAGGAGGAAAAAAAATCCTGGGACAATCAGCTGAGAGGAGAAAGAAGAAAAAAGTGCAGGATCGGCCCTGCCATTCGCCTCTGTGCTTTTCTTTATCCTCTCAGCTGATTGGTGCTGCAGGATTCAGCTGGTTTGGGGGAAAGCTGTGCGCACGCATTAGGTGCATGCGTGTTAGGCGCGTGCGCAATCACCAAACTGGTATTGCAACAGGTAGGATCCCACTGCTGCTCCAAACCAATAAACTCCGAGACAAACATTTCTTCAAAGTTCCATTTTATTAGAGTTGTCATATTGGCAGATCTGGGAAAACCCAAACCTGAGAGTTCCGGGTTTTCCCTTCCCAAAAGAAAATAAAAAATCCGTCCCCTGCACCCACCAGTCCATCCCGGAGCCCAATCAAAACGTCATTCCAAGGGGAGACATCCCTCCAGACACTCCTCTCCAAGTGCAGGGCAACATGTCCTTGACTCTCTGAGAAAGAATGTTGTTGTGTCTGATTTTCTACCTCTCTATGAAATCCCCCCTCCCAAATTCCCAGGCATTACATGTGACAGCCTCAAAGCTTCCAAATAAAATATGGCTTCCAAGGCTGACACCACGTGTCCCACGGATTTGGAGTTTGCCAACCTGCCTACAAACCCATCAGGAGCCGTATCAATTGAGCGACCAACCAACAACGGAACTGACCATCTCTTCACTTGGTGGCCTTCACACAACATCACCAGCCAGTCACATTGGCATGACCAACTGGTCACACGACCTATCAACCACATGAGATCAATAAAAGCGGAGAAGAATTGGAACGAGGTACTTTGACCAAAGTCCCATTGGGGAAGTCACCTAGCTTGGTGATGAAACATTCAGAAGCTAAACTGGAAGCCTGGAGAACAAACCACCACCATCATGGACATCTTTTGATCTGACAATACGCTGTTTCCCTTGTCAGGTAGAGAAGTGGAGAGGTCAGGAGGTCACCTGGGGGACCTGCTGAAGCCTGGGTGCATAGACATAGTTGATGTGGTCAGTCATGAAACATTTATTTAGAAAAGTTCTGCCTTTTGGTTTTATTACCTGGCTTAGATGGACAAGATGTTGATACTCTTGTAGATGAAAGTTGGGGAAAGCGAGAAAACAAACTTAAGGTGGACATACCAGAGGCTCTTTGGCTTGGAATTTGGGTGATTGAGGAAGAGGTGACTCAGATTATCCAAAGTTGTTCAAATTCTTTGAGGACCACATAGCAGCTTCTGGAAGATGCTGGAGTCCTTGTTGCTTTTGGATCTCAAGATAAAAGCAAATGTGTTTTTATCAGCTTTGGTTGCTGTATCAATTGGGATCCATATATTAAAACATGGACCTTTAAGGGATAGTAGTTTTAAATTTTGGACTGATTATTAAAAGTATGTTTTCAGGTTCTGGAAGATATTGTTGCTTAGCATCTGGTTACCCTAAGGACTGTCTGGGCTTGCCCATTAGCAGTATTTATAACTTGATTTATCTTGCACCTCTTATCAAATATGTCACAAGATTATATTAAGATACTGCATTTATCCTTGATTTATCAGCTAGGTGTGACTTTCTTCCTGTATTACATTGGCTGCTTGAGATATATCTTGCATTTTTTATGGTAACACTATTATGGACACTCTAGGGATGGTTGAGAGGCTGTATCATTAATTAACTTGATTGATGCAGCAAATTGTAATTAAGGGTGCTTCGGTTACACAGTTGTAATCCCATAATCTTCAAATGTACTTACCTTTTGTTGTTGTTTTAACTATTTAGTTGTGTCCGATCTTATAGGCAAGTATTCTCCATGCTACCTTGTCAAGCACAGTTTCATTCAGTTGTTGGATATTGAACTTGCATCAGATTTGATGTGATCAAGCCAGCATGTTCTTTTATCGAATAACAGAGTTGGAAGGGACCTTAGAGGTCTTATAGTCCAACCCCTGCTCAAGCAGGAGACCCTACCCTGTCCAATCTCTTCTTTAAAACCTCCAGTGTTGGAATACCTACAACTTTTGGAGGCAAGTTGTTCTACTGATTAATTGTTCTAACTATCAGGAAGTTTCTCCTTAATTGCAGGTTGCTTCTCTCCTTGATTAGTTTCCATCCATTAGCTTCTTGTCGTGTGCTCAGGTGCTTTGGAGAATAGCTTGACCCTCTCTTCTTTGTGTCAACCCCTTAGATATAGGAACACTGCTATCATGTCAATCCTAGTCCTACTTTCCAGTAAACTAGACATACCCAATTCTTCTTTGCTTGCCCATTCTTCTTGTTCCACTAACCATTCATAGTTACCATTGACTCCTCCGGTGAATTGATATGCATAACATGGCCAAAGTAAATCACACGTGGTCTTATGTACATGCTGAGTTATTGCCATAACAGTGTTCCTGGTGAGATTTTCACAGGGTAGTTCACTATTGCTTTCCCTAACCCTTCCCATTTATCCAGATTTTGTGACCGGAATCAGCCTTATGGTTGGGTTCCTTTTACATTTACACCTTGTTAGAAGTCTAGCTTTGGGAAACCTTTGATAGGAAATGGAAACTGATGAATGTTAGCCAACTTTAAGAGCTCTGGAGGATGTAGTGGTTAGAATGCAGTATTTCAGGCTGACCCTGCCCAATGCCAGGAGTTCGATCTTGACCGGTTCAAGGTTGACTCAGCCTTCTAGCCTTCTGAGGTGGGTAAAATGAGGATCCAGATTGTTGTGGGGCTAGAGGCTGACTCTTGTAAACTACTTAGAGAGGGCTGTGCTCTCTTATCTCTCTGTCACTCACTGTTTCTGCCTGCCTGCAGGCAGACTCTGCCCACTGCCAGAAGTTTGATCCTGACTGGCTCAAGAATGTCTCAATCATTCTGAAATTGGTTAAATGATGACTCAGATTGTTGGGGGCTGCGGGGGCGGGTTCTCAGGGGTTCGGGGGAGCCCCCTAGCTAAGATTCTGTGCAATTCAGAGAACCCCCAAATCCCATTCCTGGCTGGCCCCACCCACCCCTCCCAGGAGTCCCCACGTGGCCCATTTTGGATGCAGGTAAGTGTAGGGCCCATAAGGAGGCCCAGGGAGTGTGAAAAACGGGCCTCCCAGAAGTTCAGGAAGGCCAGAACTGGGCCTGTTTCTGGCTTCCCAAGAGCCTCGGAGACTGGGGAGGCCGTTTCCCCCCTCCTGGAGGCTCAAGGAACGCCTCCGGAGCCCATGGGGGGCAAAAACGCCCTTCCCCCGCTGTGGTGCAGGAGGCTGACTAGGCCACGCCTACCATGGCCACGCCCACCCAGCAACCAGGCAGAGAACCCGTTGCTAAATTTTTTGAAGCCCACCTCTGAATATGCTGACTGTAAACCTCTTAGACAGGGCTATAAAGCACTGTAAAGCGGTATATAAGTCCACGTGCTACTTCTATTGCCAATCGCATAAATTGTTGCTCTTTCCTTCCTTCCACCTGAAGATGGTCTTTTCATGCCTGCTACTCTGTTCTCTCTCTTTCCAGCCTGTCCCAGTTCCTGTGGCAAACATGCTTGCACGGACCAGAACGAATGCTGTCACCCCGAATGCTTGGGCAGCTGCACCACACCCCACAACAGCTCGGCCTGCGTAGCCTGTCGCAACTACTACCATGATGGCACCTGTGTTCCTACCTGCCCACCCAACACCTACAAATTTGAGGGCTGGCGTTGCATTACCAAGGAGAACTGTTCTCGGATCCCTTCCTCAGATCTACTTGGGGAATATGAGAGCTTCGTGATCCATGAGGACGAGTGTATACAAGAGTGCCCTCCAGGATTTGTGCGCAACGATACCCAAAGGTAACAGGGAGTGCTTTTGTTTACACACAGGAAGGGCGAGTGGCTCTGATTTTTTTTTCTTGTTGGCGGGGTTAAGGAAGAGGCCGAACTCTTAATGGGGGGCCTCTGAGAATGTTTCAAGTACAATGTGATGACCCAAAGGGGCGTGGCACAAAGGTAACACAGTCAGACAATCAGCAGGAGTCCCTTTATTCGCTCCAACTTTGCCCCCAATGTCCAGGTTACCTTCTGGCTGGAAAAAAAACTCTCCCAGGAACAGCTTTGGCTGCAGAGAGTCAAGTCCAAAACATGGTCAACAAAAACCTGTAATTGTAAGTCCAGTAAAGGTAAGATGAGGTAATTAGTCCAGCAGGGCAAGAGAAGGAATTCCAGATGTGAAGGAACGGCTATAATTCAACATGGTTGGGAGGATGCCAGTAACGCAGATAACCACAGTCAACACAAGATAAACTGACGTTTGGTCTCAGCTTGCATTTCTTTTAAACTTTCATTCCCAGCTATGGTTAATGAAGGGAACAGGGCCCAGTCCTTCCCCGTAAGCCATGCAACCCACGTTGCTCCCTTCTCCGTTCCTCCCTGCATGCCCTAGGGTGAAGAGGGGGTGGGCCTGGGTCTTCCTCTGAACTTCCTCTCCCCTGCTCTGCCCAGCCGGACTTTGCCCTTCCCCAGTTTCTTCCACTCCCACTCCCTGTCAGCTGTTCGTCTTCCTCCTCGGAGTCAGTCACCGACAGGGGCATAACATACAGGCAGTCCTTGATTTATGTCCACAATTGAGCCCAAAACCACAGTTGCTAAGCGAGTTGTTGTTGAGTGAATTTTGCCCCGTTTTACAATCTTTCTTGCCACGGGTGTTAAGAGAATCACTACAGTTGTTAAAGGAGCAAGGCAGTTATTAAGTGAACCTGGTTTCCCCATCAAGTTTGCTGGTCGTAAAAAAGGGGATCACGCGACCCTGGGGCACTGCAACTGTCATAAATATGAGTCCGTTGTGAGGTGTCCGAATTTCAATCTCATGACCATGGGGGATGCTGCACAGTCGTCAGTGTGGAAAATGGTCCTAGGTTACCTTTTTTTCAGTGCCGTTATAACTTCGTAGGTCACTAAACAAGTGTCTGTAAGTCGAGGACTGTCATTTTCAGCAGTTACGTCCTGTCATGCCCCTGTTGGAATCTGATTCCAAGGGGGAGGTCGAACAGCTGACAGGGAGTGGGAGTGTGGCTCCTGTGGCTGGGGAAGAAACTGGGGAAGGACACAGTGCAGCTGAACATTCAGAGGAAGACCCAGGCCCACACCCTCTTCATCCTAGGGCACGCAGGGAAGAACGGATAAGGGAGCAATGTGGGTTACGGGGGGAGAAAAAGGCCCTGATTCCCTTCATTAGCTGCAGCTGGGAAAACAGGATATAAAGGGTGTTTGCGCACAGCACCTTGCTGGAAGCAAAGTGTGCATTATCTTTGTTTGTCATATCCTATCTGAGTTCCAACTGTGTGTGTTTCGTTGTCTTTTGGAAGTCTTCAATTCCTTATCCTGCCCTGTCTCGTTAATTGCTGCAGCGTGGTTTGTGTTGGGTTTTATTTATAATTTATATGTATTTTGGGTTCGGATTGAATTTCTTCCCTTTAAAAACTGTTCTTGGGAGAGTTTTTTCTCCAGCTGATGATAACTGGACATTAGTGGCCAAGTTGGAAGAATTAAAGGACTTTACCTACTTTTGTGACTTCGTTGCTTTTGTGCCACACCCCGGGTCATCACACATCCGGTGAAATCGACAGAGATTATTGCATTAGTGAATACCAAACTGTTGTTCCCAGGGAAATAAAAGATGGGATTTCTGTAAGATTCTCATTGCAAAATTTTCATCAGCCGATGGATGAGCTGTGGAGTACCTGTATCCCGTATATGCTCACAGATCTGTGAAAAAGCCGACCCTCCAACTTTTAACCAAAACGCCATGAAAAACACGCCTCCTGCAGCTTAAGCCAATTGCAAAAATCAAAACACAACCAACGTTTCAGCTTATCTACGAGTGGCACATTTTTCGCGATGTTTCAGTTGAAACTTCGATGGCCGGCTCACTCCAGGCTGAGATTATCCGCCAGTCATCCATGAATTGATTGTTGTTGCGCTGGAGAAATGAAATAAGTGCCGAATCCACTTTTATCGGCTGCCTGATTAAGAACCGGCGGCGTTCCTGATCCGGGGGTAATTAAAAAGGAAATATTTCTCCTGCAGAGGGAGAATTCCCTGCGGGGATTTTTAAATTGTTTTTAATGACCTGGACGGTGTGTCTTTATTTAGGTTGAGTTGAACTGCTGATGACGTCTGGCGTCTCTTGTTTTGTGTGAAGCTGTCCAAACATACCTCTCCTTTTTTCCTGCCGAAGAATTTCTAGTTTACATACAGGTGCAAAGCAGTGATCTCTGCCTCCCAGCTAGTAACCGAATGTTTACCTGGAAATGTGTGTTTTTCCCTCCGCTACTCTCTGGCCACTTGTGTTTTCAAGCAATTAAAAACACTCATAAAAAAAAAGAGGGCCAGGTGTTTATCTTATCCAAATGTTCACGGTGTGAATGAAAAAAAAAAAAACACGGAGAGAAAAGAGGGAATGATAACTAGTGTACGTGTAGCATTTTTGTCCATGTGTGTTCAAGGGTGTTTTCCTGCTCCAAGACTCCCTTGATCGCACACCCATCACTCACGAACGGAAGGACTGAAAATTCTTAGTGTGCTTTCTCAAAAGTTTCTAGCGTGTATCAACAGTGCCTTGTGCTAAAACATTTGAAATATGAACGTATGAATTCATGTGAAGCATCATGGGAGACACTGGATTACAAAGATACCATGTGACTCAGGCAGGAATCAGCTGACAAATGGGAGGGAGAGAGAGACAGAGAAAGAGAGAGACAGAGAGAGACAGAATGACACGGAGAGAGAGAGAGAGAGAGAGACAGAAAGAGAGAGACGGAGAGACACAGAGAAAGAGAGAGAGACAGAGAGAGACACAGACAGAGAGAGAGACACAGAGAGAGAGAGACACAGAGAGAGAGACACACACACACACAGAGACAGAGAGACACACACACAGAGACAGAGACAGACAGAGAAAATTAAAGAATTAAAAAGTTCTTGTCTTTGTGGATTGCATGCTAAAATCTAGCCAAATTTGTCAATGCAATGCAAAGGAAACACAAAAAGAAATCTGGATGTGTTGTGCAATATAGAATCAGAAACACAAAGAACCTCAGAGGTCTTCTGGAAGCATCCTTATGGTCAGGTGATCAAAATTCAGGTGCTTGGCAACTGATTCATATTTATGACGGTTGCAGAGACCTGGGGACACATGACCATCTTTTACAATCTTCTGACAAGCAAAGTCAACGGGGAAATCAGATTCACTTAAAGACCTGTATTACTAACTTAACAACCGCAGTGGTTCACTTAACAATGGTGGCAAGAAAGGTCGCAAAATAGGACAAAATTCACTAATAAATGTCTCACTTAGCAACATATATTTTGGGCTCCATTATGATCGTAAGTCAAGGACTACTTGTATTGCAGGCTAACTCTGCCCACTGTTCGATCCTGACTGGCTCAAGGTTGACTCAGCCTTCCGTCCTTCTGAGGTCAGTAAAATGAGGACCCAGATTGTTGGGGGCAAGAGGCTGACTCTGTAAACCGCTTAGAGAGGGATATAAAGCATTGTGAAGCAGTATATAAGTCTAAGGGCTATTGCTATTGGTCTCCTGGACAAATGACTGTCCAATTGTTTCTTGAAGGCCTCCAATGTTGGAGCATCTACAACTATGGGAGACAAGTTGAATGACCAATTTAAACTCACTTCCGGAGAAATTTCAAACATAATCTTGCAAAAGAGATAAGAAACGTCCATTCTGTTATGGATATCTTGTATCCAAACATACCTAAGACATCATTGAATCATAGGGCTGGAGATCTTCTAAGTCAGAGGTCTCCAACCTTGGCAACTTTAAGATTTGTAGACTTCAACCCCCAGAATAACATGATGGAGGAGGAATTTTGGGAGTTGAAGTCCACAAGTCTTAAAAGTTGCCAAGGTTGGAAACCCCTGTTCTAAATCAACCCCCTGCCCAAGGCAGGAGACCTTACACTATCCCAGACAAATGGTAGTCCAATATTTTCTTAAAAACCTCCAGAGATGGAACACTCACAACTTCGAGTAGCAAGCTATTCCATCGCTTAATTTTTCTCAACTCTCCAGAAATGATCTTACTTATGTTAGGTGATAAAGAAATAAATAAAATATATTATAGCATTAAGTAGGGTTACACTATAGGCATGTCTTATCTTGATGTTAGGCAGTTGTTTTCCTATGTATCTAGAAGTATTTATCTCTATAGGCATTTCTTGCTGTTTGGAAAATATTTCTCTAACCTTTTGTAAAACTAGCCTGCAATTAGTTACATCTCTCTCATCTGAAGACACATGATTATCCCATCTAAATCAATCTGAATCCATCTGGTTTATGTTCCACCCCCTTGAGAATGGAACATACTCCCTGGGAACATAACTCCCTACATCTGGAGCAATACACACCTTTTGAAGCATGCTGTTAACAGCCCTCTTAAATGGTCGATTATGATTGATTAGCAAAACAATAGGAGAAGGAATAATGAAAGATAAACAAGTGCCAGAAGGACATTTGTTTTTTGCAGGAGAGATGTAAATCAAAGTTAGCGTGTTTTACAGTGCAGTTACTCTACTTCTAAAAGAATCTTAAGGTATAAGAGTTACTTTCGCCTTTGTTACTATGCTTTGTAACTTTCCTCACATATCTGTGTGTATGAGACGAGAGGTCTTACCCTTTTATTGATCAATAAAAATTAGATTTTGTTCTTCAAAGCCTCTGCTTTTGGTACAGCGTGATCTTAAGTTATAGCTGAACCTTACAATTCTAAGTTGGATTTCCCAATCATCGTTTGTTAGAAAGGTCCTCTCAGGAGTAGCAATAGCACTTAGACTTATACACCACTTCGTAGTGCTTTTACAGCTCTCTCTAAGCGATTTACAGAGTCAGCCTCTTGCCAACAACAATCTGGGTCCTGATTTTACCGACCTCGGAAGGACGGAAGGCTGAGTCAACCTTGAGTTGATCAGGATCGAACTGCTGGCAGCCAGCAGAATTAGCCTGCAATGCTGCATTCTAACCACTGCAGCACTACCGCTCATGGAAGGGCCATTCATGCTCATCTCTTCCAATCTTTTTGTCTTTTGCCAGCATGTTCTGCAGCCCTTGTGAGGGACCCTGCCCCAAAGTGTGTGCAGATGACAAAATCATGACGATTGACTCCGTCACGTCGGCACAGACGCTCCAGGGATGCACCGAAATTAGAGGGAATCTTCTTATCAACATCCGCCGTGGGAGTAAGTTCACACTTCATTTGGGAGAGTGTAAGAGTTGGTAACCCGGTTGACTATGACAAGCCCTGTACGAGCTTACTAATGTGTACATGGTGCTAAAGAAACCATGGATGGAGTTTTATGGTTTCCCCAACTGCTCTCACTCCATTAAAATGCATAGATGATGCCTGGAGGGGACATTCTGAAACTCCCAAGACAGTCAGTCTTAAATAAACAGTAAATAATATTAGATATGTCACTCCTGCATTTTATTCTTGATAAATTTTAATTGTCGTTTTCCATTTGGCCACTAAGTGGTTAAAATACATTGGGGTTTTTTAAAAAACAAAACAAGTTAAGTTATTTTTAAATAATAAAGTACAAATAATAAAGTACCAGGTTTCGAGAATGCTTTTCACTTGCCATGGAAAACACCTGGTTTTCCATACGAGAAGTTTTCCGCAGATAATCCCAACAAATTCCCAAGGTAGCGTTGCAACAGGATCAAAGTTCCCAGGAAGAAAGAGAGAAGAGGACTTACTGGTAGTCTTGATAACGTTTAGGGATTTTCTAAATTTGTATTGTCTCACTCGTGTTGGGTGGCACATCAGTGAATCTAATTATTTGCCCAATGGCAAATATTTCTCTGCAGTGTACAGAATGCCCTCTTCAAACCCTGGCACCAGAGTTCCCACCTTGGTATTTCTTAGGGCTGAGTTGGCCACGTCTAGTCATGTCTTAACAGAAAATGAGTGTTCAGTTAACGATTTGTCAGAGAGATGTCACCTTCTGGGAAAATTTCAATGGTCCTTTCTTTCTTTCTTTCTTTCTTTCTTTCTTTCTTTCTTTCTTTCTTTCTTTCTTTCTTTCTTTCTTTCTTTCTTTCTTTCTTTCTTTCTTTCTTTCTTTCTTTCTTTCTTTCTTTCTTTCTTTCTTTCTTTCTTTCTTTCTTTCTTTCTTCTCTCTCTCTCTCTCTCTCTCTCTCCCTCCCTCCCTTCCTTCCTTCTTCCTTTCTTTCTCTCTCTTTCCTTCTTCCTTTCCCATCCTGACCATCTCCCTTACCTCCCTCTCACCTGCCTATCTTCCCCTCCCTTTCTTCCCCCAGAAGGAACATAGTTGGCCCAATTTGAAGAAGGAGAACATTCACGTGATTTGAAGGCTGATAACTCACCCATTTCATCAGTTAGAACCCCATAAACACCACGCAGTTGTCTCTGCCCCTGCTTTTGGGGACCCCCTGTTAACTTCCCCTGTTTTAAGCCAAGCAGCCGTGTTACCTTCAGACATTTTACAATGCGGTCTCCCTGATTCACACCAGTTGCTGATGGAAAGCGGCTCCGCGGCCTCTTACATGGACCCTACAATCCGTTGCTAAGTTAAGTCACCATTTGCCTGAACTAAAAGTTCCTGAAAAACTTTCTGAGATCGATCTCAAAGGTGCTTTTTCAAGAGACCACTGGAGTTTCTGGTTTTTTTTTTTCTTTGAAGACATTTCGCTTCTCATACAAGAAGCTTCTTCAGCTCTGACTGGAGGGTGGGGATAGATCTCTATCTTCAGTCAGAGCTGAAGAAGCTTCTTGGATGAGAAGCGAAGTGTCTTCAAAGAAAAAAAACCCCGAAACTCCAGTGGCCTCTTGAAAAAAGCCCCTCTGGGACAGCCTTGACCTGATGACCGAGACTCTCCGTAGACTTTCTGAGATAAGGTTCCTGCTTAGTAATTGGGCCTGGTTGCAAAGTAGGCGGAAGAAACATTCTTCTGGGCTTGAGTCACTGAACCCACCTAGAAATAACACCGTTCGATTTTCTTTGAAGTTGGTGCTGTAGCAAAGTTTCTGGGAAACTTAAAAGTTCCCAAATTCCTCCCAAGATCTTCGTTCTGGAAGAAACAGACGGATCCTTTTAAGAGGCTGGAAGGAATGTCTCCTCTCTGTTCCGCTGCCTGTTGTAAACATTTCCCCCCAAGGGCCGTGTCCCGTTTATAGGCGTTTGTCCCGATTTCCCCAAAGAGGCCCCTCGGATGGCTTAATCTCGGTGAAACTGTATTCGACTGAAAAAGCATTGCGTACATCACAGGAGCGTTGAGACCAGCGATCAGGGAGTTGATGCTGGTTGGTTCTTTTCTCGTGAACCGTCTCTTCTGGAAGCAGATGGGACTAAGGCCACAATGGCAAACCTAAGGCACGCATGCCGGAAGTGGCACGCAGAGCCACTTTTGCCGGCATGCCAGAGGTTGCCCGGAAGAGCCCAACTGTGCATGCACGCACACCGCCTCCTGACTTCTGATTGTTGGCTATCTGGCGAGCATGCACGAGAGTGAAGGAGGGCAGAGACACACAGGGTAGAGCGGGGTCATGCGTGCATGCACAGGGGGCATGGGGAAGGCCACGTGCATCGTCTTCTGGGTGCTGGCATGCGCACACACACAATTTTTGGCACGGGGCCCCAAAAGGGTTAGCCAGCACTGGATGGCTTGCTTTAGGGCCTGTGTGAACAGATCCTTTGGCTTGTTCCTGCTAACCCTTCTTCGTTTAGGCCTTTTGACTCTGGCATTTTTCGGAGAACAAGGTAGAGTTCATAGTTAGCTGTATCACGATATAGCACTGGCTTTGTTCTTTAGCCAGACCCATGAAGTAGGAAAAGTATTGCAGGAACGAGCAAGCATTAAATATGAATAATAAGCATGCTCTTGACTAAGGCGGAAGGCTAAAGAATTCTGGCCTGTTGTTGCATGCAAACACACCTCGAGGAAATGTTAACCCTGAACCTCAGTTTGCTCCTGGTTTCTATGCCATAGTCAGGTAGGCCCAGCTTGATCAGAGGCGGTCTGCTTCTAATTAAACAATGGGACTTAACGGGAAAAGGATATTGCAGAATAACAAAGTTGGAAGGGGCTTATATCATTCTAGACCAAGGGTCCCCAACTACTGCACTGTGGCCTAATCGCCACCAGCCACGTGAGCAGCCAGCCAGAGCGCCTGCATTTGCATGTGTGCATGGACCCACTTGAGTGAGCTTTGCCACAAGCACCACAGTCAGTCCAGCCTTACTCGTGCGGGCATTGTTGCAGGCAATTACAGTCCCTGCTGCGCATGCATCTCCGCAAAATTCACGGGCACACACATGCACTTATGCGCCTGCTCCTCCCACAAAATTTTCTCTCCCCTCCCCCCACTCTGGACTACCAACCTAGGAAAGTTGGGGAACTCTCTTCAGTCTCTTCCTGAAACTCCAAAGATCGAGCACACACGATATCTGGAGAGAAGCCATTCCACTGAATAAATTGTTCTCACTGTCTCCTTAATTCCAGATTGGATCTCTCTCTGATCAGTTCCCGGTCTGTTAAAGGGCTGTGGAGATTCTCAGTCATCCAGGTCAGGGCTTTGCCAACAATGCTTTCCAAATGGCAACCGGACCTTCTTAGTTTTTTCTTTCTTTCTTTTTTTCTTGAAAACATTTCGTTTCTCAACCGAGAAGCTTCTTCAGTTGTCTTCAGAAGCGAAGAAGGAGTCTCTTGGATGAGAAGCGAAATGTTTTCAAGAGGGGGAAAAAAACAACAATTAAGGAAGTCTGGTTGCCTTTTGAAAAGCACCTTTGGGACACCTACCTGTGACTTCTTGTCCTGAGCTTCCAGAGGGGTCTGAGAAGATAAGCTCCAATGAAGGGCATTGTTTAGAGCAGGGGTCTCCAAACTTGACAGCTTTAAGACTTGTGGACTTCCACTTCCATAATTTCTCCTCCAGTCATGTTAGCTCAGGAATTCTGGGAGTTGAAGTCCACAAGTCTTAAACTTGCCAAGTTTGAAGGCCCTTGATCTGATCTATTCTATTCTATTCTATTCTATTCTATTCTATTCTATTCTATTCTATTCTATTTTATCTCTTTCTTTCTCTTTTTCTCTATCTATTCTACTTCTCTTTATCTATTCTATCTTTCTCTCTCTCTCCCTCTATCTATCTATTCTATCTCTCTTTCTATCTATCCTACCTCTCTTTCTCTATATATTCCAGGGGTCTCCAAACTTGACAGCTTTAATACTTGTGGACTTCAACTCCCAGAATCCCTCCTCCAGTCATGTTAGCTCAGTCCAAAGTCTTAAACTTGCCAGGTTTGAAGACCCTGGCTTTAGAGCTTTCCATTCCTGGAGGAGGAAAAATACCCACTTATCTTGCCCAGAATGGTCAGGCTATCTTGAGGCATGAGTTGAGGTTCTCCTCAATGGGAGAGTTTTGGCCAGCAGTAATGCGGTAACGTTTACATCTGTCACTGAACATCATAGGAGCTGTGGCTTCCTGAAGGCTTAGATTTACAAATGCCCAAGATAAACTTGCCAAAACATCAGCTGTTGAAAGCTCAGAATGCGACGCTGGCATTAGCAGCCAACGTTGAAGGGAACAGACGGCCATTGGACCGGCCGAAAAATTAACTAGATTAAATTGAAGTGGCATTTAGTTTGGCATCCCGGCTGCCTGGCTTGCCTAGGTAAATCATAACAAGATTGTGTGTGTTGCACAGCAAAGAGTTGACATTCTCAGAAGGCCACTCTTAAGCCAATGAAGCTAATTGTGGTGCAAAGAAAAATCTCGAAACTAGGAGGATTGTTACCCCTTTCTCTCTTGGATTTTTTTGTTTCCTCTCCCAGACAATATCGCCTCTGAGCTGGAGGATTTCATGGGGTTGATAGAAACGGTGACGGGATATGTGAAGATCCGGCATTCTCATGCTTTGGTGTCCTTGTCATTTTTGAAGAACCTGCGATATATCAACGGAGAGGAACAACTGGATGGGTAAGAATAGCCTATTTCTACTGCAGGAAGTCATGTCATTGAACATAACATTCTAGGACAAGTGGTTCTTGAAGTTCTTGTTAGAGAATACAGTGTTTCTCAACTTTGGGAATGTGAAGATGTGTTGGCTGGGGAATTCTGGGAGTTGAAGTCCACACATCTTCAAGGTCCCAAGGTTAAGAAACGCTGCCCTAATATATAAGCTGAAGACCTATCGTGGTCACCTTGGAACCTGGTCTCTCCACCTTCCCCTTCTTCAACTTCATGGCATTGAGTAACAACTCTTTAACTTTCAGTTTTTATGTGTTACCCTCCTTCAGATGTGGTCCTTAGTTTCAGAAAAGTTGCTAGATGCATCATGAGATACCTGCATGCAGATTGACTTGCTCCATAGATTTTTTTTCCTTTGTTGTCTTCTTGTGGATGATTCAACAGCTCTTCCTGGATGCTACTGAAGATCATCTGTGGAAAATTTCAATCAAAGGGCGAACTTTGGGTGTGTTAAGATGTCTGTGAAATGTTTTCACTCGTCAACCTGTTCAAAACTGGATTTGCCATCTTATATTTGCTCAACTGAGCTGAAAGGATGGTCCTGTTTTTTGGAAGACAAGGTGCCTTGTGTTCTTTAACACAGAGTGAGCATGTAACTTCATATTGTTTTCATCATTCTCTCCCAATTCAGTGGCCTTCTGAAGAATGTTGGGTTACAACACCCATTTTCTTCCCTTGCCAGGGCTATGGACCGTATAGTTCCATTTCAGATACCTCTGAGAAGACACAAAGGTAGAGAAAGGAAAGTATAAGTAGTCCTTGACTTACAACCACAAGGGAGCCCAGACTTTTTATTGTTGTTAAGTGAGACATTTGTTAAGTGAATTTTGCTGGCCAGAAGGCCACAAAAGCTGATCCCAGGACCCTGCAACCGTCATAAATATGAACCAGTGGTCAAGCATCTTGTTCTGACCAAGGCTTCCGAGACCGTAATTACGTGCATGCTTATTTTAAAAACAAGTCTTGTTTTAATTGCAATGCTGGGAATTATTTTCATTCCCAGCCGGTAATGAATCTCAAACAGTCCCTCGAGATAAGCACCCACCTTTCTTTCCCGTAAAGTGCTGCCAATAACAGAAGTGTCAAATAAACTAGAATAAAAACCAACCGAAGTACAAAGAGCGTCAAGAATGAGTCTGAACCGATTGAACGACTTTTGCTTCCTGCAAAGGTTTCATCACCTTTACCTGTCCTTTATCCCTTAGGGGAGGGGCAATCACCTCCAAGCCTTACTCCTGAGTTGCCCCTTTTGTCTCAGCTGCTCTTGCTATCTGGCAGCTCTACGCACACGCACACTGGGAACAGGCTCCCCTGGATCCTCTGCCTCGCTGCTGCCAGACTCTGGAGGTTCCGGAGTCAGCGCACAATTCCCAGGTGGTCCTGGCCCCCTCTCTGCATCAGATGCAAGACCCTCGTCTTGAGTCCTCTCCAGACTCCCGGACAGGTCCCGGTTCTTCCCCACTGTCCAATTCTGCTGCCGTCTGCACTGGTTGCCGGCGAACCACAACACACCTGAATTTTGATAATGTGACCATGGGAATTCTGCAACGGTCGTAATTGTGAAAAACGGACCTAAGTCACATTTTTCCCAGTGCCATTGTCACTTTAAACGGTCATTAAATGAACTGTCGTAAGTCGGGGACTTCCTGTGCTTAAAAGAATGGAGTTACATCATTTTTGAAGAACGTACAGCTGGAAAAAGTTGTGGTTGTTGTTATCAGACTAATGGGAAGGGAAGTATCATTCTGCCCTTCGTCTTAAGTCTGGGAAACTGCTGTGTTTCTCTTGTGATACTTTCTCTTCTCTCTTTTACCTCCAAATGAAACCATTCTTTTCAGATACCGGTTGCATCAGTTAGTTGATAAACAGGAATTTGGGAGGGAAACTGTTTGGACAAGGCCGGGACAAGGTCATGAGAACAGCCCTCGTTGTGTCTGATTTATCTGGCCTGAAAGGATTATCTTACAGGATGAGGGGAGGTTCTCAACCTCGTTTTTCCCCCCCTCCCGTCCCTCCCTCTCTGGCTGCCCCTCCCTCTCTGGCTGCCGTTTGGTCGGCTTTGCATTCTTCAGATTCCAGAGAGTGATGGAATATGTTGTAAAGGGCAGTGTTGCTTTCTTCCACCCTGGAAAATTCCTCTGGCCTCTCAAGCCATAGAGCAGAGGTCTCCAAACTTGGTCACTTTAAGACTGGTAGACTACAACTCCCAGAATTCTGGAAGTTGAAGATCACCAGATTTAAAAGTGGCCAAGTTTGGAGACCTCTGCCATAGAACGTAGATTTGTAGGGTTGGAACGAACCTTGGGCGTCTTCTAGCCCAGAGGTGTCAAACTCTTATTTCATTGACGGCCGCATCAGGGTTGTGTTTGACCTGGAGGGGCGTACGTGGCCAGAGTGGGCATGACCAGAGTGGGCGTGGCCAGCTCGATGTCACTCGTGTCAGGGATGCCTGTGGAGGCCCAAGCGTGTGGCCCTTCCGAGCTCCATTTTTGCTGGCAGAGGCACTGCGGCCTGGTCCTTTGCTGTTTCCAGGCAGCCCCGCACAGCCCTTGAGTTTGATACCCCTGTTCTAGCCCAACCCCCTGCTGAAGCCTGTACCCCCTATATGATTCCTGACAAGAGGCTGTCCAGTCCCTTCTTAAACTACGTTGGGCCTCTTCATATTCCAAAGATATTTAAAATGTTCCAGCTGATATATTTATTTATTTATCAAACGTATTGGCCACTCACTTTACCGCAAGGCAACTCTAGGTGTTAATAATCCTATTGCCGTCTAATGGTAGTGACAGGAGTATAACACCTAGAGTTGCCTTGCGGTAAGATGAGTGGCCAATAAATGAAGCTGAGATTAAAACAGAGTAATATGGGGTGTTGGGAAGGACCTCGAAGGCCTTCTAATCCAACCCACTGCTGAAGCAGGGGACTCTAGAGCAGGGGTGTCAAAACTGGCATCCTGCAGGCCAGATGCGTCAGGCAGAAGCCATGCTCATGCTAGCTCCGCGAAGGGGGAAATCATCATGATACGTCATGTGATGGCAACATGATGTCACAAGTTTGATACCCGTGCCCTAGAACAACAAATGGCTGTCGCAATCTTTTTTGGAAAACCTCCAGCGATGGAGCCCCCATAGCTTCTAGGGGGAAGCCGTTCCACTGATTAATTGTTCTCACTGTTGAGAAATTTCTCCTTAGTTCTAGGTTGGATAAGCTTCCACCTCTTGCAATGGTTTGCCCTGTAAAACTGCCATCTTTGCATGATCTGGGACCTCCAAAACTGTTCCAAATTAAAAAAAAATAATGTTTCACAGAGGAAAACTATGAAATATGATGGGTGATAATTGTGGTAATAATACAAATTAATTAACATTATATTAAAAGTTGAATAGAAATGAAATTAGTTTTGGTCCTGAATCAGCATACTAGATTGGTAGAATTGACTACAGTAATTGTGTCCAGTCTTGGCATCTTTAAGACCTGTGGACTTCAACTCGCGAAATTTCTCCTTAGTTCTAGGTTGGATCTCTCTTTAAGGAGCTTCTACCCACTGCTTTTTGTCCTGCTCTCTGGTGCTTTGGAGAAGAGGTTGACCCCCTCTTCTTCTTCAAGTACCAGAAGATAGCTATCATATCATGCCTTAGCCTTCTGTTAGCTAGACGAGACATCCCTCAATCATTCATTATGTGGTTTAGACTCCAGACCCTTAATCAGTCTTGTTGCTCTTCTGTGCACTCTTTCTAAAGTTTTCTTTCTTTTAAACTATTTCTGGTTCTAGAGAAGATGGAGCTGAAACCAACAAGGGCTGAAGATTATTTAGGGCTAAAGAAGTTTGTCACTTCTTCAGCCTTAAAAGCAACGACAGTTTCCAACTTACAACCTGGAGACCTAAATTAGGTCTGTTAACCTGCCGCTGGGATTCTTGGGGTTGACCTTGTTTCTTTTAACACTTTGCATGAGATATTCCATAGCTGCCATTCATTTTTGTCAGATCTAAGGTTTTGGTCCTCCTGCAAATTTTGTAAGGGCACGACGAGCGGAATGAAAAATGTGTGCCTCTGTTTACATGGACTGATTTTTTATTTTTCGCTTCCAAACATTTCCTTTTTAGGAATTACTCGTTTTATGTGCTGGACAACCAAAACTTGCAGCAACTGTGGGACTGGAGCCATCATAACCTGACCATCAAAGAAGGGAAGATGTATTTTGCTTTTAACCCTAAATTGTGCGTTTCGGAGATTTACCAAATGGAAGCGGTGACTGGAACCAAAGATCGACAAAGCAAAGGCGACATCAATCCAAGGAACAACGGGGAAAAGGCATCCTGTACGTGAGGACATTGTGTTGGGATGAAATAACCAGAAATGGAAGATGTGTTGTTCCTTTCCCCCCTGACCTTAAATAACAGTAGTTTGTAGTGATCCAGACTTGAGATGCAAAAAGGTTATTTGGAGCATGCACAGACAGGCAACTGGTCCTCAGCATGTTTTCCTTTTCCTCATGTCATTCCAATTCTGGATTGCTCCATATCTCAAATAAATAAATAAGTAAGTAAGTAAGTAAGTAAGTAAGTAAGTAAGTAAGTAAGTAAGTAAAGGTTGCCTTCGGAAGTTGTGGGAGCTTCATCACTTGAGACTTTCAAGAAGAGATTGGACTGCCATTTATTTTATTTATTTATTAAATAGTTTTGTATGCCGCCCTTCTCCCGAAGAACTCAGAGCGGTGAACAGCCAACTAAAATATAAATTACAAATTACAAGATTAAAAGAGATTAAATTATGGGCTGCCGTTAAAAAAGTTAAAACCCCCAATTAAGAATGAGCTAAAATTACCATACCCCAGTCAAAATCAGTTCTAAAACCCCTCATTTAAAATCCCATTTGAAGTCAGCCCAGGTCGGCCTGCTCTAAGAGCCAGGTTTTCAGATCACGTCTGAATGCCCTCAGGTCAGTGGTTGTCCGTAGCCCCGGGGGCAGCCCATTCCAAAGGGTGGGTGCCCCCACGGAGAAGGCCCTATTCCTTGGCGTCACCAGGCAGCACATAGATGCCGTCGGGACCCGAAGGAGACCCCCTCTGTGGGAGCGCACCAGTCGGTGGGAGACTACTGGCAGAATGTGGTCTTGTAAATATCCTGGTCTGATGCCATGGAGCGCTTTAAAGGCCAAAACCAATACTTTAAAGCGAACCCTGAAGGCTACCGGCAACCAATGCAGCTCGCGCAGGAGAGGCGTCACATGGGAGTATCTCGACACCCCCAAAACCACCTGCGCGGCTGCATTTTGCACCAGTTGGAGCCTCCAGGTGCACCCCACAGGGAGCCCCACGTAGAGGGCGTTACATTAGTCCAGGCGGGAGGTGACCAGGGTGTGGGTGATCGTGCGTAAGGCGTCCCGATCAAGAAAGGGCCGCATCTGGCGTATCAGGCGAACCTGATAAAAAGCCCCCCTGGAGACGGCCGTGATATGATCTTCCAAAGACAGCCGTGCATCCAGGAGGACGCCTAGATTGTGAGACCCTTCTGTGGGGGCTAAGATCTCACCCCCAATAGCCAGCGATGGAGTCAGCTGACTATATCAGGCCGCCGGAAACCACAGCCACTCAGTCTTGGAAGGGTTGAGCCGGAGCCTGTTCCCGCCCATCCAGTTCCGCACAGCCTCCAGGCACCGGGACATAACCTCCACAGCATCTTTGGGGTGGAGATGTAAAGCTGAGTGTCATCAGCATAAAGATGACACTTTACCCCAAAACCACGGATGATCTCTCCCAGCGGCTTCACATAAATGTTGAACAGAAGAGGGGAGAGGACCGACCCCTGAGGCACCCCACAAATGAGGGGCCTAGGGGTGGACCTCTCCCCCCCGTCAACACAAATTGCGAGCAGTCCGAGAGGAAGCAGGAGAACCATCGCAAAACGGTTCCTCCAATTCCCAACCCCTACAACCGCCACAATAGGATACTATGATCGATAGTATCAAAAGCCGCTGATAGATCTAATAGGACCAGGACAGAGGAATAACCTCTGTCACGGTCCCTCCAGAGATCATCAACCAACGCGACCAATGCTGTTTCGGTGCTGTACCTGGGCTTGAAGCCCGACTGGAATGGATCTAGGTAGATTGCTTCCTCCAGGTACTGAGGTAGCTGATGTGCCACCACACTCTCAACAACCTTCGCCATAAAGGGGAGGTTGGAGAAATTTGTCAGAAATGGTATAGGGTCCCCTGCTTGGGCGGGGGGTTGGACTAGATGACCTACAAAGTCCTTTCCCACTCTTGTTAGTCTGTTAAATAACGTCCTTCTCTTTCATCCATCCCACCAAAGTTTCTGTTAAACTTAACAACTAAAAAGCCACGTGGAAAAAAACCCAAATACAAATTGAGGCATTTAAATGATGGAATTTGGATTGTTGAGGCCTTTTTGCTGTTGTTCCTTTTGTGTGGGTTTTAGTCACACTTTTCATTCAATCAGTTTATTAGCGTCTTTAGATAGATAGAATTCTTTTATTGGCCAAGTGTGATTGGACAAACAAGGAATTTGTCTGGGTGCAAATGCTCTCAGTGTACATAAAAGAAAAGATACATTTTTCAAGAGTCAAGAATCATAAGGTCCAACACTTAATGATAGTCATAGGTTACAATAAGCAATCAAATCATACTAGGAAACAGTCAATATAAATCGTAAGGATACAAGCGACAAAGTTACAGTCATACAGTCACAAGTGGGAGGGGATGGGCGATAAGGAGGGATGAGAAGATTAATAGTAATAGTAGTGCAGACTTTGTAAATAGTTGGACAGTGTTGAGGGAATTATTTGTTTAGCAAAGTGATAGCATTGGGGGAAAAACTCCCCTTGTGTCTAGTTGTTCTGGTGTGCAGGGCTCTATAGCGTCGTTTTGAGAGTAGGAATTGAAACAATTTATGTCCTGGTTGTGAGGGGTCTGTAGATATTTTCACAGCCCTCTTTTTGACTCGTGCAGTATACACATCCTCGATTGAAGATTAGACCAGAGACCAAAACAAATAAAAACTCAATAAATATACAATTAAAAATTCTAGTGTAAAATAATAAACAACTAAATTCTATAATAAAATCCAGTCTGAAAATTATACATAGTCTAACTATACTGAAATTACAATCCATAAACTGCGTGGCCTGTTGTACATTCGACACGAAAAGGGAAAAGACTAAGCAGTGTGAAGAGTTTGCCATGTTTGTTATATATAATATAACTATGGTGGAGAAGAGACACGTTTGCAATGAATCCTCAGTACTGCTATGCAGAATCTGGCCACCTGCGCTGTAGTTGTGGACTGTTCATCCTTAAGATAGGTAGTATCAGTGCGTCCAGGATACCTAGCAGTTACTGGCAGAATAGGCTTTTTTCCTAATCTCTGTGTAAAAGGAACAACTAAGGAGCACGTGACCCACAGTCTCCACCTCTCCTGAGTCACAAAAACAGGGTCTTTCCATCAATGGTCCCCTTTTATACTTGCCGTACAGGACGGCCAATGGAAGCACATGGCATTCTTTTAATTTGCGCTCCCAACATCTTGCACATAGTTCTTCAATTAAGTAAAATAGGTGGGGGTTATTTGGAAGTCAGATGTGGGGTTCAGAAAACTAGCTGGGAAAAAAAATCAATGCCTTGTGCTCATTTGTAGAAACAATGTGTTCGTTCAATGCGTATCCTGCACGCATCTGATCGGTGGTTGGTGAACAGGCTTATTGAAATGGTCTCCTCTCCATCTTTGGCATCTAAAATAGACCTTTGGGATCTTATTTTTTGTAAAGAATTTTCCCTCTTTTTTCCCCCTGCGTATGGAACTGGGATCCGTTTCCCAAATACACATGTTAACGTGTATTCACACCAAAGGGGCATTATACACATTCATTAGTCCCCCTTGGAGAGACCTTGTAAAAGATTTGGCCCATCTCCCCCGTGTTACCATCAGAGTCTGGGCTTCTCTTGTTTCTTTATTATTCTTACAAAAAGGGGGGGAAAGTGGGGGGAATGCTTATTTGTCTACATGGGCTTTAAAATGTGTGCAGGATGGAAGAGGGTTTGAAACGTTTGGCAAAGTGTTGTATCCAAACAAAAAAGCAACTGAAAAATCCAATTGTAGGCTGGATTCCTGAGCCAAGAATTAAGCTTCTCTAAAAACAAACACCCACAATCTGCAAAACAAACAACTATTCAAACTTGTTTTCAATCGGATAGCTTTTGAAGATATGAAGACCAGACTTGGCTTTCGAAAATAGACTCGGCCCCATTAAAGCCAGCCTGTGTGAAGTTAGATGGGCTTTGCTTACAATTGGGGAGGAGGGGAGGCTCGCACAAATTTATTGTGCATAGGTAAGATTGAGTCACCTGGTTTTTTCCCCCTGTGGGTATAAGAAAAGAAGCTCAGAAGAACAAAATGCATCCTTTCAAAGTTCAAACTTTGTTACGTGAAACCTCAGACTGTGACATTTCCTGGATGGTGTGACCATTTCTCTTGCTCAAAACATTGTGAAACGCTTCCTATTGTTTAATATTTGCTTTTGGAAAATGAAATTAAAAATGTCTCCCTGACGGTATATTTTGCATGACCTATATTGTCATGTTTTTGAAAAGAAGCAACACCATATAGGGGAAGATATGACAGAACCTTGGGGCGGGGGGAGTTAAGAGAGGAATTAGCCTAGAATCCCTTCGTAGCCCACAAATGAACTAAATCCAACCCCCCTTGAATTCAATTCTAACTGAAGTAGTGAGTAGCAATAAGTCAGTTTAAACGGACCTTCTCTTTTGGACCTGATACCTTGGCCTTAAATAGCTACCTCCCCTATCAAATCTGGATCAACCCAGGCATTTACTGCTGGGAAGGAATTGGTCATATTCCCATGCTGTGGTCTGGTTTTATCAGAGAAGGTGCTTTAGCTCCCAAAAATGTTACCCATCCACTTTTGACCAAAACCAAAGGACCAATATCTCAATTGTGGTGCATATTTCCAGAAAAAAGCCACTCAAATGATTGTGTGTGTGTGTGTGTGTGTGTATCCCCCTCCCTCCCTCTCTCTCTCTCCTTCTCTCCCCCTCTCATGAGCTCCCTGCCTCCCCCCTCTCTTTCCTAGTAATAAATTCCATTCCTCTGTGTGTGTATGTGTGTGTTAGTGGCAATTCAGCCAAGTATGCTGTTTTTGTGTTTCAGGTGAAAGTCACATCCTGAAATTCGTTTCCAACACTACCATGAAAAATCGGATCAAACTGACATGGGAACAGTATCGCCCTAAAGATTACAGAGATTTGATTAGCTTCACCGTCTACTACAAAGAAGCGTGAGTATGCAGAACTCGATGGTTACTCCAGCCAAAGTGAGGTTGTGTATGTTTTTTTTAGCAGTATTAACCAGCCTTTGCAGCTCCCAGATGTTACTATATCAGGAGTGGTCAAACTCAGTTTCATTGAGGGCCGCGTAAGGGTTGTGTTTGACCTTGGGGAGCCGGGTGGGCATGACCGGCTCAATGTCATTCATGTTGGGGGTGCCTGTGGTGGCCCAAGCTCTCTGCCAGCAAAAACGGGCTCCCGAGCTCCGTTTTCAGCTGCAAGGGCCTCCTGCAATCCTCTGCCATGAAAACGGAGCTTGGAAGAGCCCTCGCGAGCTCCATTTTCACTGGCAGAGGTACTGCGGGCCACTCCTTTGCTGTTTCCAGGGCGGTTCCATGGGCCAGATCAAACAACCCACAGGACGGATGAGGCTTGTGAGTTTGACACCCCTGTACTCTATGGACCACATACCAGAATTTTCAGAAATGAGCCTGCAAGATGGAGAATTTGGGGAGTTGAAAACTATGCCTTGGAAGTTGCCACAAAGTAGTGAGCAGAATACATTACAGTGGTACTTCGGTACGCATTCATTGGTTCCAGGAAGCACGATGAGTAGTAAAAACGACGAGTGTCAAACCTCGTGACTCTTTGCTTCAGCCGGGAAGGACATCCAGTCTGTCGCTTTTCCTATGCTAGCAATTTTCTCACCACAGCTGATTTGACTTTACTATACTTTTGTCATTGCACCTGGTACAACGAAATTAAATACCATCTTCCGTGTACAGTTTATGACTATGAAAATAAACATGAACGCACATCTTCACATTCTATACAATTGAATGGAAAACCACTGATATTGCATTAATATTGTGCTACACAGTAGAATTCAAAAGAGTTACTGCCCTGGGATGGAAACTGTTTTTCAGCCTATTTGTCTTCGTTTTTATTATCCTGTACCGTCTGCCAGATGGTAATAGTTCAAAAAAAGGGGGTTCACAGGATGAGATGGATCTTTGAGAATGTTTTGAACTTCCTTAAGGCAGCGGGAGCTATAAAGCTCTTCCAAAGAGGGGAGAAGTGGACTTCCTGTCCCCCCTCCGCATGCTATCCCCCTCTTCTTTTTGCCGCAACTTTCTGGCATGGCTGACTTCCTGTCTGTTCTCTATGGCTGTTCCCCTTTTCCTATCGCAGTGGGTCGAGTACCAAGCAAACAACGAGTACAGGACAACATTTTGGTGTTATGTACCACATTTGATGAGTTTGTGAAGCAGTCAAGTACTGAGGTACCACTGTTGACAGGCTATACAAAGAAAGCTGTCACTTAATTGAACAAAGAGTTACCTGATCTCTAATAGAAAGCACTAAATTAAAAACCAAGGGCAAATGTTGTCAAGCTAATACCACATTTTTAAATGTCACAACTCTATCAGAGTAATGCATGTGGAATTAATTAATTAATTAATTAAGTTTATACACCACACATCTCTCTATCAAGCACTTCTGCGTGACTTTTTCATGGAGGTGTGATGCTCAGTTTTTTGGCCTTAGAGCAACCTTCCCAAACCAGTGCCTTCAAGACTTATTTAGGACACAACTTTCTCTGCTTTTTTTCCTCTTCAATCTGAAGTGAGCAATCATATGGACCAAGGTTATATTTGTTTTTGAGGGGCTTGCAAGTGTCTCATTCCTCCAGAACGGCTGAGGTTAGATCGGGGGGGGGGGGGGGAGAGAGAAATTGGACTAAAGCAAACAGGGTGAAGTGTAATTAAATTGAATTAAAAGTAACAGCTGAATACATACCTTCCCTATGTGGATTCTCTGTGTATTTTAACAGTTTTCATCTTTTCTCATGTAAAAAGAACCACATTCTGTTCTACTCAAATTCTATTCTGTTCTGTATTCTTTTTTTAATTAAGTTTTTCTTATTTTATATTTACATCTTTCATTTAAACAGTGTGTTGACTGGGTACATATATAACAATTATAATTAACATATTTTTATTGCCAAAATAACAGTAATCACATCTTCTTTATAAGCCGTTATCGCTTACATATTTTATCTTTGTGACAATCTTAACTTATTTCTCTATATATTCATTTACTCAATTTTAACTTACTACTTTATTTTCCAACCATTGATAAAATAAATCCCATTCCATGTAGTATTCAGTTTATTCTTTTTCTTTAATTGCCAATGTTAATCTATTCGTCTATGCACATTCTAATATTTTCTCAATCACTATTCTGTATTCTGTTCTATTCCATTCCATTCCATTCATTTTCTATATTCTATTCTATTCTATTCTATTCCCTTCTGTTCCCTTCTATTCATTTTCTATATTCTATTATATTCCATTCTATTCCCTTCTATTCCATCCCATTCTATAAGTCTATTCTCCTATTCTATTTCTATTCTATTTGCTGTTTTATCAGATGGACATGTCCTAGCTCCTTCGCTTGTCCTTTTCAGAGCCTTCAAGAATGTGACAGAATACGACGGGCAGGACGCCTGTGGTTCTAACAGCTGGAACATGGTGGATGTGGACCTGCCTTCAAATAAAGAGGACAACCCAGGGATTTTACTGCAGCCACTGAAACCGTGGACCCAATATGCAATTTACGTCAAAGCTGTCATGCTCACCATGATGGAGAACTACCACCCTCATGGAGCGAAGAGTGAGATTGTCTACATCCGCACGAAGGCTGCAGGTGAGAAGTCATTAGACTTGCTGAAGATAAGTTAAAAAAAATAAAAATGAATTGTGTTTCTGTCTGGTGGCCTTGATTGTGCAAGGAGAGGACTCCAGCATTTGGAAAAGTGATTCACCATGCCTTCGATGAAATTTAAACTAGCCATAAATCTTTAAGTATTTTGGCATAATTAGTTTTTGGCTACAAAAGCAAAGATACTAGGATATAAATCTGCTTTCTTCCTAGGAAGTCCTTGTGGGACATTCTTCATAAATCTATGCCGCAGCTTCAATTTGTAGCTTGGCATCTTTTATTGGGATGGGCAACATTTCACAGTTTTTTTCCAGCAGATGGCCAAAAAAAAAAAAAAAAATCGTATGTCATGTATCATTCATCCAAGCTTTTGTGTCATTCCAAAATTCATAGTTTTTGGAAGAAAAATGTAGTGGTAGATGTAAAAAGAAAAAAAAACTAGGGAAAAAAATTAACTGTTTTAGAATCATTTGTATTAGCATCACGGTTTACCCGTCTGAATGATGAATGTTATCAAAACTGGAGGGACTCTGAAATCTGGTGGTACCGAAGGGTCAGACAGAAAACCACAAAGACTTTGCATGTGTTTTTTTGGGGGGGGGGTCCCTCTCGTGTGAATCCTCTTGATTGATGAGGATTCAGTGGCAATTTTCAGGGTCCGTCAGAGGCTATATAGGTAGTCCTCGACTTATAACAGTTCGTTTAGTGACCGTTCAAAGTTACAACGGGGCTGTCAACTCATAAAAAAAGACCGATTGGATGTCAATGCTGAAAGCAACTTGGGAGAATGTCAAAAAAAAAACCCACTGGCGAAAGCAGAATAGACAGGCAGAGCCCCGCAACAGCCATTCCAGGTTGGGCAGAAGGTCTACCTCTCTATCAAATACCTGAGGTTAAGACTCCCTAGCAAGAAATTGGGGCCAAAGTTCATGGGACCATTCCCCATAGTAAAGGTCATCAATCCAGTCACGGTGCAACTGAAGTTGCCCCGACTGTTAGGGAAAATACACCCGCTATTCCATAGCAGCCTCTTAAAACCCGTGGTGGGATTGACCCTGAGGGCCCCTACTCGTGAACTCCCAGACCAGTGGTGGTATTTGGCCGGTTCTGGAGAACTGGTGGGAGCGATGAGCAGCGGAGACGGAACCGGTTCTCTCCGCTGCTCTGCTGTTGGGCCCAGCCGCCCACCCGGGCTCCCATACTCACCTTTATCCACTGAATTTGAAGCGCAGCTGCTTTGCGTGGCACAGAAAAGTGCTGCGTGGCAGCTGCTTCAGCAACTGGGGTCGTGCAGGCTTGCAGGAGGGAGTTAGAACGCCTTTGCACCTGCGCAAAGTGCGCGTTTGGTGCACACGTACACACAAAGTGTGTACACGCACACAAAGCGCGCCCACCAAGCCACACCCACTGAACCGGAGGCAACAATATTTGAATCCCACCACTGCCCCAGACTCCGTGGTCATAGGAGGCCAAACCCATTATAAGATTTCAGTGGCAAAGAGTTTTAATGGATGAACAGTTGTTGTTGGCATTGGTCCTTTTCAGTTTGCTATTTGGGATCTCTGTTTCTTGTTAGCGTATCAAAAAAAAACCCAAACCCTTCCAAAGTTGATGGCTGTTGGTAGTCTACTTCTGCCTGCCAGAATTTAATTGCCTCCAAAGTTGGGCACTGCAGAGAGGTGATAATTGTCCGATTAATCAACCCAGGGATATATACAACAGCATTTAATCATCTTGAATGAAGTTCTTTCTGAGGGTGGGAATAATATTTATTTATTTGCTTGAGGTCATTCGTATGCCACCTAACTGGCAAACTCCTAGGCAGCTTAGAATATAATATCTGCCTTGGTGACAGAATTATAGATGTTTATCCATCCGAACTGAGCCGAGGAGGCCAGTTGGAGTGGGACTCAAACAGGGATGTGTAAAAATTGGGCTTGTATGTAGTGTTTTTGGGGAAAACAACGGCGTGCATTAATGCTAAAACATTAAGGCCTGCTGCAATATATTGGGGTTAAGTGTAGCGTTGGCCAGAATAGAAATAAAAACAAAAACAAAAATTTTGCAAAATCAAAAAGCTTCTGTTGTGCACTGAGTTTGTATTTTCTGATCATAATTAAGGTAGCAAAAGGCAAATGTTTATTTTTCTTGGGTATCTCTCTTGCTTGTTCAACTTAGCGGACAATGATTTGAGTGTTCTCAAAAATTTAGGTTTTGAGTCTGCTGCCGTGTTTCCCCAAAAATAAGACCCGGTGTGGAGGGTATTTTTGCCACACAAAAAAGGCACCAGGTCTTATTTTCATGGGATGTCTTCCACTGACTCACTTCGTGGCGATGGCACCGACAGCTCCACCCAGCAGGAGCCCGTTGCTGGTCCACTTCCTCTGCAGCCACTTGTGTTAATCCAGAGCCCGTTTCTCAGCTGCAGAGGCCTTTCCTGAAGGCCTTTGACTGCAAAATGAAGCCAGGGCAACAGAAGAAGTGAGCCAGCAAGACGAGGCAAGTGTCGGGGTGTGCGTGGCCTGGCCACAACTCTCGAAGGTAAGTAGAACAGTTCCATCCCCCCATTCCCCGCCCTAGCTTGATTTTTACCCATGTGCCTCACCTCAACCCGTGCACCCCGGAATGGGCTGGATCTTAAATTGGGCTTATTGGAGGGGGTAGGGCTTATATTGAGCACATGTATAAAAATCAAGCCAGGGCTTATTTTTGGGTTAGGCCTTATTTTCAGGGAAACACAGTAATTTATCCTTTTGGATGCTAGATGATTTGGCAAGCTAATTGGTGTAGGCCTGATGCCATGGGCTGTGGCTTTAAAATGTTCATTTCTGCACAAAACCTTGAGTATTTGATTTGCTAGGAAATCCCTCTACAGGTAGTCCTCAACTTACAACAGTTCATTCAGTGACCGTTCTTAGTTACAGCAGCACTGGAAAAAAATGTGACTTATGGCCATTTTTCAAAGTTATGGTCTTTCCAGTGTCCCCTATGATCGTGTGATCAAAATTTGGATACATATCCAGATTCACTTAAAATTGCAGCAATGGGCTTAATAACTGTGCCCTCCCCCAAAAATGTAAAAAGCAGGCACAACTCATGGAACTTCCGTCCTGCTTAGCCACAGTCCTAATTGTAGTTGAAAGTTGAGGACTATTCCTCCCGCCCCTGAGGTGCGCTTATTTTAGGTTGATTTCTGATTTCCAATTGACCTCGCGCAATCCGGAGTGGGACAGTCAAATGGCCGGATGTGGCCCGGGGAGCATAAAATACCCAGGCCTTTGTTTCTGGGATGTGTTCAAGGGTGTCACCAAAATAGAAAGGAAGAACATGCTGTGCACTGAAAACAGAATGTTTTTTTTTTTTTTATGGACTTCAGTTCACAATAAGTTCTTGGCGGAAACACATTAAAAAGCCTATGGTTTGACTTGCTTTTCTTCTAGTGCCGTCCGTCCCTCTGGATGTCATCTCGGCCTCCAACTCTTCCTCACAGCTGATTGTGAAATGGAATCCTCCCACTTATCCCAATGGCAACCTGTCCTACTATATTGTAAGGTGGCAGCAGCAGCCTCAGGATAGTTACCTGTACAGGCACAACTACTGCTCCAAAGGTAAGACCGACACAGATGCATACCTACAGGCACTGAGGTAGCTTTTCCTCATCTTAACCACTTTCCTTATCCTTCCTGTATCCTTACCATTTATACTGACTGTTTCCTAGTTTGATTTGATTGCTTATTGTACCCTATGACCATTACTAAGTGTTGGACCTTCTGATTCTTGACGAATGTATCTTTTCTTTTATGTACACTGAGAGCATTTGCACCAAGACAAATTCCTTGTGTGTCCAATCACACTTGGCCAATAAAGAATTCTATTCTGCTCTACTCTACTCTACTCCTGGATTCATGGTAGATCCCCTATGCCAGTCTGGAACCCTCAGGATATCTTGGATGTAAACTCCTCTGCAGAGTAGTAAGTTAGGGAAAGGTGATATGGGGTCTCTACCTCTTCAAAGTTCAACAGCTGCACATCAACAGTTAATTTATGCATGCAGTCCCTACAAATGGACGACGCTATATTTGAATGTTTCCCCACCTTGAAGACAAAAGAAAAATATCCTTTGTTGTTGAAAGCAACACAACAAAAAAAGGTCAAGCCAACTCAACTTTCTCTTTAATTTGAAGGTTGGACTTTCTGTTCAATTGGCCATATAGCAACAAGGGACAAATCTGTTCATGCCTGTAGAAGTGCTCTTTGACTTCATTTAGTGACTGTTGAAAGTCACAATGGCACTGAAAAAAGTGACAGGACCATTTTTCACAATTACGACTGTGGCAGCATTCCCATGGTCACATCAAAATTCAGACGTTTGGCAACTGGTTCACATTTATGATGGTTGCAATGTCCCAGGGTCATCTGATCCACTTTTATGATCTTCTGACAAGCAAAGTCATTGGGGAAGCCACATTCACTTAACAATCAGGATACTAACTTAACAATTGCAATGATTCACTTAACCACTGTGGCAAGAAAAGCCATAAAATGTGGGGAAACTCACTTAACTGTCTCACTTAGCAACATAAATTTTGGGCTCAATAAGTCAAGGACTACCTATTGTGGAAAAAACGGGTACTTCTAGAAGTTAAAAACTACTAGCAGTTCTCTGGAGTTGCTTTGTGATCATGGGGTGGGGTTTTTTTTGGAAAGGTGGGAGTGTGTGATACTCCTCCACCTGTCCTCCTTTTGCATGAGTCTTCTAATATAACTGGTTTCCAATCTTTACTAATCAACATGGTTGCCATCTGTAATCATCTCACAAGCTCCTCTTAATCGAAGAAGTAACAACCTGGTAGCTCAGTTCAACATCAAAATAGATCAGTCTTTCTCAACCTTGGCCACTTTTAAGATGAGTGAACTTCAACTCCCAAAATACCCCAGTCACACTTAACTTAATTCTGGGAGTTTTGAAGTCCACCCGTCTTAAAGTGGCCGAATTTGAGAAACAATGGAATAGATGATTAGGTTGTAGCAAGACCTAAGCCCAACCACCAATTTTCTCAAGAGTGGTCCGGAAAGAAATCCTTGCAAGACACTGCCTGCCATTTTGTACTTTTTTTTTGTGAGTGGTTGGGAATCCTGGGATCTTGAAGACATCTGAAGACCCAGGTGGGAAGAAGGGCAGTGGGGATGAAGCTGATTTCAGTGGTCCTATTTGGAGTTGGCCTTGCAGAAAGATCAGGGGTGAGCTTCAAAAATATCAGCAACCGGTTCTCTGCCCAGTTGCTGGGTGGGTGTGGTCATGGTGGGCGTGGCCTAGTCGGCAGAAGTGGTCTTCAGTGGGTTCTGACCAGTTCTGGAGAACCGGTAGCAGAAATTTTGAGTAGTTCGGGGAACCGGCCAATCCCACCTCTGACTGGCCCCTCCCCCATCTCTTCTCTGCCTCCCATTGAGTCCCAGCTGATTGGCTGGGTTTTCTTTTGTTGTTTTGCACAGGAGAACGGAGCTGGAAAGCAGGTTAGTGGGGTGGGGAGGGAATCGGGATTTGCAGCAATCTTCCCCTGCCACGCCCACCAAGCCATGCCCACAGAACTGGTATTAAAAGAAATTGAATCCCACCACTGCTAGTCGGCCTCCTGCACCATGGTGGGAGAGGGGATTTTCACCCCCCCCCGGGCTTTGGAGGTTTTCTTTGAGCCTCCAGGAGGGCAAAAACGGCCTCCCCCCAGCTCCGCAGACCCTCCGGAGGCCAGAAACAGGCCCATTCCCAGCCTTCCAGCAGGCCT
This sequence comes from Bungarus multicinctus, assembly GCA_023653725.1. Classification (NCBI taxonomy): domain Eukaryota; kingdom Metazoa; phylum Chordata; class Lepidosauria; order Squamata; family Elapidae; genus Bungarus; species Bungarus multicinctus. The sequence continues at coordinate 4,469,061 of CM042843.1, forward strand.
GTTTTTCGCCTTCCTGGAGCCTCTGCACGGACCCTGCACTTTGTTCTGACCCAAGCCTCGTTCAAAGCAAACAACCACCAAACAGAGATGAAAGCAAAAACTTTTTAATGCTTCTCTGTGAATTCCGTTCATTCACAGTAAAACGCTATTAAAAACTAATTGTCCCAGATAAGAACAAGGCTTGCCGAGGTTGTGCAAGGCTGCCCAGAACACTCGATTAAATTGCAAGGAAATAATCAAAACCCAAAATAAACACAAACCAGGATAGTCCGAACTTCCACGAGGCTTGAAGTGTAAGAACTTCTTTGCTTCCTGCAAAGAATCCCACCTCTGAGGGTTGGCTTTTATCCCTTAAGGGAGGGGCCGCCACCTTACAGTCTTACTCCCGAGTCGCCCGTGCTGCTGCAGCTGCTCTTTCCTTCAAGCAGCCCTGTGCACATGCGCTGGGCACAGGCTCCTCGGGGACCTCTTCATCACTGCTGCCAGCCTCCACAAGCTCCGAATGCAGCACTCCACCCCCTGATGGCCCCATCCCTGCATCACACGCAGGCCCTTCATCCGAGTCCTCGCTGTCCGAGACCTCAGCCATCTGCACCTGCTGCCGGCGAACCACAATACACTTACCTGGCATCCAAACAGGTTGCGTGGGGACTCCTGGGAAGGGCCAGCCGGGGGTGGAATTTGCCGGTTCGCCTAACAGGTTCTCCTGAATGGGAAGATCCGGTAGCAGCCCACCCGTGAGAAAGATGCTTTGGCCTTCCACGGGCCTCTTTCCTGGCTCTTTATGCAAACATGGCCATCGCCACTGATGGAAAGGAACAGCTGGGCTCAGAATGTCTTCAGGGGGAACGTCACAGTTGCTGGGTTATTAGTCCACCAACCCCTTTTGATTTTACCTTTTCTCCTCCTCCTCCTCCTCTTTCACCTTCCAAGACAAAGTCCCAATTCGGAGATACGCTGATGGGACCATAGATACAGAAGAAGCCACGGAGCCCACCAAGCCGGAAGGATCTGGCGGTGAGAAAGGGCCTTGCTGCAAATGCCCAAAGACTGAAGCAGAGAAGAAGGCTGAGAAGGAGGAAGCTGAGTACCGGAAGGTCTTTGAGAATTTCCTCCATAATGCCATCTTTCTGCCCAGGTGAGTGAGGAGGGGAGGGGCATCCTGGCCAGCATGCCTTCCGCAAGCGAATGGGATCCAGGGGGATGGCATCTATTTCTTCGAATAAAGTCCTTTTGTTAAGAGGCTAGAAGGATTTGGCCAAGAACATCAGGTGTTGCTTAGAAGGGCTGAAATTTAACCCTTTCTGTGACATGTCAGCACAGCTTCCTTTCTCTCTCCACTTTTTTTCCTTCCTTCCTTCCTTCCTTCCTTCCTTCCTTCCTTCCTTCCTTCCTTCCTTCCTTCCTTCCTTCCTTCCTTCCTTCCTCCTTGCCTGCCTGCCTACCTACCTACATCCCTCTCTCCTTCCCTTTTTTTCTTTCCTCCCTCCCTCCCTTTCTGTTTCTCTCCTCCCTCCTCCCTCCTCTTCCTCTCCTTTTTTCCTTCTTCCCTCCCTCCCTTTCTCTTTCTCTCCTCCCTTCTATCTTCCTCCCCTCCCTCCCTCCTCCCCTCCTCGTTTCCCTTCCTTCCCTCCCTGCCTCCCTGCCTTTTGTCTCATTTCCCCCAGTTTTGTTCCTTTCTGATCCCTACCCACTGTATTGATTCCTTAATCCATTGCCATCCTCTTTTCTGCTTCTTTTTCTAAATATCCATTTAGTTTGTATTTGAGTGTGTCTGTCTCTCTGTTGGGTGAGGGAGAGAGAAAATTGTTAGCATACATGAAGCTCCCTTAACTTTACAAACAGGGTATCCTATTGGGAATTTTTTTTAACAAATAGCTACCAATGCCAGTTCATATGGATTTTGTTTTGGTCTTGTCCCTGCTTGAAAAGGAAGAGAGGATACTGCTACGGGTATGATAGGTAGGTATCCATATTCAAGTGGCAATTCTGTACCTCCATTTCATCTGTCAGAGGAGGTCTTCTCCTGCACCCAGCATATTCTGGGGCCATTTGGACTATTGCTGAGCTGAAAGATCTCTTCATCCCTAAGAGTTGAACAACCTTTTGGTTCTGTCCCACCCTTGTAGAATCTCTATGCTTCGACAGGTGCCAGAATGACTCAGGAGAGAATTGGCTGGCTTTAGGGAGATTTGGAAGAGCAACTTCCCCAATAGAACTGTTAATATTTGAGTCTAGGCTCCTGAGCGAGAGACCATCACTTAAATCTCTTTCTACTCTGAGCCGGATTAGCACCGCTGACCGATACGCTTGGGGTCATTCCTGGTTCATGTGAAATTCCGTTTCTTTCTTCTGAGGCATCTTCTCTTTCTGCTCCCCTTTTCCATTTCCCTCGACCGTTCCCCTGGTTTTATTTTCTGCCTTATTCTGGAGGAACCAAGAACGTCAAAGGACTCCACCATTAAAATGATTTGGAAGGGAATAATGTTCCAGAATAGATGCCTTATTTCAGAAAAGACTTAATTTGGGAGCAATGTGTGTTAACCATGTGACTCTCTTTGAATGACCCCGTCGTGCCTGGGTGTGTGGGCACTGGGTGGAACAAAGGGTTAGTAGCCCCCAGAAGCTTCTCCAATCCAGAGGAAAGAGCTGGCGTGTTATTAGCCTTCTGAGCTTTTGATAGATTGCAGCTTGCAGGGAAATATGTGAGTGGCAGGGTATGGGTTTGACTACCATTCATGGGTTTGATACCCATTCATTCCCCCGTCTTGGTTCAGCTTGCTTTTTGTTTGGGGGCTCTAAGAACCGGGTCAGAGCCAGACTGGTTTTGTGCACTGGTTGCCAACCAGTGGGCCAGGGACCACTAGTGGTCCACGAGAAAATTTTGGTGGTCCGCAGAGAAATGTCATCCCCAAAGTAATTAATCAAGGCTGTGTGGGAACACAAGGCTGCACCGCCCACATGGCCCACGGGAACACAAGCTTGTGTCACTTGCATTGCGAACAACACGAGATAGTGAGGGGAGGGGGAAAAGGGAAAGTGGGGGGAACTTGCCCCACTCACCCCACGCACCTGGCCATTGGGCTGCTTCTTTCCCCTCTTTCTTCTTCTGCTTTTGGCTGCATGAAAGGAAAGCAGCAAAAGTTTTTCTTTCTCTCCCCCAAACTCCGCCAGAAACGAGTCTTTGGGACCCTGCAAGGCCTCCTGCTCCAAGAGGCTGCGCCGGCACAAGTCTCACAAAGACTCATTTCTGGTGGAGTTTGACGGAGAGAAAGAAAGACTTCTGCTGCTTTCCTTGCATGAAGGCAAAAATCTCTCTCTCTCCCCCTCCTCTCTCTCCCCTCCTCCTCCCTCCCTCCCTCCCTCCCTCCCTCCCTCTCTCTCTCTCTCTCCCCTCCCCAAAAATGGAGCTGGAGACAGTATCCTATGATCCCATATAAAGAATGATCAATCAGTAGGAAAATAAGGTGGGGAATTTTCCTGGACTTTTTTTGGGATTTTCCCAGGGTCTCTGGTCCGCAGGATTTAAAATTATGAGTTTGGTGGTCCCTGAGGTCCAAAGGGTTAGCGACTCCTGGTTTAGTGATTAAGGTACTGGCTTAGAAACTGGGAGGTGGTGAATTCTAGTTCTACCTTAGTCATGAAAGCCAACTGGGTGACTTTGGGCCAATCACCAGGAGGATCTGAGTTCTTGTCCTATCTTAGTCATGAAAGCTGGCTAGGTGAGTTTGGGTCAATCACCAGGAGAATGTGAGTTCTATTTCCACCTTAGTGACTGGCTGGTTGACTGGACAATCACTGGGGACTGTGAATTCTAGTCCCACCTCAGGCACAAAAGCAAGCTGGTGTCTTTGGGCCAATCACTAGGAGACTGTGAGTTCTAGTTCCTCTTTAGGGATGAAAACTAGCTGGGTAACTTTATGTCATCTCTCTCAGCTCAACCCACCTCACAGGGTTGCTGTTTTGAGGAAAATAGGAGGAAGGAGCATTATGAATGTCTGCTATCTTGAGTTACCTATAAAATAATAAAGGCAGGATTTAAAAACAATTCAAATGAATGAAATAAATATGGGTGGAGCTGCCAAGAGCTGACTTAGGTTAGGGCAAAATGGAATAAACCACCAGTAGTATTAAACAAACTTATCATGCCTCTCGTAAGGCTGTTGTGAAAGGAACAGAAACCTGTGGTGTGAGCTTTCACTTACTTAAGTGTTTAATAATTCACCGGACTGCCGCTTGCTTTAGAAGACAACAGATCTGCTTCTTCCATAGAGAGGCTGCTGCTGAATTTTTTTCCTGCCACTTAATCTTGTTATTTTCCATAGTTATACGTCCACATTGTTGCCCTGTCTCATTTTGGCTTTTCTTTCTAGTTAAAATGTCTTTCCTGGGCTTTGCAAAACTCCTATCTCCTTTTCACTTGACTCTGGAGTCAACCTGAATCCGCAGAGCTGATTTAGCTCTTGAACCCTATTTTTGGTGGGTCCTGGAACATCACCCCCAAATCATTTTGAGGCAAAAACCGCACACCAACTGTACCGAAACTCATAACTTTGGCTGAATGCAGCTTAAAATGAAGCAACCCTCCACCCTCTTCTCTCCCTGCATTCATGGGTCATGTGATAATTTTGAAGTGTGACCAATCTCTGATTTTGGGTTATTTTGACTCAGGCTGCATGCAGGGAAGGTGGATACGTTTGCTTTTGAAATCCTTTTAATAACTTCGGGTGCTATTTTCTCTGGAAATATTGTGGCCTTGGAGTTCAGATTTGAGTGTCCGAGAGATTAAAGCCTGGTGGTGGTTCTTGGTTTTGGTTTTTTTTTTGGTCCAGACCTGATCGGAAGAGGAGGGATTTGTTCCGCATGGCAAACACAACATTTGCCGGTAAGAACAAGACTGGCATCACTCCAGAACACTTGAGCAACGGGACCGATATGGAGGAGGGTGAGATGGAGTTTCCCTTCTACGAAGCAAAGGTGGAGGGTAAGGAAAGGACCCTCATTTCCCAGCTCCTGCCTTTCACCCTTTATCGGATCGACATCCACAGTTGCAATCACGAAGCGGCACGCCTGGGCTGCAGCGCTTCAAATTTTGTCTTCGCCCGGACGATGCCTGCAGGTAGCAACCTCTTACTTTTTACTTAGCATACGTGTAGCTTAAGAAAGCATTGTGGTCCAATCCAGCACGTAAACTCCCTCATAGTTTGATCCAGAGGTGGTATTCAGCCAGTTCTGACCAGTTCTGGAGAACCGGTAGTGGAAATTTTGAGTAGTTCGGAGAACCAGCAAATACCGCCTCTGACTGGTCCCGCCCCCATCTATTCTCCGCCTCTTGTTGAGTCCCAGCTGATTGGCTGGGTCTTCTTTGGTTGCCCTGCGCAGGAGAACAGAGCTGAAAAGCAGGTTAGTGGGGTGGGGAGGGAAGGGGGATTTTGAAGTAACCTTCCCCTGCCACGCCCACCAAGCCATGCCACGCCCACAGAACCAGTAGTAAAAAAAATTAATCCCACCACTAGTTTGATCCCTAGAAGTAGAGTCGATGAAGGAAGAGGGCTGCAATATCATTTGAGTCAGACTTTCTGTTGATTGACATCCTGTTTTGGGTGGGACCAGGATAAATTCAATATGGTATTTCATAAAATTTAATACTATTGGTAAGATCCTTCTGCAGGAATTTAATCGTTTTCCTCTTCCGTCGCTTTAAACATTTCACTTTTGTCAGTAAATTTTGAAAGGGTTATAGCATGCAACTCTTTGATTGCAGATTGTGTAGGCAGGATTAGGAGAGTAAAGCCTTCAGTACACAGCTGAAGAGCTAAGCGCTTGGGAGCTACTGAGAGTTCCTTAAAACTCCTTGATGTGGCAAAGTCTTCAAACTTGATAAGTTTAAGACTTGTGGACTTCAATTCCCAGAATTCCTGAGCTAACATGATTGGAGGAGGAATTCTGGGAGTTGAAGTCCACAAGTCTTAGAACTGTCAAGTTTGAAGACCCCCTGGTATATGGTAATGATAATGGTTATCATGTTTATGTATTCTTGTTGTGGTTTTCAATATTTATTTTATTTTCTTATTTTACTTCCATTTATGTGTTTTCCATTTCTTCCTTTTTATTGCTATAAGCAGCCTAAAAGTTCCTGTTTAAAAAAAAAAAAGTTCCTTATTTGCTAAATATATAACTTCCGGGTCAAATTGGTTCAAAGATATGCTCCAGTTTAGAGTTCAATCAAAGAGACACTTTGGTCTAATGGTTAAGGCACCAAGCTGGAAAACAGTTCAAATCCTGCTTTAGCCATGAAAGTCAGCCGGGTGACTTTGGGCCAGTCACTTTCTCTCCACCCAACCCACCTCACAGGGTTGTTGTTGTGGGGAAAATAGGGATGAGGAAGGTGGGAAAGAAATATGAATGAATCATCTCTTCTGCTCACTTTCCACAGAAGGGGCAGATAACATTCCAGGAAGTGTAACATGGGAAGGGAAGGAGGAAAACACCATATCCCTGAAGTGGGCCGAGCCGGTTAACCCCAATGGGTTGGTTTTGATGTATGAAATCAAATATGGACAAAATGGAGAGGTAAGAAAACTGGTGACTTGGTTGGTATTACACGTAGTCCTTAACTTACAATCATTCATTCAGCGACTGTTCAAAGTTTTATCATCACTGGGGAAAGGGTATTCACACTGACAAAATTGCAACAACCCCTTGGTCATGTGATCAAAATTAATAAGCTTGGTAACTGGCATGTACCTATGACGGTTGAAGTATCCTGAGGCCATGTGATTGCCATTCATGACCTTCCGAGCTGGTGTGATGACCCAGGGCGTGGCACAAAAGCAACACAGTCACATAAGTAAGAAAAGTTCCTTTAATACCTCCAACTTTGCCCCCAATGTCCAGTTACCTTCGTTTGGAGAAAAAACTCTCCAAGAACAGTCTTTAAGTGGAGGAAATTCAGCCCAAAAACAAAGTACATAAAAACTGTAACTAAAAATCCAAACAAACCACGCTGCAGTAATTAACTGGACAGGGCATTTCAAAGGCCAACAAAACACACACAGTTGGGAAGACACCAGGAACCCAGATAAGCCTCGACAAAATAAGATAATACATAGTTTGCTTCCAACAAGTTGCTGTGCGCAAACTCCCTTTTCAAACACTATTCCCAGCTGCAGCTAATGAAGGGAATCAGGGCCCTTTCCTCCTCCATAAACAATGCAGCTCACGTTGCTCCCTTCTCTGTTCCTCCCTGCGTGCCCTGGCATGGAAGAGGGGGGTAGGCCTGGATCATCCTCTGAATTCCCTCTGCCTTGCTCTACCACTCCCCTGCTCTGCCCAGCCAGATTTTGCCCTTCCCCAGTTTCTTCCACAGCCAACGGGAGCCACATTCCCACTCCCTGTCAGCTGCTGGGCCTCCCCCTCCGAATCAGATTCCAGCAGGGGCATGGCTTCCAAACAAACAAAAGTCAATGAGGGAAGCCAGATTCGCTTAACAACCATGTGGCTCACTTAACTGAGCGAGTCACTTAGCGACCACAGCAAAAGAGATCATAAAATCGTGCTCCCTTAACAATTGCTTTGCTTAACAACGGAAATTTTGCTTCTGATTGTGTTTGTAAGTCAAGGATTGCCTGCATTTGGTTATATTTCCAAACCAGGAATTAAAAAGTCCACAGGTTCAAACTTCCTGGATGCTTATATAACACCGAGGCACGAAACCTTTACAGAGAATATTGGCCCCAAGCAATGGAATATCAGATATCAGGATAAGATCTTAACCCAGAGCTGAATCTTGCAACAAAGGTGGAGAACTCAACAGAGCAGGGTAGCTCACGTTTCAAGAAAAGACGCTGGAAAGATTTAGCTAAAAGACTGCTTATTGGTGGTTGTGATCGTTTTCAGAATAAAGTGCAGTTAACAAATTCTTCCTGCTAATTATTGTGCTATGCTAGGTTTTTAAAAGTAAGATGTTATTTCATTTAATTGCGTTGCTCTTAGTGCTTTGAGTCCCCATTATGATTAAGGCAAAGTTTCTCAATGTTTCTAAAACTCCTGGGCTTCAAATCTCAGAATTGCACAGTCACCATGGCTGTCAGTGAGAATTTTGGGAGTTGATATACCTGAAAGTTGCCAAAGTTTGTGAAATACTGGGCCAAGGCCTAAATGTTTGGGGGGTTTTGAGGGGCTTTGTTTACTCTTTTGAGGTCATTTGTTAATACATCACACTCAGAGGTGGTATTCAGCCGGTTCTGACCAGTTCTGGAGAACTGGTAGCAGAAATTTTGAGTAGTTTGGAGAACTGGCAAATCCTACCTCTGACTGGCACCACCAACCCCATCTCTTTTCTCCCTCCCATTGAGTCCCAGCTGATCGGCTGGGTCTTCTTTGGTTGCCCTGCACAGGAGAACCGAGCTGGAAAGCAGGTCAGTGGGGTGGGGAGGGAAGGGGGATTTTGCAGTATCCTTCCCCTGCCATGCCCAACAAGCCATGCCCACAGAATCGGTAGTAAACAATTTTGAATCCCACCACGGATCACACTATCTACCAGTCAGGCCACTAAGATTTATTCAGTCTTTTTTTTAATGCTAGTTTGGAACCCAACAACTGTTAAAGGAGAATATTTGTTACTCAGGGTTTGAACTAAAGGATCCTCTGAGCTTGGTTATTTTCTTGCAGACCTTTCATGACCCAACTAGGTAACATCATCAGTGCTAGTATGGAGTGGGGTTTGCTCTAAGTTTATATCCCAGTGATCTGCCCTCTCAGTGTTGCTGGGGATGGTCTGGGAGTTTCTTTGGTTTGGCTGTTTGCTGTTGGCTTGTTTGGCAGTTCTTTGATGATGACTTCTTGATGTTAAGCTTGGTGTTAATCTATGTTCATCTTCAACCTCTACAGCCATCCCTTTCCCCCAAGCCACCAGAATATAAATTGAAAGCAACCCCCTTTCCTTATTAGCACTGATGATGTTACCTAGTTGGGTCATGAAACGTCAACCCAGCAAATGTTATTGTTTTATGTAGGTATTTGTGTGCAGCTTTCCATTTATTCCTATTTTATTATGATTTGTTTTGACTGTGCTTGACCAAACTTGACTGTGCTTGACCAAACGTTAGGCTCTCCGCGACCAGGCCAGGGATGATGGGCATTGTAATTCTGCCATGCAGAAAGAGACCGGTGTTAGGGAGTGAATCGCTTTCTGATTTTGATGGAGTCACTTGCTGGAACTCTGCCATTTTGGGAAAACAAAGCAAGCAGAAAAACAGGTTTCTCTTTTTTCCACTGTCAAAACTAAATCTTAAGAAGAGCATTTGTACAATGTTCTCTTTTGTTCTTTGGACATCTGTTTAAATCAAACCAGGCAGCCTCCTGAAGGATTGGGTGTACCTTTCAGCACGTTTTTTATATTGCGAGCGAGCCTACACATATTGCCTTGCAAAACGTTATACAGGACTGCTCAGATTGTGTGCAGTTGGGAGGGAAAACAACAGAGGAGAAGACTCCGCTATACAGGTAGTCCCCGACTTACAATAGTTCATTTAGTGACCATTTGAAGTTACAATGGCCCTGAAAAAAGTGACTTACGACCGTTTTTCACATTTATGACCGTTGCAGTATCCCCAAGGTCACGTGATTTACATTCGGACGCTTGGCAATTGACTCATATTTATGACAGTTGGAGAGTTCCAGGATCTTGTGAGCCCTTTTTGCGACCTTCTGACAAGTGAAGTCAATGGGAAAACAAGATTCACTTACCGACTGTGTTACTAATTTAAGAACAAATGTGGAGAGGAAAGTCTTAAAATGGGGCAAAACTCACTTAACAAACATCTCACTTAGCAACATAAACATTGGGCTCCAGAATGGTCATAAGTTGAGGACTATCTATGGCTCTATGCTTATTGTTTTTCCTCTTATGCAATGCTTCTTTTATTTATTCATTTGCATGGGGCCTCAGGGCTGCGATAAATAGATTTGAAATTGAAATGCAGGAAGAAGAAAGGAAAAAAATAGAGTTTCCCTGGAATTTTCTCCAACTAAAGTCTTTCATTATTATCTTGCCTTGCATAAGATTGAGGAATATAATAACAATAACAACAACAACAATGCATTCTCTTCTCTACTTTCTCAACTTTGCAGGAGAAACGGGAATGCGTTTCCAGGCAGGAATATAAGAAACTTGCTGGAGCAAAGCTCACTCATTTGAACCCGGGGAACTACACGGTTAGAGTGCAGGCCACTTCGCTAGCTGGCAATGGATCCTGGACGGAGCCAATCTCGTTCTACGTCCAACCTAAACGTAAATATTTTTGGTCACCCTGGAGGAGAAAAACAGATTTAGGAGGAAAAATGATGTTAGGATGAACTGGGTATATATGTCTCAGAGGTGGTATTCAGCCGGTTCTGACGGGTTCTGGAGAACCGGTAGCGGAAATTTCGAGAAGTTCAGAGAACTGGCAAATCCCACCTCTGACTGGCCCCGCCCCATCTATTCTCCGCCTCCCGAGTCCCAGCTGATTGACTGGGTCTTCTTTTGTTGCCCAGCAGAGGAGAACGGAGCTGGAAAGCAGGTTAGTGGGGTGGGGAGGGAAGGGGGATTTTGCAGTGTCCTTCCCCTGCCATCCCCACCAAGCCAAGCCACGCCCACAGAACCGGTAGTAAAAAAAAAATTGAATCCCACCACTGATATGTCTAGTCTAACGAAGAGAAGTTTGATAAAGCACCTCAAAGCATACAAACAATGTTGTGTTTGTGCATGCTTTTAAACTCCGGGTTTTCTTCGTTGCAGCAGCAGACTACGGAAATTTCTTGCATCTGATCATCGTCCTCCCCATTGCAGTCCTGCTGATCATTGGTGGGCTACTCATCATGCTTTACGTCTGCAACAAGAAGAGGTGAGACTGGCAGAGGAGTGGGTGGAATGCAATACAAGGTTTATTACCGTCAAAAAAACAAACAAACCCCGGACCATCTTTTAACCTGACCTCAATTCGGTGCCTGAGATCAAAGAGAGAAGGGATTCTTACGAAACACTTTATGGTTACATAATCTCTCTCTCAATATCTCCCTAAGCAAATCTCAGGGAGTGGAATAAATAATTCTGACAAACATTACAGGCAATATTAACTATTCCTAAAGCACAGGCAGTTTCTGCCTCTCCTTCCTCCCCCTCATTTTAAGTAACCCTCATGCTTCTTTCCAATCTTTCTTTTGTTACTTTGCATAATTAAAATGAACAAAAGCCGGTCTCAGGGTATCTTGAATCAGGGATAGGACAATTTGGCTGCCATCTTGCTTCAGCCAACTGGCCACAGCCAACTCGCTGCAGGACAAGAGAGACACTACTATCAAAGAAATTAGAATTCTAAGAATGAATGAGCTGGAAGGGACCTTGGAGGTCTTCTAGTCCAGCCCCCTGCTCAAGCAGGAGACCTTGTACCATTTCAGATAAGTGACTTTCCAGTCTCTTCTTAAAAACCTCCAGTGATGGAGCGCCCACAATTTCTGGAGTGGTGGAATAGAATCATTCAAGCAAGGATGCAAAAGAAAAGACGGAATGAAATGTGAATGACAAAAATGAAAACATTTTGAAAATAATTTTAAATACTTAAATTGAATTGTTGAATTGTCCCGCAGTGAGTTTTCCTGTCGTTTATCTCGGGGCGAATTGGCTGTGGCAACTTGTCCCATTCCGATGTTGTGTCGTTCATCTTTCTTTCACTGAGATGGAATATAATTTTCCAAAAAGTTGTCACTTTCCCCTGAGAGTTTTCATCAAGCATTGCCATTGTCGTTTTTTTTCTAAATTATGAGCTGAAGATTTATTTCAAAGCTTCTGGAGTGGGATATGCGCTATAGTGGCGCAGTGGTCAGAGTGCAGTACTGCAGGCTACTTCTGCTGACTGCCGGCTGCTTGCAGTTTGGCAGTTTGAATCTCACCAGGTTGGCTCAGCCTTCCGTCCTTCTGAGGTTGGTAAAATGAGGACCCAAATTGTTGAGGGCAAGAGGCTGACTCTGTAAACTCCTTAGAGAGGGCTGTAAAACACTGTGAAGCAGTATATAAGTCTAAGTGATATTGGGAGGGAAGAAAAGAAAGAAGGAAGAGGGAAGGAGGGAGGGAGGGAGGGAAGGAAGGAGCTGGGGTGGCACAGTGGTTAGAACACAGTACTGCAAGCTAGTTCTGCCCACTGCCAGGAGGTCGATCCTGACCAGCTCAAGGTTGACTCAGCCTTCCATCCTTCCGAGGTGGATAAAATGAGGACCCAGATTGTTTGGGGCAAGAGGCTGACCGTGTAAACCACTTAGAGAGGGCAGTATATAAGTCTAAGTGCTATTGCTAGTGCAATTGCTATAGGCCGATGGGGAAAAGTTACAGGTAGACTTCAACTTATGGCTGATTGCTTAGCGACTGTTTGAAGTTATGACAGGCCCCCCCAAAAGTGCATACAACCCAGATTCAAACTTTTGAGGGCGAGGGAGAGGAAGAAAAGGGGCCTCAGTTTTTCTCACAGAGGCTTTTGTGAAAAGCTACATTTATGCAACTCCAGATACCAATTTTAGGAAATAAATATCACCTGGAAATGTAAATTTAAGGGATCTACCATTGCATAAGAGGTAGGAAGTAACACATCAGATTCCTTGCACCTCCTATAGCATGCTAAAAGTAGTTAGTGGGTTGTGTGAGAAGTGGGCGTTTTTAACAGCAAGTCCCAAAACAGGGCGCCAGGCGAGAGGCCCAAAATAGTGTGAAGATTCGGTCCTTTTTTGGGTTCAGGTGAGTCTCAACGTGAAGAAGTAACTGCTTTTATTTTAACAGGAACAGCGACAGGCTTGGAAACGGAGTGCTTTACGCTTCTGTGAATCCTGAATATTTCAGCGCTTCGGATGGTAAGTTGGCTTTTGAGGCTCTTCAGAGGCAAAAGTCTTGGAAGTGGGTGACTGGACTTTGGCAGAAGAGAACAGGCAGGCAGTTGCCCAAGACGAAATAATCTCCCCGTTCTTTGCACCCTGCACTCCTTTCTAGCCCTGATGATGTTACCTAGTTGGGTCATGAAACATTCCTCCTCCTCTTCCTCTTCCATTTCTTCTTCATCTTCTCCCCCTGGCCCCTTTAGAAGGATCCAAGTGGCTGCTTCAAAGCTCACTGCTTTCGGCTAACAAATGAAATCGCTGTCCTTCAATTGTCAGGGTTTAAAGTTACCTTAGTAATTTTAAAACATATGGACTTCGGCTCCCAGAATTCTTTAACCAGCATGCTGGTTAGCTAATACAGGGAGTGGAAATCCACACATCTTAAAGTTGCCAAGAATTGAGAAACACTGAGAATGGTGGATAAAAAAGGATGCATAAAAAGATCTCCTGTTTTTGATGATGATGAAGAAGAAGAAGAAGAGGAGGAGAAGAAGAATTGAACAGAATAAGCTCTCTCTCCTTCTTTCTCTGTCATGCATTACAAACATGGCTTTTTGTAGATTCTATCAGCCAGGCTAGGGATTTTCAGCTTATTAGTTTAGATTGAATCTTGAGAGGATCACTTCATCTTTAACATCTAAAAGAAGCAGGAGGAAAAAAATGAACACTGCTGTTAAAATCTTGATTTTGTTTTTATTCTTGTAGTCAAAAGGTTGGTTGTTGTGGCTTATTTAAAAAAAATTGTCTCAGGGTTCAGGAGAAAACAAATGGCTGAAACCTGCTGATGAATGTAATCAGAGATATTTTTATCTACCTGGGCGTTCGTTTGTTCCCAACGGATTTTTAAATACGTTGCATTATTTCACATTCAAGAAGTATAAGTCCAGAGACTAATTGGAGTATTCTTCTCCTTTCTTAAGATGTTTTGATGTGGCGCTGGGAGGCCAAATGTTAAATTGTCTGCTAGATCAGATCCTGAAAAATTTGGCCTTCTAAGATTCATCTCATACGTTTTCCTCTGGATCATCTGGAGGTGTAAATTGTTATCCTATTTTTTCCTAAATTCACTGATTGCAATTGGAAACTTTAGCCATAAAGTTATATGTGATAGGTTTAGGTTAGGTGTAGGCTTAGCATGTTGTGTGAATGCAGCTGTTGTGGGTCCTTTTGCTAAGCTGTGATTAAAGAAACACAGTTCAGTGTAACATGTCAACACCATCACTTTATATTCTTGGAGTTCATCCATTCCTAACCTTACAACTTAGGGGCAGGATTACAACAGGATGGAGCCACACAATGGTTTCAAAGCATTTATGTTTGAATGTAAACATTGGAAGAGATTGTAAATTTGAAGAATGTAAACATTGGCCTTTTATAGTTATGTTATTCCAGGAAAAGGAAACTTCCTTGTTGCTGTCAGCTTGTACTGTGGCTTTCATACCAGAATACAATAACAGAGGTGGAAGGGCCTTTAGAGATCTCTTAGGTTAACCTTTACAGCACCGAGTGCCAAAACAGGGGCGTGTGTATGTGCCAGAAACTGGAAGCTCAGCTTCCCAGGCGTGTGCATGCGTGCATGAAGACCAGCTGGCTGCCACACACATGCATGCCGGGGAGCTGCTCTTCCGGTTTCCGGCACTCCCAGGTGTGCGAAGACCAGCTAGTTGGAACCCAGAAAAGCAACCTGCGACGGCTGGCGTGCCCGGAGAGATGGCTCTGTGTGCCAAATACCAGCATGCGTGCCATAGGTTCACCGTCACAGTTCTAGTCCAACTCTCTGCTCGAGCAGGAAACATCTGTTTTGTATTGTGGCAATCAAAACTGGAGTGTGATCTTATCAGTAAAGTATAAAATGATACTATAGCTTTACATGATCTTGATGCTATCCCTCTGTTGATGAAACACCAGGATTGTCTTGGCTTTTTTGGCAGCTGCTGCACACTGTTGGCTCATACTTAAGTAGTTGTCCACTAGGACACACAAATTCCTGTCATAGTTACTACTGTTGAGTCAGGTAACTTCTATACCTGTGCTTTTGGTTCCTACTTAAGCGTAAGACCTTATGATCCTATCACTGAACCTCATTTTTGGGGATATGCCCCAGTGTCCCAAATCTATCCAAATTCTTCTGGAAGTTGAGACTATTTTCTAAAGCAGGGGTGTCAAACTTAAGGCTGGATCTGGCCCGCAAGGTGCTTAGATCTGGCCTGTGGGATCACCCTGGAAACAGCAAAGGACCGGCCCACGGTGAAAATGGAGCTTGGGAGGGCCGCTCCCAACATGAGTGACATTGATCGGGCCACACACCCTTGCCATGCCACTCCCCCCGGCGAGCTCAAACACAACCCTTACGCGGCCCTCAATGACATCAAGTTTGACACCCCTGTTCTAAAGTGTGGCCTGTTTCCCCCCAGCTTGATGACCTCTGAAAATTGGATGAGCTCCGTTTCTGTCCCCTCCTCACACACTGGAGTGGGATTCTACCGGTTCGGGAGAACCGGTAGTTAGGGCGACGATTTGGCCCTGCCTATTCATGCCTGTCCTATTCTGTCCTTTATTTCTGGGGTTTTCAGCTCAGCTGTTTGGCGCGGCACAACTTATTGCCATTCCTCAGCTAATTTATTCACCAGGACTGCAGCAGAAGGAAAGTTTTAGAGTTGAAAAAGCAGTGTTTTTGAAATGCTGCGTGCGTCGCTCATCAAACCGGTTGAATCGCACCCCTGTTTACACACCACGGTGATTTTCACAAACTACTTTTGTGATTTTTTTAGTTTTTTATTTATTTATTTATTTTTTGCAGTATACGTGCCAGATGAATGGGAAGTGCCCAGAGAAAAAATTACGATGTGCCGGGAACTCGGGCAAGGCTCCTTCGGCATGGTCTATGAGGGAGTAGCCAAAGGAGTGGTGAAAGACGAGCCCGAAACCAGAGTGGCCATCAAGACAGTCAACGAATCAGCAAGCATGAGAGAGCGGATCGAGTTTCTCAACGAAGCTTCGGTGATGAAGGAGTTCAACTGCCACCACGTAGTAAGTGACTGAGCTCTGCAAAGCTGTGGTGGTTTCTGACTTCTTTCCGCCATCCCAGACTTAATATGTGCATTAGCAGTAGTCCTTGCTTACCAACCATCTTTTCAGGGACTGCTTGAAGTCACAACAGCGCTGAACTTGTGGTACTTAAAACGAACAGTCCTCAACCTATTAACCTCTAAGCCACGGTCTCTCCTCACTTTGTTGGCTATACCAGGGGATCTACACTAGTCTCCCTTTATTTATTTCTTGTAAAACATACATTGAACACAAAAATAGTTTGTCACGAAAGCGACTGCTTGCGAAGACTCCTGGATTGGGGCTGAGAGGCGAAAGTGGAAGCAGTAATGCTCCGTCCCATAACTGGGTAGACCAAGTTGCCCTGATTAATCTCTCCCCTGGTATAGCTGACAAAGCAAAGAAAGCCTGTAGCTTAGAGGTTAATACATCTACCTAGTAAGCAAGTAGCCAGGTTTGAATCCTAGAAGGGGATGGCTAGCTGATGAGAGCTAAATAGCTTGAAATAGATCTATACTAGTCTCCCTTGATTTTTTTGTCGGTAAAATATAAATTCAACACAACGTTACACACTATTTCTGGTTCAAATAAGAGTATGGATGCTCCCTTTAAAACCATCTTTCCAACATGATTTCTCCCACTCAGCATGACCATTCATCCCAAAGATTGACACCCCCCCCCCAATTCTATGCCATAAGCATGTCAGGCGTGCAGAATCAGGATCATATGTTGAGTATCATTTAAGCTGATTTATTGCTCATTGCTATACATAAAAATCTAATCCATCAAAAGGTCAGGACTAAATTGGCGCTAGATAAGAGTGAACAGAATTAAAAAAGGATTGGACTTAGAACACTGGTGGGAACGTAATGACTCTAGGCTGATTCCTCTCTTGACTCCACCACCAGGCTCTGCCTGTCCTCCTCCAACCAAAGCAACTAATTGCTTGTTTCTTCTGACAGGTTCGGCTCCTTGGCGTTGTCTCTCAAGGTCAACCCACTCTGGTCATCATGGAACTCATGACCCGAGGAGATCTGAAGAGCTACCTGCGGTCTCTCCGCCCAGACACGGAAGTATGCTTGTAGTGGTGGGGAATTGTGTGAAATGTGCTTTGTGAAAAGAAGATAGCTTCTTAAGTAAAATGGGGTGTACGACAAAGACACCCCTTTGAATTGGACTAGAGCAGTGGTTGCCTACCAGTGGGCTGGGGACCATTGGTGGTTCGCGAGAAAATGTTGGTGGTCCGCAGAGAAATGTCACCCCAAAGCAATTAATCCAGGCTGCGCGGGAACACAATGCTGCGCCACCCCCATGTCCTGCGGGAACACAAGGCTTACGTCGCTTGCATTGCAAACAACATGAGGTAGTGAGGGGAGGGAGGAAAGGGCAGAGGGGGGAACTTGCCCCCCTCGCCCCACATACCTGGCCTGGCCACCGGGCTGCTTCTTTCCGCTTCTTTCTCCTGCTTTTGGCTGCATGTAAGGAAAGCAGCAAAAGCCTTTCCTTCTCTCCTCCAAACTCTGCCAGAAATGAGTCTTTGGGACCCTGCAAGGCCTCCTGCTCCAAGAGGCTGTGCCGGCACGACAAGTCTCACAAAGACTCATTTCTTGCGGAGTTTGGGGGAGAGAAAGAAAGACTTCTGCTGCTTCTGCTGCTTTCCATGCATGAAGCCAAAAGTCTTTCACTCTCTCGCTCTCCCTCTGAGAACGGAGCTGAAGATGGTATCCTGCTATCCCAAATAAAGAATGATTGATCTGTAGGGAAACGGGGTGGGGAATTTTCCTGCAGATTTTTGGGGGGATTTTTCCAGGATCTCTCGTCCGCAGGATTTAAAATTGTGAGTTTGGTGGTTCCTGAGGTCCAAAAGGTTGGCGACCCCTGGACTAAAAAGACCTTCAAGGTCCCTCCTGACTCTGTAACTCTGTGGTTCTGAATTCTTAGGCAGGTGGCTTCCGTGTCGCTACAGAATCCTTCCTGTTCTAGCCCATGGCTTCCATAAACTTGGTTTAAGAAAGCCGCCACTTTTTCCTTAACTGGTTATGTCGAGATAGGAAAGAGTTAAGATATTCTGCAATAGGTATGTTCAGTTTTTGTGAGCAGGTAGGCAAGGATGAAGAAGGAAAAGAACTACTTGTTATACAGTGATGCCCAATATTTGAACAGCCAGCAGCATTCCCTTTTTTACAGCTACTTTTTCATTCTTATTTTGATAAATAATAAAACAGCAATCTTCTAGTCGTTTTGCCCACCTAATTGTAAATAGCTGCATACCCCTTCCTTTGTCCCTGCTGCTTACTCAGCTGGCTGTTGGGCCTCCATCTGAAATGTTTCGCCTTTGCTCTTGACTCTGAATAAGCCAGGATGGTTGTTTAGTGTAAAACAGCCCTGCTAATTGCTCGTGACTTTCAGTAGGGCAGTCACTGTTCTCTTTCGCTCTTGCCTTGAATTATGAATGAGTTTTTGCAACAAACACTAATATTTAGTCATGCGGTTGACATTTAATATTCACGCTGGCAGCAGAAGATCACCACCCTTGTGTGTGTTGTCACAAGTTCCAAGTTAGGCAGGAGAAAAGGGGGAGAGAGAGTCCTTTTTATTTGGTTCTTGTGAGAGTCCTCAAGAACCAAATAAAAGTGAAATGGGGACTGGCAGATCTCATTGAGTTCTTCCCTTCCTGGCCCTTGCCGCCTTTGTGGATAGCTTCTGTTGTAAATAATTCATGGGGAGATAGTAGAAGCATCTGGTGTGTTTGTGAAGATGAAAGTGTGACTGTAAACGAAGCAGCGTTCCTTGAGCTGAGATAAAGAAATATCTTGGCTTCTAAATACATGATTGTAGAAACAAGCTTGGGGGCTGAGTGGAGAAAGAGTGGATGATGTGTGATCTTTTCTGTTTCTTTCCTTTCTCTCCCGTTGTACTTTTGTTGTCCTTCCTCTCTTTTGTTGGGTGTGAGAGAACATGGAGCTCTTGTTGGATGTGAAAGAACAAGGAGCTCTTGATGGATGTGAGAGAGAACATGGAGCTCTTGTTGGATGTGAGAACAAGGAGCTCTTCTTGGATGTGAAAGAGAACATGGAGCTCTTGATGGATGTGAGAGAACATGGAGCTCTTCTTGGATGTGAGAGAGAACATGGAGCTCTTCTTGGATGTGAGAACAAGGAGCTCTTCTTGGATGTGAGAGAGAACATGGAGCTCTTGATGGATGTGAGAGAACATGGAGCTCTTCTTGGATGTGAGAGAGAACATGGAGCTCTTCTAGGATGTGAGAACAAGGAGCTCTTCTTGGATGTGAGAGAGAACATGGAGCTCTTCTAGGATGTGAGAGAGAACATGGAGCTCTTCTTGGATGTGAGAGAGAACATGGAGCTCTTCTTGGATGTGAGAGAGAACATGGAGCTCTTGATGGATGTGAGAGAACATGGAGCTCTTCTAGGATGTGAGAACAAGGAGCTCTTCTAGGATGTGAGAGAGAACATGGAGCTCTTCTTGGATGTGAGAGACAACATGGAGCTCTTCTTGGATGTGAGAGAGAACATGGAGCTCTTGATGGATGTGAGAGAACATGGAGCTTTTCTTGGATGTGAGAGAGAACATGGAGCTCTTCTTGGATGTGAGAGAGAACATGGAGCTCTTGATGGATGTGAGAGAACATGGAGCTCTTCTAGGATGTGAGAACAAGGAGCTCTTCTAGGATGTGAGAGAGAACATGGAGCTCTTCTTGGATGTGAGAGACAACATGGAGCTCTTCTTGGATGTGAGAGAACATGGAGCTCTTCTTGAATGTGAGAGAGAACATGGAGCTTTTCTTGGATGTGAGAGAGAACATGGAGCTCTTGATGAATGTGAGAGAGAACATGGAGCTTTTCTTGGATGTGAGAGAGAACATGGAGCTTTTCTTGGATGTGAGAGAGATCATGGAGCTCTTGATGAATGTGAGAGAGAACATGGAGCTTTTCTTGGATGTGAGAGAGAACATGGAGCTCTTCTTGGATGTGAGAGAGAACATGGAGCTCTTCTTGGATGTGAGAACATGGAGCTCTTCTTGGATGTGAGAGAGAACATGGATTGTTTGGCATATGTTTCAAGAGAGGGCAATTCGTTCTGTCGGGCAGCCAGTGAAACAAGTGGCCAGCTGTGACATTGAAAATGAGCCAAGTCTTGAGGTTGGAATAAGGAAAGAACTTTATTGACCTGGTGGCAATCTCCATTTCTTCCTTAGAACAACCCCGTTCAGAATCCTCCGCCTTTAAAGAAGATGATTCAGATGGCTGGGGAGATTGCAGACGGCATGGCTTATCTCAACGCCAACAAGTTTGTCCACAGAGATCTGGCTGCCAGGAACTGCATGGTGGCAGAGGACTTCACTGTTAAAATCGGAGGTAGGACTTCATTACTGCTTGGAAAAAGGAACCGTTTAGTATTGTTGTAGACACACAACAGGCTGAAAATGTACAAGCAAGAGTTGGTGACACCTCCAAGAAATGGATAGGGTAGGAATTTCCAATTTTGGTGAGTGGGTGAGAGAGAGAGAGTGTGTGTGTGAGTGTGTGCATGCGCATGTGTGTAAAATATTGAGTTCTTGATATAGGGTTCATGTTCATAGGACAACCATTTGTCTGAAATGGTACAGCATTTCCTACCTGAGCAAGGAGTTGGACTAGAAATCCTCCAAGGTCCTTCCATTAGTTTTTAACCTGTTCCAGTCAAAACACTGGGGTGTCGCCATCAACTTTAAAGTGTTTTTGGAACTCATTTTGCAGCCCATATATACAGGTAGATGGATGTAACCTTGAAAAGGAGAGTGCAAGAGGAGTTACAGAAACCCCATCGAGAGTGAGATATTTATCTCCATATTACATAAGCCGAGGAAGCAAGTTAAAGGGACATTATAGTGTTTCCTTGCAATAGCTTAGGGCCGTGATGGCGAACCTATGGCACGCGTACCACAGATGGCACGCAGAGCCATTTGTGTGGGCATGCAAGCTGTAGCCAAACCTACCTGCACTAAGCATGCGCGCGCCTCCCAGCTGATTTTTGGCCTCTCAGGCTTGAGGGAAGCCTCTGCAGCCTTTCGAGGCCAAAAAACAGGCCTGTTTCGTCACTTCCGGTATTTCCGGAAATACAGGAAGTGATGAAACGGGCCCGTTTTTTGGCCTCCAAAGACTGCAGAGGCTTCCCTCGAGCCTCTGAGAGGCCAAAAAAGGCCTCAAACAGCCGAAAATCAGCTGGGAGGGCATGCACATGCACAGTGCAGGTAAGAGGGATTCTTGTAATAAAGGTGACATTAGAGACTGATACTTGATTTTGCAAACAAAAAGATCAGAATACATCTTTCCCAGCAATTAACTCCCAGATAAGCAGGGATTCACACCAGACAAACAATCAAGGAGAAAACAATAGCCAGTCTAGGAACTGCCAAAGAGAAAAATCACACTCCCACCAACACTCATGGGGAAAGCTACTGTATATAAACAGGAAGCAAACTCTTCCCTTCCTCACACTGATGATGCTACCTAGTCAGGTTATGAAAGGTCTGCAAGCCAACAATCAGATTCGGAGAGCACGGAGGATTTCATTTGGTTTTGTAGCCCAGCATGCTTTTTTAGAACAACAACAACAACAACTCACTACCTTTAAAATAATAAATAAAGCTGAGATTGATAGAAAGCGTAGTGGCCATCTCATTTCCCTCTCCGTCTATATGTTTGCAAATAAGCTGAGGTGTTTTAGTGCATCCCAGGGGTGCTATAAAACAGAAATAAAAGTGTGTGCTAATAGCGTTACACAATTGAAGTCTGCCGGCTAATCTTGGCTTGGCTGTTATTTTGATTTCTGCTTGAACTGCGATTTGCTGAGCGCATACGTGTCTCTTGCGTGCTCTGTAGATTTCGGCATGACAAGGGATATCTATGAGACTGATTACTACCGGAAAGGTGGAAAGGGACTATTGCCAGTCCGCTGGATGTCTCCAGAATCGCTGAAGGATGGCGTCTTCACGACCCACTCGGATGTTTGGTAATAAAGAAAATAATTTATAAAAGCATTCTTTGATGGCTCTTTGCCAAGTCCCTGAAGCTTGGTTGTTTCGTACCTTCTTGGATTTCGATCAGAGGTCTTCAAACTTGGCAACTTTTAGACTGGTGGGCTTCAACTCCCAGAATTCCCCAGGCAGCCATGACAATTCTGGGAGTTGAAATCCATGAGTCTTTAAAGTTGCCAAGTTTGGAGATCCCTGGTTTAGATGGCTGTGAAAGCTTTAGACATCTCAGTGGGAGTTCTATTTCCTTAGGGAACCTTTGCTCATGCTTGAGGTAAAGGTAAAGGTTCCCCTGGCGCATATGTGCTAGTCATTTCTGGCTCTAGGAGGCGCTGCTCATCTCCGTTACAAAGCCAAAGAAGAGCCAGCGCTGTCTGAAGACGTCTCCGTGGTCATGTGGCCAGCATGACTAAACGCCCAAGGTGCACGGAACACTGTTCCCTTCCCACCAAAGGGGTCCCTGTTTTTCTACTTGCATTTTTTTACGTGTTTTTGAACTGCTAGGTTGGCAGAAGCTGGGACAAGGAACAGGAGCTCACTCCATTACACAGCGCTAGGGATTTGAACCGCTGAACGGCGGACCTTTCTGATTGACAAGCTCCGCATTTTAGCCACTGAGCCATTGGTCATGCTTAACCCCCGCCCTCCAATTCAAACTGTTTGGTTATAAAACTGACTGATTTCTCTGATTAGTCAAGACTTCCTCCTAGTCCCTTACAGTAGATGTAACAGGAAAGACCAGATACAGGTAGTCCTCAGCTTATGACCACAATTGAGCCCAAAATTTCTGTTGTTAAGGGAGTTTTGCTCCATTTTATGAGCTTTCTTGCCCCCAGCTGTTAAACAAAACACTGCAGTTGTTAAGTGAGTAACCTGGTTGCTTAGTGAATCTGGCTTTCCCGTTGACTTTTGCTTGTCAGAAGGTCGCAAAAGGGGATCACATCACACACACACCACATGGGACACTGCAACCGTCATCGATAGGAGCCATTTGCTAAGCGTCTTAATTTTGATCACATGACCCCGGGATAATGCAACAGTCATAAGTCCATGCCAGTTGCCAAGTGTCTGAATTTTGATTAGGTGATCATGGGGATGCTGCAATAGTCATTAAGTGTGGAAAATGGTCATAAGTCACTTTTTTTCAGTGCCATCTTAACTTCGAACAAGCCACTAAATTTGTAAGTCGAGGGCTACCTGTTTTGGAATCCACTTGAGAGGGAATTCCCCTAATTATAAAGCAATAAGAGAAACTAGTGTAATAGATATACTGAATATTACTTATATTATATTGTTCTGACCCAAGCCTCGTTCAAATCAAATAAACACAAAGTATATATAAAAGCAAACCTTTTTAATGCGTCTCTGTGAATTCTGTTCACTCATTCAAACTAATTGTCCCAGATAAGAGCAGGCCCTTTTAAGGTTGCAAAGGCTGCCAAGAACACAAGATTAATTGCAGAGAACTATCCAAACCCAAAAGTCTCCGAAAACAAACCAGAATAGATAGGACTTCCACAAGAACTTGGAGTTGAAAGAATTTCTTTGCTTCTTGCAAAGAAGCCAACCCGAAGGCTGGCTTTTATCCCTTATGGGAGGAGCCATCACCTTGCAGCCCTACTCCAGAGTCTCCTGTGCTGCTACAGCTGCTCTTTCCTTCGGGCAGCCCTGCATGCACACGCACTGGGCACAGGCTCCTCAGGGACCTCTGCATCACTGCTGCCAGACTCCACAAGTCCCGAAGGCAGCGCCCCACTCTCCGATAGTCCTGGCCTCATTCCTGCGTCACACACAGGCCCCTCATCCAAGTCCTTGCTTTCGGAGACCTCAGCCATCCGCACCTGCTGCCAGTGAACCACAACATATATATGTGGGAATGTGATTACTATATGGTGATACTGTTAAGAAGAATATTATTAGTAATTGTTAAGCACATGAAATATGTACCTAATCGACACACGATTGAAATGGAATGGATTTATTGTATGTTAAAAAATTTAAAAAATGTAATCTGAGAGTGAATTCCCCCATATGACAGCTTCCAAGTTATAAGAGTTGAAAACTGGTGTCATTGTTTTTCTGTGCTATTTTCCCACAGCCCCAGCGAAGCTTGTCAGGTCTCCAGGCTTGGCAGGCATGGCCGTTACATATAGATTTGTATATTTTGGGAAACCCACTGCAGAATTTGGCTGCCCGCTGCAAATAAATTCTTGGGATGAGGAAAGCCGTTGCTCTCTTGCAGCCTAGCTTTCTGAAAAAGCTAACTTTGGAGTGGAGCTGCCTGGTTTTTTTTTATTTTAGATTCCGCTGACGGAATAAAAATAAACATGGCAGACGTAAGATGGTGGATGGGAGCTCATTTGAATCCAGATCCCAGAGTAAACGACATTCTAGTTACTATCAAGATTTCCATAATTAATTCCAACATTTCAGGAGTTGTGGAGAATTCATACATGCAGCAGATAATGGCCTCCCTCTGGATAACGTTTTAATGAATATTTTGAGCACGGCAGATATGTACAACTTGGAATATAAAAGCCCCTATGGGTTATGTGACATGAATAAATTAAACAGGGTTATTAACTTCTGGCCGTGGTTTTTTTTCCTATAAATCTTCCTTAGTTTCTTCCTGTCACTGAGACTTTCCTTTGTTCAAATGGGACTCCAGGCATCTAAATATCATGTCTTCTGAAAGAGCCAGCCATGAGGTCGGCCTTTCTCAACTTTGGCAACTTTAAGTTGTGTGGCCTTCAACTCCCAGAATTCCCCAGCCACCATGCTCGCTGGGGAATTCTGGGGGTTGAAGCCCTTCATATCTTGGAATTGCCTAGGGTGAGAAACAATGTATTAGATGCTCTTGGTAACTCCAGATGTCTTTCTTTTTACTATCTCTATCGCTTTAAAATGGGTTAAAAGATTTTAATTGTAATGTATGTTCTCAATTGTGAGCAGCCCAAAGTCTTTTGCTGAGATAGGTGGCTATAAAAATCAAATAAATATAAAAAAAGTGAGGTGATTTGACCATGAGCAGGCAAAAGAACATTGGGTGCAGGAGCAACTTCTAAGTTCTGCTAGCTTCCCCATTGTGAGACTCTAGCAGGGAGCATCAGAAATCTCCCTTCCCTTCCCTCTTCTCCCTTTCCAGCAGGCACCTAAACGGCTGCTGCTGGGCGGGGCAGGGAGTAGGGGATTGCGAGACTGGCTGGGAAATTGTCACAGAACATTGAAAATTAAGGTCTCATGAGTGCAGCAGCAACTGGCAGCACTGAAGCAACCACAACCTCTCCAAATTTTGATCCCTTGGGAGTTTTGGGTCCTGAATTTTTGACACATTCTACATGTTAGCCCATTTAAGATGCCTTGATGTAAAAACGGTTGCCCTATGATACCCTGTTTTATCCCGTTAATGGTCACGACAACAATAATTTTAGCAGGACTTTTAGTAGTAGCAGTACTAGTACTACTACTTTAGTAGTAATTTTAGTAGGTATATAGATCCAGAATGCATTCTGTAACCTAAGTAGCAAGTTAATGTTGCAAGGAACATTGATACTTTAAACTTCTTTCGTATAATCCAATATAATTAAACAGATAGATAGAATTGTTTATTGGCCAAGTGTGATTATGTGATTAAGGAATATGCTTGGTGCATATGCAAATTTTATGGAGGGGGGAAGGGCAATGGGCTTTTTCCTAGAAGATTTTTCATCAAAAGTTGCTACCTTCCATGCAGTTGTCACCCCAAGAGGCTGTATTTGAATGATGCTTTGGGTAAGATGATTGAGTTCTCCATATCAAGTTTAGATCATCAGGTATTTTGAATTTGGCTCATTATTTCTGTCTTCTGTACTCTGCTTACTGGTTTATATTGTATCTGGATTTTCTTCCAGGCTCTGGTCACGGAGCCAATACATAAAATAAAAAAATCAATTGAATATTCTTAACGCATGTTTTAAGTGTCCCATTCAAAGCCAAATGTGGGGATTCCATTGGTTGAGTTGAAATATTTACAATTGAATCCGATTCAGCGTGGCAGCCTCACAAAGACAAGGAGATAAAAGCTTCCAGGCCTGTTTGTAACAAATCAATGTATTACTTTATCCAAAGTGTAGTTTGTACAATTGACTCCAAGTTAAATTTCACCAGATCAGGCCCTATGGGTTGGGGGTTTTTTTTAGAGCAGAGGTCTCCAACCGTGGCAACTTTTAAGACTTGTGGATTCAACTCCCAGAATTCTCCAGCCAGCATAGCTGGCTGGAGAATTCTGGGAGTTGAAGTCCACAAGTCTTAAAGTTGCCACGGTTGGAGACCTCTGTTTTAGAGTGCATAAAAAGGGCAGGGGTTATTATTATTGATTCAGTTTGTGCCTAACTTTTTATCCAGTGTTACCCAATAATTGATACTTATAATTGCAGTATTATTCCCTAGTTGTGTTACACAACACTTTTATAGCAAAGTCCAAGCGCCTGTTAACAAACCATGATGGTGCCACACTGTCAACAAAACCAGAACATATGCAGATGACATAGCTGTTGGGATGCAATTACATAAGTTTGTATGATGTTGTCATTGCAGGAATTGTATGCCCCTGTCCCCAATACCCAATGTTTCTGTAAGTTAGAATAGAATAGAATAGAATACTTTATTGGCCAAGTGTGATTGGACACACAAGGAATTTGTCTTGGTGTAAATACTCTCAGTATACATAAAGAAAAGGAACATTCATTAAGAATCAAGAATCATAACGTACAACACTTAATGATAGTCATAGGGTACAGGTTTTTTATCAGTATAAGACCAGGCCCACATGAGGAGGTTCAATTAAGCTGCTTTATTGCTATCTTTTCAACTGACCCGGTTAGCGTTAGATAAAGATCAACAGCAACTCAAAGGGGGCTGGACTTGGTTTGCTTGTGACGATGTAGGAATGCTAGACTGACCTCTTTTCACTCCTCCCCCAGCTTCAGCCATTCCTTCTCCTGCATCTCTACACCTTTACCTTTTTGAGTTCCTCCAGAGAAATGTTAGCTTAGGGTGTCTCTAACATATCTTAACCTTTTCCTTGTAGGTCTTTCGGTGTTGTTTTGTGGGAAATCGCCACCTTAGCGGAGCAGCCTTACCAAGGCATGTCCAATGAACAAGTTCTACGTTTTGTGATGGAGGGAGGCCTCCTGGAGAAGCCGGACAACTGCCCAGACATGCTGTATGTATAGCCAGACCTTCCCTCTCTTTGCCTACCTTGTCCTCTTCATCTGACTGCTTTGGGATAGGCCCGTCCCACTCGTACCGGCAGGGGAGGCATGATACGGGTCCAGTCAGTCCAATTATTCCAGCGAGCAGGATCCAGGACGAGGGCCTTCTCTACTGTTGCTTCTGCCCTCTGGAATATCTTGGACCCCAATGTGAGTTGGCCCAAACCATCGTATTCAGCTGCTTCTGACCAGTTCTGGAGAGCGGAAATTTTGAGTAGTTTGGAGAACCGGCCAATCCCACCTCTGACTGGCCCCACCAACCCCATCTATTCTCTGCCTCCCATTGAGTCCCAGCTGATTGGCTGGGTCTTCTTTGGTTGCCCTGCACAGGAGAACAGAGCTGAAAAGCAGGTTAGTGGGGTGGGGAGGGAAGGGGGATTTTGAAGTAACCTTCCCCTGCCACGCCCACCAAGCCACGCCCACCAAGCCACGCCCACAGAACCGGTAGTAAAAAAAATTGAATCCCACCCCATCCTTTCATAAGGGCATTAAAGATGTTATTCTATCAGTGGCTTCGGGCTCCAGTAGGGGAACTGCACAGTGGAGGGTGTTGAAAGAGTAACAGCAGGTCCCACCTCCCCCCACTCTGACCCCACCCTCACCACGTGTCCTTAGATTTTAATGTTCAGTTTTAATTCATTTATGTTTCAATGTGTACGTGTAGATACATTTTTAAGCCTGTAAGCCACCCAGTGTTATCCTGTGGCAAGAGGGAAGTTTTCAAAAATAGACCGGACAACCACCGTTTGCCTGAATAGAATAAGATCTCCTGCCTTGAGCAGGGGATTGGACTAGAAGACCTTGAAGGACCCTTCCAGCCCTATAGTTCTATCTTCTATAGATTCTGATGGTAGTGCAAAGATCGCCTATAGGCATGAAATTCTACTTCCAGCACACTAGAAATGTTCCATAACATCTCTGTCCATTTTCCAATTTTAGGGAAAGGGATTTGAGTCAGGGATCCCCAACCTCCAGTCCGCAGCCCACTACCGGGTCCCAGCCAGTTTGGTCCTGGGCCACAGAAGCAGTGGGCGAACGCTCATGTGTGCAGCTCCATTTGTGTGAGCAGTGGGCGTGCATGGCCACCGTTTGCACAAATGGAGCTGCGCATGTGCACCCACTGCTCACACGGAAACACACACACACACACACACACACACACACACCGTTTATCCGCTAAGTCAGACAGGTTGGAGGCGGCTGATTTAAGTGATCAGAAAAGATCACTTCTTGCCTTGTCTTGTCCTTCCTGACCAATTTTTCCCATGCCTGTAAAATTTGGAACTCTAGATCACAATTTTTTTTTTTTGAAACAAGATAGGCATCTCAACATGCGACTCCTTCAACGATCCCGGCTTAAACCTTCCAGTGGAAATTTCCAGGTTGCAAAAAAAAAAAGAAAGAAACGGCTCCTTCTTAAAAGTTTTTTTTCCCCCCCTTCTTCTATCAAACCAGGAATTTTTTTAAAATCTTTTGAATTCATCCCTTTTTCTAGAGACCCAAGGCATTGCACCTTATATGTTTTTCCAAAGCTTTACGATGATTTTTTTTGCAACCTGATTGTGTCGGGCCGGGCTTGGAGTTGGCAAATACAGAGCTTGGGTGACTAGTGGCTCTCTGGAAGGAAAAACACTATTTTGCTTGGCTTTTCGTTTTTTTCAATCCACTCCCCTTTTTGGTTCGAGGCCCGCATGAGGGATGCAACTGCTTAAGGGGCCTCAGCTGTTTGAGATTCTCAGGAAAAGAGCTTATTTAGCCAGAGGGCTTAAACGGGTATCAGGTGACAGTTCAACCTTGTTTTGCTAGCTCGCTAGCTGGAGTCGTCGGGCAAAGGAGGCGGCAGTCGGGCGTTGCTAAGGAACTGAATTCCCCACCTTAGTTTTATTTTATTTTTTTTCCAGAATGGGAAATCTCCAGCAAATTCTGCTAAAAACACAGAGGGGAATTATTTAACCAGGCCAGCCGGGGGGGGGGGGGGGGGGAACGGAGGGAGCACACGGATGTGCAGATTTGCAAAGCAAGAAAAGATATTCCAGTCTTAATTTTCACAGGCAAGAGGGTTATTAATAAATCAAGACCTCCCCTGTTTCCCCCTCCAGCAATTGAGAGTGAAAATGATGTATAAGCCTGGGTAATTAAGGTTGGGGAGTTTGGTTTGAGGATAGCTTTTTATCTGCCATTTAACGGGGAGAACTGCTAATAGGTATAAATTGATATAATTTCTTGGATGAAGAAATGTTTTGGGGTTTCCCCTCCCCTCCTGTAAGCTGATAAAATTACTCTCAATGGCTGGTCTCCCTTTTAGAAAGCAATTGATGAAGGCAGATGCTCCAGTCCACCCCATTTCTGTCCCTGTCATTAGCTCTTGAAGGTGTTTTTCCTAACCTGGCCTCTCATCAGTGTACAACCGCAGTTGGGCCCCAACCTTTCTATTGCTAAGTGAGACAGTTGTTAAATGAGCTTTGCCTCATTTTACAACCTTTCCTGCTTCGGTTGTTAAGCGAACTGCTAAAGTTGTTAAGTTGGTACTAGGGCTGTTAAGGTGAATTGGCTAGTCTAGAGAAGAGAAGGAACCCCTGATAGCAATGTTCTGATATTTGAGGGGCTGCCACAAGGAAGAGAGGGGGATCCACAAGGAGAGAACCAACCTAGAATTAAGGAGAAATTTCCTGAACAATTAATTAGTAGAACAAGTTGCCTCCAGAAGTTGTGGGTGTTCCCAATACTGGAAAATGACTTTTTAAGAAGAGATTGGATAACCACTTGTCTGAAATGATATAGTGTTTCCTGACTGAGCAGGGGATTGGACTAGAGCACCTCCAAGGTCCCTTCTAACTCTGTTATTCTGTTATTGAATGGCGGCGAAAAAGTTTGTAAAATGGAGCAAAACTCACTTAACGCCAAACTCCCTGAACAACTGCCTTAGCCACAGAACCCTTGGGCTCAATGGTGGTTGTAAGTCAAGTTGTACTTTTAGTTGGCCAAAGTTGCTGCTAAAATATTACTTTGGCTGAGCAGGAGCCCCTTTTGAACAAGCCCCTATATTGTTCCTCCCTTTCTTTCTTTCTTTCTTTCTTTCTTTCTTTCTTTCTTTCTTTCTTTCTTCTTTCTTTCTTTCTTTCTTTCTTCTTTCTTTCTTTCTTTCTTTCTTTCTTTCTTTCTTTCTTTCTTTCTTTCTTTCTTTCCTTCCTTCCTTCCTTCCTTCCTTCCTTCCTTCTCTTCTTCCTTCCTTCCTTCCTTCCTTCCTTCCTTCCTTCCTTCCTTTCCTGAAATTCCTCCAATGAGAAATGACTTTCCACAGCATAACTGGCGTGCGTGCAAAGACTTGCCCAGAAAAATAGAAAGAAAGAAACATTCTCTTAAAACAATCCACCAAACAAAATTGGCTTTAATGAAGCCCAGCTATTGAACCAAAAGAAGATACAGGTATTCCTCGACTTACTACCACAATTGAGTCCAGAATTTATGTTTCTAAGTGACACGTTTCTTGAGTGAATTTCGCCCCATTTTACGACTTTTCTCACCACATTTGTTATAAGTGAATCATTGCAGTTGCTAAATTGGTAACATGGTTGTTAAGCGAATCTGGCTTCCCCATTGACTTTGCTTGTCCAAAGGCTGCAAAAGAGGATCACACTGCAACCGTCATAAATATGAATTCAGTTGCCCAGCATCTGAATATATAAATCCTGTGACCATAGGGATGCTACAATGGTCGTAGGCGAGGGAAAATGGTCCTATCTTAAGTCGCTTCGTTCAGCGCCGTTGTAACTTCAAACAGTCGCGAAATGAACTGTTGTAAGTCAAAAAGTATACCACCTGTCACATATATACCTGTATACTTTAGAAAAGGGGGAAAATATAATTCCCAAGATGAGAGAGAAGTGGAACTTTTCCTCCCTGTGGAGCAACGCCCTAACCCCAGAATTGGTGAGGCTTTGAAGAAGTGGCAAGGAATTCCCCAGGACAGAGAGAAGAGAGAGAGAGGAGAGGAAAGGGAAACAGAGGGTGAGAGAGAGGGAGGGAGACACAGAGGGAAGAGAGGAAAGAGGGAGCGAGAGAGGGGAGGGAGGGAGACACAGGAAGAGAGGGAACGAGCGCGAGGTGTGGAGGAGGAGTGTGAGGGTGACGAGGGAGGGCGTAGGGCGACAGGAAAAAGAGGAACGAAGGGAGCGAAAGGGAGGGAGCGGAACATGGAGGGGGAGGGAGGGAGACAAAGGAAGAGAGGGAAAGAGAGGGAGGGAGGGAACACGGGTGAGAGAGGGAGGTAGCGCGACAGAGGAAGCTAAGGGAAAAGGGTAGTGAGAGGAAGGACCCGTGGGAGAGGAACACAGAGGTGAGGCGAGAGAGGGAGACACAAGGAAGAGAGCGGAAAGCGGGAGCAGGAGAGAGGGGAGGGTGAAAGGGGCAGGGAGAGGACACAGAGATGAGAGAGAGAGAGAGTTTGCAGCCCCTTTGGCCGAAACCAAAAGCATCATCTGAGTTATTTCTCCTTTGCAACGTCTTGCATGCAAGGAATTTGATCCGTCATAAAAAAGCAGCCTTTTCATTCCTAAA